>CM064498.1:39554216-39569216 GCA_032716605.1 Paralithodes platypus | reverse complement strand
AGTAAATTAGAAGGTATAATATATATATATATATATTTGTATTTGTGTATCGGTACTGTTAATTATCACTGTATTTATTATGATAACACAATTTTGATATGAGCAGTAAGTATAACATTGGAAGTGTAATGTACTGGCATTAGATATTTATCTTGTTTCAGTATGTACAGTGTATAGCCTATATTATTGTTCCAACACAGTACAGTGTATAGCCTATATTATTCTTCCAACACAGTACAGTGTATAGCCTATATTATTGTTCCAACACAGGTTGCCTTCTGCGATTCCAAAAAATCACGGTTAACCTTGGGACTCACTCAGTTCCTTCCTATACTGTATAAAATTATCTAAAACTATCCATAATAAAAATAAGATAGGTTTGATGTGGTTAAAGGGGTTAATTATAGATGTGGTGGTGGTGGTGTTCGTGGGAAAGTTTGCCACTCTAGTTAGTAATAGCTGTGGTAATGAACAGTGGTATGGGAGTGTTGGTAGTGTTGCACTTAAAACGTACCGGATGAGAGTTTGTTCTATGCATTAACAATGATCATATCGTATAACAAAACATTAGTTAGACAAAGCTACCCTCACTTTACCCATACTCTGTTCGTCTTAAGGGGGGATGGGCGTATATAATTATATGCTCATTTATGTACCTTATTATTTGTTGTTGTTCCCCCCTAGACCTCCACAAGCTTAAAAAACACACCCACAAGACCCTCCAAGTTAAATTTGTAAATTTTTCGAAAAAAAAAATTTCCGTCTGAAGGCCGGTTTCTCTCAAACTACAGGCTCGACAGGAACAAAATTACACCTAAATTACACGAAAATTCCTTAATATTGACAAATAGATGGGGCGAAACGTCTTTAACTCGCCAAACTAATGGGTCGAACGTCATTAATCTGAAAATTAATGGGGCTAAACATGAGGAAGAAGGGGGACCAAAATAAACAACCCATTTCCCCTTAACTGGGTGATATTATATGGTCATGTTCCTGCTTATATACTGAGATAAGACTTTAATTTCACAATTTACCAGCAGATACGTTATTTTATGTTATACTGCAAAGGAATCAGCTTCTACGGGATGAAGCCCTGTTACGAGCAGAGTCTAATATAATTCATACATTAAGGACATCTGTGATTTACTATGTATGTGTACCGGTATATAGTCAATCTGATAAGTGGGTCTGCCATATCCACGATCTGTCAGAGACTGGTACTGTACATGTAGACAATATTAATAAATGTATATACAAATGAACCTTCGTACCGGATGCGGACACGTTTGGTAGTCTGTAGAGTGGGTGTAAGTCAGAATGGTACGTAAATCATGGTGCAAGTGATGATGCTACCAGAATAATGTTGAATGATGATGTTTATAGTAACCTTGACAGCTCTCTCTCTCTCTCTCTCTCTCTTAGAGAATTAAATCTATTTCCTTTAACCCAGCGCAGATTAAGAGGCGACTTAATTCAAGTGTTCAAAATCATCAAAGGCATCGACAATATGAACTGTAGTAAGTACTTCACTATCGACCAATCTAATTACACGCGGGGAAACGGTTGCAAAATTATTGGTAAATCTTTTAACTCGCACGAATCTAAGAATTTCTTCTTCAATCGAGTTGTCAACTTGTGGAATGGGCTTCCCCGAGACGTTATAGACTGCAGCACCGTTGATTCATTTAAATTCCGCCTAGACAAATATCTCGCATCAAACCCGCGACTGACTGCATTTGTAAATGAATAACTTTATCCTCCCCTCAGTTACTAACCCATATGTCCCCTACTAACTTCCTAGTCCTGCCACGTTAGTGGCAGGGCATTAGTTCCCTTTCCAATGTTCCCTTACCCACTCTAAACCACTGTTTGGACACTTGATCCTCAGTGTTTTGGAGGACAAGCAACCTAGAAGGGTCACTAGACCTGTTGTTGCTTGATTTCCTTTGTACTCCTTTGTACTCTCTCTCTCTCTCTCTGTGTGTGTGTGTGTGTGTGTGTGTGTGTGTGTGTGTGTGTGTGTGTGTGTGTGTGTGTGTGTGTGTGTGTGTGTGTGTGTGTGTGTGTGTGTGTGTGTGTGTGTGTGTGTGTGTGTGTGTGTGTGGTGTGTGTGTGTGTGTGTGTGTGTGTGTGTGTGTGTGTGTGTGTGTGTGTGTGTGTGTGTGTGTGTGTGTGTGTGTGTGTGTGTGTGTGTGTGTGTGTGTGTGTGTGTGTGTGTGTGTGTGTGTGTGTGTGTGTGTGTGTGTGATTTTCAAGTCAACCTGATCCCTGGTAACTTAAATATTGATTTGTGTGTCATACTTGGTGCCGCTAGAAGAGCGGCGAACACATCAAAAGGTAAAGGTATCTTGTTGATTGTTCGTGAGGGTCAGCCAGGGAATAGATGTGGAAATTTACACCCTATTTGCTTTAGCCCTTTTTGAGTTACAGAGGTTAGAGTTCACGATATCTATACTACTAATTTGGAACAGGGTATAGTACGGATTGTGGTGATGTATATTTCGTTCACTATAAGTACCGTTATGGCTAGTTAAATACTTTATTCTTCAGTCTGCAATCATGACAAATTTACACTCTCTCTCTCGCTCTCGCTCTCTCTCTCTCTCTCTCTCTCTCTCTCTCTCTCGCTCTCTCTCTCTCTCTCTCTCTCTCTCTCTCTCTCTCTCTCTCTCTCTCGCTCTCTCGCTCTCGCTCTCTCTCTCGCTCTCGCTCTCGCTCTCGCTCGCTCTCGCTCTCGCTCTCGCTCTCTCTCTCGCTCTCGCTCTCGCTCTCGCTCTCGCTCTCGCTCTCTCTCGCTCTCGCTCTCGCTCTCGCTCTCGCTCTCTCTCTCTCTCTCTCTCTCTCTCTCTCTCTCTCTCTCTCTGCGCCAGCTCGGCTAAGTGATACGATTTTAATCATCCTGGTACTATTATGGAAGCTCTCTTATGACAAATCTAAGGATAAAGTCGAACAGGTTGCTGTACATATATAGAAATATACTACAGAGGAAGGTGAGTAGTTTGGTGCACTAATTATAGAACAAGATATTATACTGTGGCCCATATGGTGGTGGTGAAGTGGCGAGGCATAGTATTAAGTGACAGTAGTAATAGTGATCTCTTATGGGAGGATGGTTCACTTTTTCGTCGATTTGTTCATTTATTTATTATTATTCTAGTTAATTCCTTCCTTGAAATCCATAAGCTTAAAAAAGCACCCCCTAGAATCCCCTAATAGATAAATTTGTACATTTTTCGGTAGAAAAATGTCCTGGCCGAAGGCTGATTCCTCCAAAAACTACATGCTCGCTTACGCTCGCCAGGAAAAAATCGACACCTACATGAAAGGTCTTAATATTGACAAAGAAATGGAGTGAAAGGTCTTAAAATCGCAAAACTAATAGGGCGAATATCTTATAATCTCAAAACAAATGGGGCTGAGCATGAGGGAGAAGGGGGTCTAAAAAAAGCTACCCATCTCCCCTTAAGTGACAGTAGTGGTAGTGATCTCTTAAGTGGTGTTCAAGTGTGGTGGTATGTTGGTGATTGTGTTGCTGAGTATGGTAGTGTTGGTATATAGTATTTGTGTGGAGTTGGTGGTATAGTCTTCATTCTAGGTTGGGCAGAAATCGTAACCTATAACCTCTCATAACCCAAAAAGGACTACAGTAATCGAGCTAATTGTTATACCAAATAGGAAGACTTGGCTAAGGAATATGTGTATAAATTGACAGCTCATTTGCTCTAGCCCTTTTTGAGTTACAGAGGTTAGAGGTTACGATTTCTGCCCAACCTAGAATGTACGGACTATAGTGTTGATGTTGGTGGTTGTGTGCTGATTGTGGTAATGTTGAAGGTTGTTTTTAAGTTTATTATCGGTTCATAGTATTATTTGGAAGTTTAGTTGGGTGATTACTGTTGTTGTTGTTGCTATTCCCCAAGCTGCCTGGCCGAACAGCCCCAAGGCCCCGAGCAAGGCCAAGGCCATAACCGAGTGCCCCCACAGAACCCTCCCTGTTGACCACAATAAAGCCTGGGTGACCGAAGCCACTCCATGGCGGGGAGCTGAGGAGGGTGAGGAAACGCCCGGGAAACCAAAGCCCCACCCAGGGCCCTGTGCCCCTCAGCAATTATGAAGAGAAAGTTGAGGGGCAAAGGAAAAATGTGACGCTTTGGCTTCCACTCTTGGTAGATTGGGAGGTCAATCCACGGAAGAGACGCCGTCACTTGAGATCTAGAAAATATATAAGTAAAAGGAACAGTCAGAGTAAGCTATGAGTATGGCAGAGATTGCTCAGTTCTGACTGATAGACCAGCCCATCACCACATGACTAGAACCCAATCCTCTCAGCAACAGTTAGGAAAGGCCATAGAAAGCCGCCTTTGGCGGGGGGGGGATAGCTCCCCTATTTCAACCCCTTTCAGGGTTGGGCACCCGCCCTGGGTGATTGTTGTTGTAAGTTAAAGTAGCTACGAGGTGCCGTTGTAAAGGTTTATCCCTCAATACCTTCACCTGATAGCATACCGTTATTGTTGTTGATATTAATTCTATATGGTAAAGGTGGTGGCGGTGGTGAGGGTGTCAAACGAAAACCGGGTT
This sequence comes from Paralithodes platypus, assembly GCA_032716605.1. Lineage (NCBI taxonomy): Eukaryota > Metazoa > Arthropoda > Malacostraca > Decapoda > Lithodidae > Paralithodes > Paralithodes platypus. The sequence continues at coordinate 39,564,635 of CM064498.1, read as the reverse complement.
CTTTCTTTTTAGTCTTTATTATTGTATATATATTGTATATATTGTATATATTGTATATAGTGTATATATATTGTGTATATATTGTATATAGTGTATATATATTGTATATATATTGTATATATTGTGTTTGTAAATTTCATTAATCGATTTTAGGAGTATAGTTGGTTGTTGGAAGGAACATAATAATACAAAGATACAATTGTGGTTTATAGTTCAAATTATGTCTGGAAGGGGAGAAATGGCCTAAACAATGTTATTTCTTGATAATTTTCTTGTATTCCTTTTCATATTCATTCAAGTTTTCAACCAAAATTGCTCCGGTTTGACACCCTGGGACTGATGGTGATTGCATAGTTTACAGCATATGGTGATGGTTTAGTGATACATTTGATGACGGTGAAGTGTTGACTCATTGTATTAAGGGGAGATAGGTCGTTTTTTCTGGACACCCTTCTTTCTCATGTTTAGCCCCATTGGTTTTCAGACTATAAGACGTTCGGCTCATTAGTTTGGCAATTTTAAGACTTTTCGCCCCATTTCTTTGTCAATATTAACTTATTAAGACTGTTCGTGTCATTTAGGTTTAAGCTTGATGGAGGTCTAGGGAGGAAACTAAAATAATAAGATACATAAATAATCAAATAAATACGCCCATCCCCCCTTAAATGACAATAGTGGTAGTAGTGATCCCTATGTGGTGTTCCAGTGTGGTGCTTTGTGTGTGGTTGTGTTGGTCATTGATAGTTTGGGTAGAGGGTATTGGGGGCGATTGTTGTTGTTGTTGTTGATATAAGCAATACCTTACATCAGGATATCTTTGGAGTCTTCACCACACATACAGTATAGTAGTAGGGCAGGTTGTCATTGTTGTTGTTGTTGTTGATATAAGCAATACCTTACCTCAGGATATCCTTGGAGTCTTCACCACACATACAGTATAGTAGTAGGGCAGGTTGTCATTGTTGTTGTTGTTGTTGATATAAGCAATACCTTACCTCAGGATATCTTTGGAGTCTTCACCACACATACAGTATAGTAGTAGGGCAGGTTGTCATTGTTGTTGTTGTTGTTGATATAAGCAATACCTTACCTCAGGATATCTTTGGAGTCTTCACCACACATACAGTATAGTAGTAGGGCAGGTTGTCATTGTTGTTGTTGATATAAGCAATACCTTACCTCAGGATATCTTTGGAGTCTTCACCACACATACAGTATAGTAGTAGGGCAGGTTGTCATTGTTGTTGTTGTTGTTGATATAAGCAATACCTTACCTCAGGATATCTTTGGAGTCTTCACCACACATACAGTATAGTAGTAGGGCAGGTTGTCATTGTTGTTGTTGTTGTTGATATAAGGCAATACCTTACCTCAGGATATCTTTGGAGTCTTCACCACACATACAGTATAGTAGTAGGGCAGGTTGTCATTGTTGTTGTTGTTGTTGATATAAGCAATACCTTACCTCAGGATATCTTTGGAGTCTTCACCACACATACAGTATAGTAGTAGGGCAGGTTGTCATTGTCTTTGGAGTCTTCACCACACATACAGTATAGTAGTAGGGCAGGTTGTCATTGTTGTTGTTGTTGTTGATATAAGCAATACCTTACCTCAGGATATCTTTGGAGTCTTCACCACACATACAGTATAGTAGTAGGGCAGGTTGTCATTGTTGTTGTTGTTGTTGATATAAGCAATACCTTACCTCAGGATATCTTTGGAATCTTCACCACACATACAGTATAGTAGTAGGGCAGGTTGTCATTGTTGTTGTTGTTGTTGATATAAGCAATACCTTACCTCAGGATATCTTTGGAGTCTTCACCACACATACAGTATAGTAGTAGGGCAGGTTGTCATTGTTGTTGTTGTTGTTGATATAAGCAATACCTTACCTCAGGATATCTTTGGAGTCTTCACCACACATACAGTATAGTAGTAGGGCAGGTTGTCATTGTTGTTGTTGATATAAGCAATACCTTACCTCAGGATATCTTTGGAGTCTTCACCACACATACAGTATAGTAGTAGGGCAGGTTGTCATTGTTGTTGTTGTTGTTGATATAAGCACTACCTTACCTCAGGATATCTTTGGAGTCTTCACCACACATACAGTATAGTAGTAGGGCAGGTTGTCATTGTTGTTGTTGTTGTTGTTGATATAAGCAATACCTTACCTCAGGATATCTTTGGAGTCTTCACCACACATACAGTATAGTAGTAGGGCAGGTTGTCATTGTTGTTGTTTGTTGTTGATATAAGCAATACCTTACCTCAGGATATCTTTGGAGTCTTCACCACACATACAGTATAGTAGTAGGGCAGGTTGTCATTGTTGTTGTTGTTGTTGTTGATATAAGCAATACCTTACCTCAGGATATCTTTGGAGTCTTCACCACACATACAGTATAGTAGTAGGGCAGGTTGTCATTGTTGTTGTTGTTGTTGATATAAGCAATACCTTACCTCAGGATATCTTTGGAGTCTTCACCACACATACAGTATAGTAGTAGGGCAGGTGTCATTGTTGTTGTTGATAAGCAATACCTTACCTCAGTATATCTTTGGAGTCTTCACCACACATACAGTATAGTAGTAGGGCAGGTTGTCATTGTTGTTGTTGTTGTTGATATAAGCAATACCTTACCTCAGGATATCTTTGGAGTCTTCACCACACATACAGTATAGTAGTAGGGCAGGTTGTCATTGTTGTTGTTGTTGTTGATATAAGCAATACCTTACCTCAGGATATCTTTGGAGTCTTCACCACACATACAGTATAGTAGTAGGGCAGGTTGTCATTGTTGTTGTTGTTGTTGATATAAGCAATACCTTACCTCAGGATATCTTTGGAGTCTTCACCACACATACAGTATAGTAGTAGGGCAGGTTGTCATTGTCTTTGGAGTCTTCACCACACATACAGTATAGTAGTAGGGCAGGTTGTCATTGTTGTTAATATTAGTTGTTGATGGTAAAGGTGATGGTGGTAGTGAGTGCATTATTTACTGTCTATGCTGTTGGTGAAGCCTATATGGTGGTGGTGAAGTGGTGAGGTTGTAGTGTGACAGTAGTGGTAGTGATCCTTAAGTGGTGTTCAAGTGAGGGTGCTTGTGGTGGTATGTGTGGTTGTGTTGGTCTTTGATACTTTGATTTTTGTGATTTATTTGGGCATTGTGTTCGATTTTGTGAATGTTAATGGTTGTGATTAGTTATACTGGTGATTTTGGTAGTGTTTTGACTACTGTATAAATTATAATGGAATGTTTTACTTCCATAATTGAATTGATGCAATTGAAGATTGCTCTTCTGCAATTCTATATTATTTTATTATTAATGGGAAATGGGACCTCCATATATTTGATATCAATAAGTAGAAGTAGTTGTGGTAGTGTTAGTTGTCGAGATAGTTACTATGATTTTGTTAGTGTAGATGATTTTTTTATGTTTGCAATTGTGATATTTGTGTTTGTAGTACCGTAGGTAATGTTGGTGGTGGTGGTCATGTAGGCTTGTTTATAAGGCTTGTTAGTGGGGGCGATAATAATCGGTAATGTTGTAAGGATAACAACAGTTTTGAGAGTAGTATAATTATATTATCAGATTTATGATTTAATCGTGATACCGGTATTACTGTATATATTGATAGTTCCATTAATGTTTGGTTATGCAAGTCGTTAGGTTTATATGTTAATGTTTCTAGGTTAGTAACGATGGTCAAGTGTGTAGCAAACTAAAGTACCGTACTGTTTGTTTGTAGAGTAATGATTACGTATGCATTGCTATTGGTACACACTGGTACTGGTCCGTTGTTGCGATACTATGTGTGTGTGTGTGTGTGTGAGTGTGTGTGTGTGTTCGCTTTCGAGGATTAGAAAGAGGGTGGGGGAGAGCCACAATATTACACTGACAAACAAATATACTTTATATATAGTGTATATGAGAGCGAAAGATATATCGAGTGAGTGAGTGAGGAAGAACAGACAAAAGGCAGGAATTCGTGACAAGACAGTGATTGTGTAATTGTGAATTGTATACCACACAAAATATTCTCTCTAGGAAATAGTGAGCATTCCTGTGGCCTTCAACTGGTTCGTGGAAGTGAAATATAATATTGGCTTCCAGTCAATGAGTCAATGGAAGGCTAGTTTGTTAGGTTGGGGCTGTGGTAGTATTATAGTTACAGAGGTTAGATGTCATGATTTCTCGGCTACTTATAGCGAATAGATTATAGTAGTTTTGATTGTTGATTTGTTTGTAGGTGTATTTGTAGACTTAGTGATTGTGATATAATGGATTGGCGTGGTGAATTGTGTGGTTGTAATTGTAAATAGGATAGCGTACAGTTTGTTATGTGAGTTTTGGATATAATAATTGGTCGTAATCAGAAAGATACAAATATTAGTTAGTAGTCAGGGTAGTGTGGACAGTGTGGTAAGACTACTAGTATTATATAGTAGGTCGCTGGATAATGTTAGTAACATTATTATTATTGGCATTAGTAGCATTTGTTGTTGTTGTTGTTGTTGTTGTTGTTCCCCAAGCTGCCTGGCTGAACAGCCCCAAGGCCCAGAGAAAGGCCAAGGCCATAACCGAGCGCCCCCACAGAACCCTCCCTGCCGACCACAATAGAGCCTGGGTGACCGAAGCCACTCCATGGCGGGGAGCTGAGGAGGGTACGGAAACGCCCGGGAAAACAAAGCCCCACCCAGGGCCCTGTGCCCCTCGGCAATTATGAAGAGAAAGTTGAGGGGCAAAGGAAAAATGTGACGTTTTGGCTTCCAAAGTAGCATTTGTAGTAGTAGTAGTAGTAATAATAATAATAATAATAACAATAATAATAACAATAGTACAGTAGTAATTGTAGTAGTAATAATAGTTATAGTACGGTAGTAGTAGTAAGGTTCATGGTGTGCTAATGAGTTAAATTAGTTGAGATTGTGGTAATATTAGTATATTAAATGGCGTGCTGGTGGGAAGGAGCGGGTAGTGATTGTGGTAGTTGAAATAGATGAGGTGGCATGCTGGTAGATGGTGGTGATTGTACCCTTATTGTGGTAATGGCCCTGGGGTAGGTTGGGGTATGGGGAGTGACAATCGTGACATGCTGGTATAAATGTTGGTATAGTATAGTAGTATAGTAGGTATGTTATAGTAGGCCCATGACCGTGGTGGTAGACGTGGGAGTCATGTCGTGATTTATGTAATGTTTGTTGTCCATGATGCTGGTAGACGTGCTCTTTTTGGTAAAGCTATGGTTCTTGTTTATATAAGGTAATATTGGTTGTTCTGATGGTGGTAGATGTGGGACAATTGATAGTGATTTTAAGTAATGTTTGTTGTCCATGATACTGGTATAGATGTACCTTTTGTTAGGCTTATACCTATGATAGTAGTTTATAGGTTATTTTTATTGCCCATACTGGTGGTTGAGTTATTGTAGTGATTTGTATAATGCTGGTTGTTGGACTGTATGTTAGTGAGAATGGCGACCTTTAGCATTTTGAAACACACACACACACACACGCACACAGTTGTTAAGTATTGCACACACACACACACACACACACACACACACACACACACACACACACACACACACCACCCACCCACCCACCCACCCACACACAAACACAATCCACCCACCCACCCCACCCACCCCCCCCCCCCCACCCACCACCCACCCACCCACCCACAACCACCCATACCACCCACCCACCCACCCACCCACCCACCCACCCACCCACTCACCCACCCACCCACCCCCCCCCCCACCCACCCACCCACCACCCACCCACCCACCCACCCACCCACCCACCCACCCACCCACCCACCCACCAACCCACCCACCACCCAACTAGGCTTGTCTCCTTTCATGTATTAGCCTCAGTTCACCTAGCTGTAAATAGGTACCTGGAATAAGTGGACGACGTTGTGACGTCCCATCTGGGGTTGGCAAAATGGTACAAGGCGAGATGGGTATCATATGGTTCACCTAAGCTGATGGCTACCTAAGCCTTCGGGCGAGACGGTACCGTCTATAGTGAGATTGTACCATACGGATCCACCCTAAGCCTTCGTTTCCGATTTCGCCAATTGGCTAAAAATACAGACTACACACACATCCACAGCCATTCCAACGATACATATAACACCTACACATATAGGAGGCGGGAAATAACGAGCATGCTCACTCCCGCAATACAACTAGAGTAAGTACAACTAGAGTAAGTACACACACACACACACACACCACACATTTTCCAAACCCACACATCAACACACAGCACCCAACCCACACCACACAAACCACACAAACCACTTTTTCTTAAGCATTGTGAACCATACAGGGTTGATTATGATGATGAAGATAAATATATGAATGAATGATGCACGATTTTAACTATAATAAAGTACAACAATAATTGTAGGGAGGATTACAATGCATATATACTGTAGATAAATACCGGATAAATAGATAGATAAATAAATAGAGTGTAGCACGTAACGTTGAGAGAGATGAGAGAGAGAGAGAGAGTTGATTAACTGGAGTGTTTTAGATTTGAAGAGGAAGCATGCCTTTGAGAGTAGATGAGAGAGAAGAATGAAGAGAGAGAGAGTAGAGAGACTGAGGAGGAGAGAGAGAGGAGAGAGTAGAGAGAGCAAGAGCAGAGAGAGAGAGTAGAGAGAGAATGACAGAGAAGATGGAGCGCGTCGATGCACCCCTCTTCTCCCCTTTTGAATAGGACCCGATTGGAAGATAGAGGACTGAGAGAAAATAAAAAAAAGCCGAAAGCACCATATAGTGTTACACAAACCACCACCAAAATGATACCAAGAGTATAAGATTAAATTGATGGTCGTCAATAAGTAACAGGGGATTGGCAGATAACAACCTGTAAACGATAATTGATAACTATGGTGAGGCGTAAATTATGTGTGCAGCAATATTGAAAGTACTAAGGACCAGGCATAATAGGAGTCTTAACTTTCAACAAAAATCAAACCAAATCAACATTTATCACAAACAAAAAATAACCCAACACCACATTATTTGGCAACAGTGCTCATGTTGGAATGGGGAAACGTTTGAGTATATTAGGGGTTATTGGGGAGTCACCCCAGTTTGAGTTGATTAATGCATCTTTCAAGTATTCTGGGTATAAAGGATTTTGTTGTTCGTAAACATACTTATACCAACAACCAAGAATGATCAGGATGTAATTACCAGAAAGCTGTGTAACCAAGCAATGTGTTTCGAGGGGTGATAATTATTCCGCCGGGTTCAGTACTTTTGCAGATTTTGTACTAAGGTACTTTATAAGCGTTTGACTATAAAACTGTCCCCCCAACGCGCATAGCTTGTTATAACTTTAGGAATAACTTAACATACCGGTAATCAAGTCAAAACATATCAAATAAGTCTAAAAATTTCGTATTAATATTCCTGACCCTCATTCACTAAAAGACACTACAAATACTATATATAATTTTTTTGAGGATTAAATTGGCTGGTTAGGGTTAGAGAGCAAGTGAAGAGGTGAGTTGAGTGAGTGTGGATGTGTAGTAGTGTATTTGTGTGTTTATGGGTGTGATGAAATCGTGATGAATAGTGTTCAAGGCATAGTAGTGGGGAAGGTTAGAGTACTAAGAGGAATGGAGGAATATTATAGTAACGAGGGGCGTCGCGCTCCTTGGTGCCGCTAGAAGAGCGGCGAACACATCAAAAGGTATCAAAAGGTAAGTGTGTGTGTGTATAATTTGTATATGTGTGCGTGTCTATGTGTGCAAGGCGTAGCACTGGGAGGGAGGGAGAGAGAGAGTACTGAGAGAGAGGAAGGAATGTGATAGTGTATGTGTGTGAGAGAGAGAGAGAGAGAGAGTGAGAGTGAGTGGGGTGGGAGGGTGTGAGAGAGTTAATTTACAAGGAGGGTTGAGAGATGAGTTTGAGGAATTTAGCAGAGGGGGAGGGATGGAAGGGGGATATCTTGAATAGATGACCGTAGCAGATGAGTTAAGTGGAGGTCTTGTGAACATTACACACACACACACACACACACACACACACACACACACACACACACACACACACACACACACACACACACACACACACACACACACACACACACACACACACACACACGGTATAGCCGAGTGGTCTAAGGCGACGTGTTCTGACCTCGAGGTCGAGGGTTCAAGTCTCCCAAAATCCTAAAGTTTTTTTCGGGTATCCCGATGCTGATGTAGAGGATTGTATCATGGACCCTCCCTAACCATGCTGCTCAACTATCAGCTTGCGTTTGTTTACACATACTCTCATAAGTGTATCTGCGTATGTACTATGATGGGAACTTCGGTACCTCACGGTCGCCAAAGGTCGCATGTGACCTCCTGATTGTTAATTGGAAAGGTCTTACAATTTTGTTACCCTATCCCCCCCTCGTACCCCCCTACGTGTTAAGAATAGATCAGTGTTCGCGGTGTCAGCCTCACAGACTGCACGTCACGGAGTGGTGAAATTTAGGTACGGTATAGCCCGGATGTGTAGCCGGGCTAGTGATTTTCATTGTTAGTCTGCCCGGTAGTTGCCCGGGGGACAAGTGAAAGTTTGTAATACTTCCTTACATAACGCTTCAATAAAATAAATACATACATATATAATATCAAATGCCGGTATATAATTAATGTACGAAAACATCGCTGTGGTAACCCTTTAGTAGAGAAGAGTCCGAAAACGACCCTACTCGGTGTGCGGTGACCCTTAACCCATCCAATACCAGCGACGGCATCGTCTGCACCGCATGCCTCCACTTCGCCGATATTGGCGTGCATTTTTTATATTTTTTTATCTTTTTCCCCATTTTAATGTAATTAATTTCGATCTTCAAAAAATAGGGCTATTGGGAATTTTGGATTATCCGTGTTCGATTTATCAGAATGTTGCTGTAACAGACAATTTGACAGACACACATATCTTCCTTAAGTCAGTGTTGTGGTTTCATATTCAGTATAGCCGTAAACACACTCTCTCCCCGGTATACATCAATAATGAACTGAATTTGTAATGTGATGCCATCATAGACTAAGGCTGCCTGTTCCTAGAAAAGTTAATCGCCATATTAGGTCTGCGCGCGAAGCGAAGGACGTTGTTGTTCTTGAATTGAAGGGCGTTGTGGATCGACGTCCAATTCACCCTATCTGGGGGAAGTGAAGGACCTCAAGGGCTTACACCACTGAACTCCAGAAACAACCTGATGTTTCAATACTCGCGTGATTTGAAGCTGCTACAGACGACGCACCACTCCTTTTTTCCATTGAAAATGCATAGGGAGCAGAACGGAGCAGAGAGTTCACTCTAATAAATTTGACACTGATAGGACACGCATGAAAAGTTACTGCAACAACTAACAACTTAAAGGTTGTAGACGAATATTCCATTCAGAATCATAACTACCGGTAAGTGTTTCGTCAATATACAATGAATATTAAGCATTTTTGTACCACTCCCAAATGCCATCCGTTGGCTTCAATTTCCACACATAGCATGATGCGGACGATGAGCCTTCCAGATTCTAGTGGTGGAGTTCTGTGGCTTACACATGTCGTTCTTCTTCTTCTTGTTAGGGCGACGCTTATTAAAAAAAACTCTTTTTCGGTTATTACTGAACTAAATTTGATTATTATTCTCATGCATATACTCTGAGCTATCCTCTAGCCGTAACGGAGTCATTTTAATTAAAAAACATCCTTTGAGCCGCGCTACGCGCCTCGGAATTAACACGGCAACGCGAACCTATACTGTAGTCTGCTTGGACTTGTAAAATTTAATACGGCTAGATGTGAAGTCTTATATTGGCGAGATTGTAGGTACCAGTCGAGCAGGACAGTACCGGGGGGGGGGGGGGGCGGGGGGGAGTTACATAGCCATATGATAAGTAGTTACTGGCACTCCTGTTTCAGTTGCCAGGCTTCCCCCACTGTTTCTATAGGTGCCTCACTTACGCAGAGTAATCCAGCTAACGCTCATAAACACCTTCCTCCTACTATTCATTTCACTACACTTCTCTTGAGATACTAACTATTCCTTGTAACTCTCTCTCTCTCTCTCTCCTCCTTCTCTTCGTCCCTCTCCACCCCCTGCCCATTCCCCCTTCTACCCATCTTCCCTCCACCTATCCAATCCTTCACCCCTCTTCTACTCCGTCCATTCACTCTCCTGCCATTTGTCCCCACCCTCACCATCCACCCTTCCGCCCCACCACCTCCTCCATCCATCTCTCTCTCCTCACCTCCATTTATCCACTTTCCTTCCTTCCCCCTCCATCCATTCACCCCTCCCCCTTCCTCCACAACTACCCATCCAGGCATTCACTCTCCTTCCTTCCAAAACCAGCCATCCACCTCCTCCACCTT
>CM064498.1:39247933-39554116 GCA_032716605.1 Paralithodes platypus | reverse complement strand
CAAACTTTATCTCTCTCTCTCTCTCTCTCTAGATAATATTACAAGATCATGGAAATTAGTAAAATGCTTAATAAGACGGAATAATACAAAAAGAGCCGATGAGAAATGGGTAAAAAGTCAAATAATAACAAAGAAAAAGAAAGGCGGTACGAGAAGAGGGTACCATAACAAATAAATAAAATATGAAGCAGATAAATGTTTTCAAATATCCCCCCCCCCCCCCTCTCACTCTCTTCCATAACCAAAACATAAGCCACCAGCTTCCATAATCCCCCACAAACCAACCCAATAGCTCTAGACCCACACCAGTTAGCCCTTCTCCCTGCCCATATCCTGGCCTTTCTAAACCACCAACCAACCACCCAACATATCTATCTCCCCCTTGTTTAACACCCTCATCTAACCGCTGCCCTTCCCTTTTCTGGTTACTAATCTATCCCCTGTTTAGCCTCTTCTATTGTTGCCTCTGTCGGGAACCGACGATAGGCTTATTTATTTTTTGTACCGGTACTTCTCACTAGGCATTCACTCTTTCTGATAGTTCTGATACGACAGATATATATATATATGTTTCATATGTATGTTTCATGTAACATTTAGTGGCTCACGTGTATTTGGGATATATTCTCAATATATATATATATATATATATATATATATATATATATATATATATATATATATATATATATATATATATATATATATATATATATACTCTCTCTCCTTTATTCCAATTATATACATCCTTGCCTACTTATAGTCGACCATATCTACATTTTAGTGGGCCATATTCCTCCACGGCCTGTCCCTGTACTATTAACTGTTCCCCTCATCAACCACTATCACTCTTCATCTAAGGTAGCGTGCCTATAAGAAGAGACCCGCTATCTCTAAATTAGGTCCAACGTTAGTCACTCTCTAAAAAGATTAACCCCTTGAGTATACTATATGTCACCTTCTGTTTCTTCTGGCTAACATTAAACGACTCTATTGGGTTTAAACCCAATATACAGGAGACGGGTAATTGGTGTTTATTATCTCGTTGATGCCTAGAGATCATTCCTAAATTACGGTACGTAAAATAGTCCAATATTAGCCATAATATAATTCAAACTGTGGAAATCATATTATACCGAGAAGGTTAAGGGGAAATGGGCCGTTTTTCTGGCCCCCCTTCTTCCTCCTGTTTAGTCCCATTAGTTTTCAGATTTTAATGTTTGCCACAATAGTTTGTCGATTTTAAGACCTTTCGCCCCATATCTTTGTCAATATTAAGACCTTTTGTGCTATTTAGGTGTCGATTTAGGTGTCGATTTTTTCCCCTGGCAAACTATAGTGAGACTGTAATGTTGGAAGAACCGGCCTTGGGCCGGTAAATTTTTTACCGAAAAATTTACAAATTAATATAAAACGGGGATCTAATGGATGTTGTTTTAAGTTTGATGGAGATCTAGGGAGGAAACTGAAAAAATAATAAATATATGAAATAATGGACACAAAATAAACCCTTTTTCCTTAACTGTTACTATACCCCTCATCAACCACTATCACTCTTCATCAAGGGTACTAGGGTAGCGTGCCTATATTAAGAGACCCGCTATCTACCACAGCCAAGGTTACTCATATCTCCATAATGTTCAACGTTAGTTACCCTCAAAGGATTAATAATATGGACAGACAATTTTACTTAGCTTAGGACAGATTTTTCGTACTTTAGGCCAACTTTTAAACATTAACTATTCCAAATAGATACCACAAATACAGAACTATAACAACCACTAGACAACTTTGTTCGGATTAGGGAGGAACTCTTGCGGATGAGTTTAACCGATTTGAGTCGATGTTTATCATATTTGTATCAATATCTACTAACTTCCTACAGTAACTATAAACATAACTTTAGTACAATTTTACTCTGGGTGTATCCTTATCGAGTAACCTAATAAATATATGTATTATCTTAGACCAATGTTACTGTATGTGTATCCATATATCTACCAACCTACTATAGTCTATTTTTTTCCAGCTGAGGGTAAATTGTCATGTATTTATCTTTGTTACTCAGCTATAAGGTAGATTTTGTAGCGAAATATGATGTTAATTATGTTAACTTGGCATTAATCCGACACACAGCCATAGCAGTTTCATATATTTCCATTGAGTATCGATAAATTAGAGACTAAGGGATTCAATTTACCATCAGCTGGAAACAAATAGAGTATACCAGTACCTATAAACAACCATCTATAGCTATACAGTATGTACCCATGTTGGCACCCATAACCAACACTCTCCGTCCCTCCCACACCCTAACCCCCACACTTTTTACCTTTCCTTTCACTTCCTTGGTCCTTCACATTCCTCCCCTTTTATAATCCCTTTCCAAAATCCGTATACCTTTCATTTCTAGATTCTCCTAATCCTTCTTTTATTTGTTCATCAAACTCTCCTCGTCTCCCTATTTTCCTCAAATATAGCGTTACATTATGAGTTCAGTAAGATATAATAAGCCTACTCTAAGTTAACCTTTTGGTTATTTGTAACTCAGGTTAACGTACAATAGAATTACAAATGAAAAATAGACATAATAATTCAGGGCAAGGTAAAATTATTCATATATGGAAAGTTTATATTATTTCCGGTAAAGTTCTACTTTAGCTATAAGACTAGGTAACACTCATGATAGGTAAGGTTCTAGATCAGGTAAGGTTTAACTAATTTGATGATTTTGGATGACATCGACAGTTCCCAGAGACTATTTATCGCCTGTTATTGAGTTATATTCTTGTTATGATGCAGATTGCTGAATCCATAATGCTTATGAATTATTAATTTTTAAAAGTATACTGGTACTAATAGTTTTGCTATCAATATATCACCTACCTCTCAACTTTTCTATTTCATATATCACACACACACACTCACACACACGCATATATTTTTCTTAATTTAATCTGATTTCCCCTTCACTAGCCACCCCTTCTTATTTTTTTCTGCCAAACTTCTCGACCTTCTTTTTATGGCATGTTTTCTTTCTCTAAGCCTTATCCTAACCCCCCTCCAGCTTAATCCGCTCTCGCTACTCACTCTCGCTACTCACTCTCGCTACTCACTCTCGCTACTCACTCTCGCTACTCACTCTCGGTGTTATTCCTAGCAGTCTTTTCATAACCTACTGCAAAAATAACTTTACTGTTAGCTAAACTTATTTATACCTTTTTTGTAATCATCCGAGTTTTTTTTTTTTCCAAAATTCTATAAAACCGATATATTATTGTAGGAGATAGGGCGCACTTAGGGTTTGTATTAATCTTCCCTAATTTGCTCGTGCACTATTAAGAATAGACTAACACTAGCCTTTCAGAATTATCATTGCTTGTTTATTTATCTCCTTATATCCCTTTTATATCACCCCTATTATACAACAACTTACATAATTTTCCTTCTTACAGTACGTACGGTACCCAACTTTCATCACCTTGAAACTACGCCCACCTCTCACATTGTCCTATTTCCGCATAGAAACACAGGGCAACCACCCTTTCAAGATAGACTACTCCCAAACTCTTAATACATTGTATTTTTTGTTTTCTATGTGAGTGAGGGAGGCAAAAGGAAGAAATGACTGTAGCGAGTGCCTCCCTCAGAGTTGAAAGTGACAGGGCCAAAATCAAGGGACGTATAGAACAAGTATTCTCCCTTGAAATCCAAATTTTGTTACCTACTCCCCCAACTATTTATAGACATTGTGTACGGTACGGTACGTAACTTTATGTATTGTAATCTTACCTACACGTATAGTGTTATATATGACTTCTCATTTAAATCATTGCTACCTTAAACTATTTATAGAATATTTGTACATAGTCGTCCTCTTCATTCCCAGCTAGCTTACAGGTTCCCTAACTATTGTTTACAACTTCTGTACATAGCAATTCTCGCTTAAGGGGGGTGACCTGCTTTTTGTTATTTTTGTCCTTTTCTCTCTTTCTCTGGCTTGTATCCATTCAGCCCCATTCAGCCAACTATTTTAAGACGTTTATGATTTATCCCCATCTAGGTGTCGATTTCTTCCTGGCGAGCGAAAGCGAGCCAGCATTATATGAAGAAATCCGGCTTCGTCGGAGACATTTTTCTATCGAAAAATGTACAAATTTAGCCAGCTGTCAAACAAAAATAAAAAATATGCTGGCTCGCTACCGCTCACCAGTAAAAAATTGACACCTGGATGGGGATAAACGTCTTAAAACAGTAGGCTGAATGGGGCCAAATGGATACAAGCCAGAGAAAGATAGAAAAGGACAGAACAAAAACAGGTCACCCCCCTTAAATCTCAGCTTGCATACGTACCGTACTCCAAAACTATTTACCGATATCCAATAGTTGAACCAACAGTAATCCTCCACTTTAACCCAGCTAGCTTACCTACTCCCCAAATCACCCCCCATCTCTCACTTTACATACCACATCCATTCCTGCCCTCACTGACTCAATTTATGCTCAACCATTATATTCAACCCAAGCCATTTCTCTGATTTTATATACGATATTTATATAATTATCTTACCTAACTAGGCTATCTTTCTTTAAACCTAAGCTACCTTAACTACAAAATGTATAGAACATTTGTGCATAGCAATCCTCCTAGATGCTTTAAGGGGGTAACCTGTTTTTTTTCTTCTTTATCTCTCTTTTCTCTGAGTTGTATCCATTCGGCCCCATTCAGCCTACTGTTTTAAGAAATTTATCCCCATTTAGGTGTCGATTTCTTCCTGGCGAGCGATAGCGAGCCAGCATTGTATGGAGAAATCCGGCTTCGCCAGAGAAATTTTTCTATCGAAAAATGTACAAATTTAGCCTACTGTCAAATCATTTAAAAAATATGCTGGCTCGCTTCTGCCAAGAAAAAAATCGACACCTAGATGGGGATAAACGTCTTAAAGCAGTAGGCTGAATGGGGCCGAATGGATACAACCCAGAGAGATATAAAAAAATAGAGGTGGGCCACCTTAAATCTGATAACAAATTTCTTTTTTGTATGATAGATAAAGTATATTTATCTTGAAAATTGTGTATAGTTAAAAGGTATTCGAGAAAGAATATAACCTTTGATTATTAAGAGATCGGCCAAAAGATGCTTAAAATCGTCTGGTGGTTGCTAGAATATAATAAAACGTAAGTGGTCATATGATTTGGGGTTCTGTTAAGGGGAGATGGGCGTGTTGATTTGCTCATTTATATATCTTATCATAATTTGTTTTTAGTTTCCTCTCTAGACCTCCATCGAGCTTTAAGAAAAATAAAAATAAAATAAAATAAAATAAAAACAAGACCCTTCAAGGTAAATTTGTAATGTTTCGATAGAAAAATGTCCCAACCGAAGGCCGATTTCTTTTAAAATACAGTCTCGCAATCGCTCGCCAGGAAAAAATCGACACCTAAATGACACGAAAAGTCTTAATACTGACAGAGAAATGGGGTGAAGTCTTAAAATCGCCAAACTAATGGGCCGAATGTCATACAATCAGAAAACTAATGGGGCTAAACACGAGGGAGAAGGGGGTCCAGAAAACCGGCCCCTCCCCCCTTAAATCGTTGCTAGCTTACCTAATCCCCAAATCGCCACCATCTCTCGCTTTACATACCACATCCATTCCTGCCCTGCCTGACTGTCTCTATTTCTGTTCAAGCGCTCCATTCTAACCAAGCCACACCCTTTCTTTGTCTCTAGCTCTCAGGTATCGCCAGTTCCATCATTATTGGTATTATATTATTAGTTCATATAATAGTTTCAGTAAGATATTGCATTATACTTTTATATTCATATTACTGAGACAGTCGTACTGGTAATGTTATTTATATACATTTGTGTTTGTTATCCAGCGGTCTAGTCCTTTATCAAGTTATTCCTTCAATTATCTTATTTGCATTAGTCCTATCCTAAAGTTACGGTCATTCTGGACAACACACCTGATTTTACTATACGACCCTCGAATTCCTTCTCTGCATAATCAATTTAGCCAACATAATCTTCAGTGTTTTGTATCAGCTAGTCCATTCCATATAAACCTTTAGGTACCGGTATTTAACAAACGTTTACATTTCTCCACCCTCAAATGTTCTACCTCCCTCCCTTGCACCCTTCCACCCTCCTCTGCCTAGCTCATCAATCTGGTTTTTGGCCCCTCTTCCCATATACCTTCATTTATGGTAACCTACGGGGACCCCCTACTAAAACCAGTTCCCTGTTCTCCCTACTCACTATGACTCACTGTCTCTCTACCCAGTGCCCCTACCCTTACTACTCTTACCCTCGGCTCCCTACTTCCACAACCCAGAGCTCTCAGCCTTGTCTCAGCTCCCTCCCCACCCCTATCCAGTGCCCTTCTCCTCCCCTAACCATGACTCCCTCCCTCCCTTCTACCCATATCTCCCTCCTCTACCCACGGCTCCCTCCTCCTATACCAACAACTCCAGGCTCATACCCACCAGTCTTGTAGATTACCCACAGCCCCCCCCCCCCCCCTTACCTCCATTCTCCCCTACCACACATACCGGTATCAATTGCCCAGATGAGGCCACATCTCTCCTCTTCTCATAATCCTTGCATGCATAGGCCTACTAATAATTATAATGAATTGTTATTGTGACAAAAATATACACATATATTTTAACTATTTTAAATTCACATTATTAATTATAATGAATCTAGAATTTACGAACCCCAACATTTCAAGGCTCGAGAAACTTAAACCGAGCTAAAAAAAAAAAAAATTTAGGAGTCGAACAGTAAATGGGTGTGGCAATTTGCAGTCCGTTTGTTCCAGCCCTCCATTAGTTACAAGAGGCTATGGATGACAATTTTAAGAATTGCCATATTAAAGAAATTAAAGGATACACATAACTCCATATCATAATAATTATACCGGCACATCTTATGGAATTGGAACAAGCTTTCATTTACAGCGTACAGCTGCCAAGACATGAATCTGGGACAACTTTATGTTGTGGGAAACTGGCTGAAAATAGCTACGGTATCATATCAATATACAGAGGCTGCACTCAACCATAGCACTTGGCAACTGTATCTTGTAAAAGTTTTGAATTCAACTGCCACAACAATTTAAACAAATGGAATGAATGTATTTAAGTACATTAAGTATTAACGCACAACTAAGGCTTAAGCACACACTAAAACCGGTCGATAACATGGTAGGCTCATTACTGTTGCCTGTCCTAATAGTCTTGGAAATTACTTCTTCAGCATAACAAGACTGACACTAATGAACATGAACATATTATACCCTTAGCTTAGATTGTAACTAGTACTCCATTGCCCTTAAAGGGGAGATGGGTCATTTTTCTAGACCCCCTTCTCCCTCATGCTTAGCCCCATTAGTTTTCACATTTTAAGATGTTTGTCTCATTAGTTTGTCGAATTTTAAGACCTTTCATCCCATGTCTTTGTCAATATTAAAACCTTTCGTGCGATTTAGGTGTCAATTTGTTTTCCTGGCGAACGATAGTGAACCTGTAATTTAAGAGGAACCGGCCTTTGGCCGGAAAATTTGTCTACCAAAAAATTTACAAATTCATCTAGAAGTGGGATATAATGGATTTTTTTTTTTAAAGTTTGATGGAGGTCTAGGGAGGATAATAACAAAATAATATATATATATATATATATATATATGATATATTTTACACAAAATATAAACCCTAGCCCCTTAATCTGCACCTTTCACATATCCAGTCTTCCTTAGCTACACACATTTAATTCCAACACACCACCTCTCTACTCCATTAATCCTATACACCCACCCTCCTCCTAGCCGACCGGTACCCATAATTCACCCTCTTTTCTGGCCACCCTCATAGGCCTATACCCATTCATCGCCCAATTTTACTCGATAAGATTATTTTCCACGCCAAACCCATGTTAGTCCTATCTACCAAGTCTACATACTTCCCTTTCTTAGGCCGGTATCACAACACCACTTTTCCCTACAACTATTTTCGGCAATTCTGGTCGGGGGTATAATAGTTCAGCTAGGCCTATCTCATATCATCTTCCTTCAGTTAATTTTCCGATACCAATACATAAGAACTCTGATACAAACTGGTCATCTAAACTTAACAATAAAAGCATTCGATTTCTAGGCCAACATTTTGTTTGCACTGGCATCGGCAACTAAACTAACAGCAAACTATTATAATGACAAAGTTCTTAAGAGAGTGTAAGTCAGAAACTCCCAGATCAGTGGTGTTGGTAAATAAAAGTTGGAGGAAAATGTGTGGAGTGAGATTGACTAAGCCCCCCCCCCCCCCCCCCCTCCCTTACACGTCCCTCATACCCAATTATTCCTTCCGCTTGCCACGCCCACGGAAGTCTTTTACCCCGACTATACCGGCGACGTCTCTTTCAAATTTTAGTCTAGCTATATTTAGACGATTTTATGCAGTTTAAGAAGGATCTGTGGTAGTACAAAGGGTTAAGTGAGATAGTTCGAAGCCTGCCGACTACTGGAGGCCCTTTCTAAACTGAATAAAATCGTCTAATACTGTAGAAGCCAGAGTATAGTTAAAAGGATGGCACCGGTACAGAAAGGGTTGAAGGCTTTTTCATAATTATGTTTACCTTCAATTGGTTACATACTTCAGTCACGTAAGGGTTAGGAGAGCCAGATACCTGAAACGGAAATGTTGATCTATGATTAACCCATTCTGTACCTGCGACGTTTGTTTAAACTTTATTCTGGCTACTTTTATACGATTGTATTCATTTTTAAAAGGGCCTCCAGCCATTAACAGGCTTCGAACTATCTTCCTTAACCCTATATACTACCGAAGATCCCTCTTAAAATGCACAACATCGTCTAAAGGAAGCGGGTCAAAACGGCCACGACCAGAATGGCCACAGACCTAAGCGGCCACAATCATAAATGATTAGTGGTTATGTTATGTTATGCTTAGTTAGTTATCTTAGGCTTGATTAGCGTATTTTAGGTTAGATAAGGATACCGGCATGTTAGGCTAAGTTTTGTTAGGTTTAGTTAGATAAGGAGACTGTGATGCTGGGGATATCCAACCTACAGTACATTCTGACAGTAAACCCCCACCAACCGTACTATAAGCTATTGTTTTTCTACCTGACGGTAAATTGCCATGCCCCTATATTGATTACTTGTTTATTACATTGACGTTGTAGCTAAATATGGTGTTAATCATGAAAACTTGGCATTAATATGACGCAGACACATAGTACCGGTAGTTTCATATTTGTCTATTAAGCATCAAGAAATCAGCCGTTTGGGGATTCAATTTCCCGTCGGCTGAAATCCAACCGACGATAGGCGTACGGTACATCTTTCCCTTTTTATTAACCCTTTCTCCTGGCCCCATCTATAAACATCCTATTATTAATAAAATATTCTGACGTTGGTTTTGTCAGATTATCGTCATCTGAGTGCCAAAGTTAACGGAGGAAAATTGTCTTAAAGGCAAAGGTTAATTGAGATAGTGTTGTAAATTGTAATCCAATGACGTTATTATTCCTAAATCGTCAGTTGTAGGCCAAATACAGAAAAGTCGCCAATCATATTTATTGTAACCGAATAATAGAAATGAGTACCGGTAACGTAATGGGAACAATAACATTAATATCTACTGTACTAACATTACTATTCTGCGGGAACAGTTATGTGAGTGAGTGAGTGAGTGACTACTCACTCACATATTTATCATATGAGTGAGTGACTGACTCACTCACACACTTTCACTCTCTCACACACGTCTATTCCCCTTTTACCCTAATAATTTCCCCATTCGACTATAGCCCTCCCTTCTCTGTCACGTGTGTATTCCCCTTTCAGCGTAATTGGTTAATAACTCTCCCTTTCTGCCCCTCTTCCCCAGTCTTCCTGCCAGCAGTCCATCAACTGTCTTACTTTTTGGCCTCATCTCACCTTTCTCCTGCTTTTTACACAGCGAGCTCGCGTGCGCTTGTACGCAATAACGCATTTCAGTGCGCAAACTCAAACACCTCTCACACACACACACACACACACACACACACACACACACACACACACACACACACACACACACACACACACACACACACACACACACACACACACACACACACACACACACACACACACACACACACACACACACACACACACACACACACACACACACACACACACACACACACACACACACACACACACACACACACACACACACACACACGAGCGAGTAGCAACTTTTTTTGATCTTAGCACTATATTGCCTTTTCAACAATTCTCGAAACAATTCTACTTTAGTTTACTAGTATAATCAAATTTAATTTAATTTTATAGTATGTGCTACCCAGTCTCCCTTGATCCTTCTTTTAAAAGAAATGTCACGACAATTTAATAGATAATTGAATTTTAATAACATAACTGTTTGCGTCACTCTCAAATTATTGTATTAATATTTGTAATTACAATTTGTTTTTGTTCCTCTCGCTTTCAGCAAATAACCAAGATTGTTATATTTAATCCAACGGTGTCTGCCAAATCTGTAGAGCTCCGTTCCCCACCTATATACCGGTATATAATTGTTTACTCTACTTAAATCCGTCCCCCTCCCGTACTAATGGCTCCTTTCAGCCCCCACACAAACTGGTACTCTCAATGTACACCCGACGAAGTCTGGATTTATATTTTTTGCCACACCTCGTAGTGTGATTATATATATATATATATATACCGGTATATATATATATATATATATATATATATATATATATATATATATATATATATACCGGTATATATATATATATACATGGTACTTGTATTATTGTTGCGAGTTTATCTGCTTTATCCTGAACATGCTTGCCAAATCCCTAACCTCATTTGACAGTTAATTTGTTAAATCATCCCTAATTAATAATCTACCTGTGTTAATACCTGTTTTGAGCCCACACCCTTAAAACTGCCACCGTACCCTGACGCTACCTATTTATTCAGCATCTATTTTTACCACAATCTCATAGTTAGTGTTTTAGACTTGAATTATATTTGTATCTCTCGTAGTGTCTCCATCTGTCAAGTCTCTTGCTAAATTGTGTGCAATCAACTAGGTATACTAATACTATGCTATACTCTGTTTCTTTTCAACTGACGGTAAAAAAATCCCATCAAGGTTTCTCAGTTATTTTGAAGAATTTGTAGTGCAAACTAGTGTTAAATATATAAACTTTATCTTAATATGATACAGACATACAGTAGTTTCATATTTTTCCATTAAGTATCAAGAAAGTAGCTGCTAAGATATTCAATTTACCGTCAGATGAACAAAAAATTGTTTTAGTTTGTCATATCCCTTGCTCTACTCCACTTCAATTTAGTTGTGTATCTTCACCAATATTTACTACAACCCAGTCTGTATATAATAGCCTAATCTTCCTTAATCTGGTTTGGAAGATTGCCTGTTTTGATCCAGTCCCCACCAAACTGGTACCCCATGTGAGTTGGTACCCTCCTCTGAGCTGTCTACCCTTCTCGTATTACCCCACCACCACCAATGACACACCCTGCCATACATCACGTGACTCCCTCCTGTCCTGGAACTCTCACACATATACACACTAACTAACTTAAGCCTCTCAGTCTCTCTCTCGTATATATATATATATATATACCGGGTATATATATAAACATATATATATATATATATATATATATATATATATATATATATATATATATATATATATATATATATATATATATATATATATATCAGCCTTTCGATCTAGGCTACTGCAGGAACGGCCTATCCCAAAGGGGACGATTAGAGTATACAGTCCGGTTTGGTAATGTACATTCTGTGAAGCAGGATCCAGAGAATATACCTGACAACGTTATTATTCCTAAATCGTCAGTTGTAAGCCAAATACAGAATAGTCGCCAATCATATTTATTGTAACCGAATAATAGAAATAAGTACCGGTAACGTAATGGGAACAATAACATTAATATCTACTGTACTAACATTATTATTATGCGGGAAGTTATTAGTCTCTCAGAGTCAGACTCTCTCTCTCTCCCCCTCTGGTGTGAAGAGCATGTTGAATGTTACCGTACCATTGGAGTGGCTGTGGATGTGAATGTTGTCTGTAACCAGAGTAACCAGCTCACCCATGCTGGTTAGGTGGTAGTATATAGGCCTACATGTGTAAATGCGACACTGGTCTACCACATGAGTGTTTGGTGTGGCACAACTTTGGTACGTACGGTATATAATAAACGTATCAAATCCATCTCTCTCTCTCTCTCTCTCTCTCTGAATGTATACCATTCATTTCTCTTATCACCAATATCTACATATATCCCCGGTCCATTAGGTGGCTTTGTGGTCACTTAGGCTTATCTATAGTACACACTAAACCTATAAAAACAATTTCTTTTCATGGCCCTTTACAGTACCGGTATGTGATATTGTATTGTATATTAGAAGCATAGTCTATAACACATAATTAGCTCTATCTCTGTCTCTCGTCCTTCAAGTGCCTCGACGATGTATCTTTGGGAGAGAGAGAGAGAGAGAGAGAGAGAGAGAGAGAGAGAGAGAGAGAGAGAGAGAGAGAGAGAGAGAGAGAGAGAGAGAGAGAGAGAGAGAGAGAGAGAGAGAGAGAGAGAGAGAGAGAGAGAGAGAGAGAGAGAGAGAGAGAAGGAGAGAAGAGAGAGAGAAAAAAGAGAAGAAAGAGAGAAAAGATAGAAGAAAGAGAGAAAGAGAGAAAGAGAGAAAGAAAGAAAGAAAGAAAGAAAGAGAGAGAGAGAGAATCGTCCCCCTCTTGGGTTACTTCTCCCTCCCCCCATGTACCCTAAGCCTCCCATCTCCTATGGCCTCCGTCTTCTCTTGTGTCATCTCTTCTTCCCGTTCCTTCTACTCAAACACACAACATAAGCCTCCTCTCCTTATACAAATGTCCTCAAAATCCCTTCTTTCGTATCCTCTGTCTTCCATTTGGCACTATATTTTACTGTACTCATAACCTGCCGTATCTTTAACAGCTCTCTCCGTTATCAGTTCTCCATTCACCACCATCAATAGTATTATATTACCGGTACTCCTCTAAATGTCATTTATGTTTCCATTGTTTCTATACCATATATCTCTACACTAAAGTCAAAATTATGATAGTCACTCCAATATCCGTTTTGAAAATTTCGAAAGGAAAAAAATACTAAACTGGCAGATAAAACATTTACTCTAAAACGTTTGGGTGGCTCTGTCAGTCACTCTTCAGCAGGACAGAACAACTGGCCAGCTCTTCTCTCTCCCTCCCCTGAAGAGGGTGACAGATGCCACGGAAATTGTTTGGAATAAACATTTCATCTGTCAGTGGGGGTGTTTTTTACCCTTTATCGATGATCAAGTTACGTTGCTCTTCACCCGTTATTGCGATTAGGTTTAAGCTAACCATTGTAATACGACGGCGTCATTTTAATTGAATTAAAAAACATATTTAACTATTGGATATATTTCAAAATTACTTTCGAGAATTAATGGGGTAAAAAGTATTTCAATTAACCCTGACTCCCAACAAACCCGTCTAAAATTATGGAATATAAAATCGTTCATACCCAGAAGAAACGGTTAATCGTACGCATCATGATTGATAATCACACTATCAGTTTCACCATGTACAAAGGAAAATAATTCCAAACTGCCAGATAAAATATTTATGCTTAACGTTTCGGTGCATCTGTCAGTCACACTTGTCTGAAGCAAAAACAAACTGTCAAGCAATTCTGCCCCTGCCCCGAATAGGTTGACAGATGTCTCGGAAACTGTTTGGAATAGAAATGTCATCTGTCAGGGAGTGTGCTATGTCGTTGTTCATATTTGTATTTGTTATTGTTTTTCCCTTTATTGATGAACAGGTAAATTATATTCTCCATTCAACCAATAATCATATAGCACCTTTTGCCATCCGCAGCCATTTTCCATTGATTGTGAATAGCTTATAAATTATGTACTATTTTGGTTACAGGTACGGTACTTTTCTATATTCCAATCTTATCAAAATTTATCGTCACTCTTGTTCCAACCTTATTATAGTTCAATCTTATCCAAGTCAACTATGCAATTTTTATTCCAACTTTATTATACTCCAATCTTATCAAATTACAATAAACGTCCTCCAATACTGTGTAGCGTCTGAACCAACAATCAATATTATGTTTCGCCATCGGAGGTATCATTTGTAGCGCTAATACCATCCTCATTAGCCACTTCCCGTCTCTCACAACACCTCACACCTCTCCACTACCTTCACCACTGAGAGGGGGAGCTCACTACCAACAACAAGATAGCCTATCACAACAATACCTTACTAGGCCTATATTATTTTCCTGTTTGTCTTTAACAACTTTATTTTACATTAGGTGCCTGCATAGTATATTTATCTGCGTGGTAGTCAAAGTATGTGTGTCAATATCCGCCAATGTCTGCATACTATATGGTAGTATACGTATATAAGGGCCTCACCATCTATATCCGCCAATGTCTGCATACTATATGGTAGTATACGTATATAAGGGCCTCACCATCTATATCCGCCAATGTCTGCATACTATATGGTAGTATACGTATATAAGGGCCTCACCATCTCCCTGAGCCTCACTAACAACTTAATTTTATATCAGCTTACTATATGTCTGCCTGTGTAGTCACAATCAAATGAAAACCCATCAACTATAGTGGGCCTGCACTAGCAACAAGGCAGTACAACTCGCTTTGATCTTATCTTGCTTTGTTGTTCGAATCTCTAAACGAAGAATGTTTAGGACACTAGTTCATTAGTACGGGCTGGTTCAATTAGTACGCGATATTGAATATCAAAATATATGATAGTTAAGGCAAATTTTGACAAAAAAATACATCTTTTAGGATACCTACCGCACTTTATTAGATTTGGTGAAGTTGTGAATTACTTGGAAAACCTGTGTACGTATATGTTACTCTACCCTATCTGGCTATCAAATTGTCTCTGTAAAACTTTATCTGCGTTTGTCGATGTGTTTATCTACATGTTTCTACAAACTCTAACAACACCTCACAGTTACTACCTTCACCACCAGGGACCTCAATAACAACAACACTTTGATATTAGATGAATATATTGTCTGTCTGTCTGGATAGTGTGTGTTTGTATGTCACACTGTCTGTGTGCCTGCCAAATTATGCCTGTCTCCTTCTCTGTCAAAGTGTACCGGTTATGTGTCTGCTTGTCAATGTGAGTTTGCCCGTCAATGTGGGTCTTGTCTCAAAGTATGTCTTTTACACCTGCCAAACCGCAGGTTTTTGCCAATGTGTTCGTTTCTTATCAAAGCCTGTGTTTATCACTGTCAAGGTAACTGACTCAACGTGTTTTTCTAATCAAAGGCATTGTTATCGATCTCCCAAAGTGTGTATCCTTAGTGTGATCCAAAGACCCCCCCCCCCCTCCCTCTGTATCTAAGCATAGCGGGGTGATGGGTGGTGGTGGCCGTGACAGTTGGGCGTGAGTGACTGCCAGAGAGAGAGTGGTAGCGAAAATAACAGGCATGAAGGGTGAGTGAACACACACACACATTACATAGTGTGTGGTGGTGGCGAGAATGACAGATATAAAGGGTGAGTGGGGGTGGATGACTGACTGACTGACTGACTGACTGACTGACTGACTGACACACACACACACACACACACACACACACACACACACACACACACACACACACACACACACAGTCCGTAGCCTAGTGGTAGAGCTCTCGTCTCACACACGAGGGGTCGGGGGTTCAATCCCCGGCCGGGCGGAGACAAATTGGGCTTGTCTCCTTTCATGTGTTAGCCTCAGTTCACCTAGCTGTAAATAGGTACCTGGAATAAGTGGACGACGTTGTGACGTCCCATCTGGGGTTGGCAAAAATGGTACAAGGCGAGATGGGTATCATATGGTTCACCTAAGCTGATGGCTACCTAAGCCTTCGGGCGAGACGGTACCGTCTATAGTGAGAATGGTACCATACAGATCCACCTAAGCCTTCGTTTCCGATGTCGCCAATTGGCTAAAAATACAGACTACACACACATCCACAGCCATTCCAACGATACATATACACCTACACATATAGGAGGCGGGAAATAACGAGCATGCTCACTCCCGCAATACAACTAGAGTAAGTACAACTAGAGTAAGTACACACACACACACACACACACACACACACACACACACACACACACACACACACACCCCGTAGCCTAGTAGGTAGAGCTCTCGTCTCACACACGAGGGGTCGGGGGTTCAATCCCCGGCCGGGCGGAGACAAATTGGGCTTGTCTCCTTTCATGTGTTAGCCTCAGTTCACCTAGCTGTAAATAGGTACCTGGAATAAGTGGACGACGTTGTGACGTCCCATCTGGGGTTGGCAAAAATGGTACAAGGCGAGATGGGTATCATATGGTTCACCTAAGCTGATGGCTACCTAAGCCTTCGGGCGAGATGGTACCGTCTATAGTGAGAATGGTACCATACAGATCCACCCTAAGCCTTCGTTTCCGATGTCGCCAATTGGCTAAAAATACAGACTACACACACATCCACAGCCATTCCAACGATACATATAACACCTACACATATAGGAGGCGGGAAATAACGAGCATGCTCACTCCCGCAATACAACTAGAGTAAGTACAACTAGAGTAAGTACACACACACACACACACAGCCCGTAGCCTAGTAGGTAGAGCTCTCGTCTCACACACGAGGGGTCGGGGGTTCAATCCCCGGCCGGGCGGAGACAAATTGGGCTTGTCTCCTTTCATGTGTTAGCCTCAGTTCACCTAGCTGTAAATAGGTACCTGGAATAAGTGGACGACGTTGTGACGTCCCATCTGGGGTTGGCAAAAATGGTACAAGGCGAGATGGGTATCATATGGTTCACCTAAGCTGATGGCTACCTAAGCCTTCGGGCGAGACGGTACCGTCTATAGTGAGAATGGTACCATACAGATCCACCCTAAGCCTTCGTTTCCGATGTCGCCAATTGGCTAAAAATACAGACTACACACACACATCCACAGCCATTCCAACAGTACATAAAACACTTAACTTGGTAAGGATGAACTGTATGCCCAGGATGGAGTACATCTCTCTCGACTAGGAGTTTCGACCTTGGCCAGCTCACTCGACAAGATTGTTGCGGGGTTTCGTTAAAAAAACCTGGGTGTGTAAGTAAAATACTGTCTCCATATGGAGCAGGTACTTCATGTGACAAACCAGTGAGTAAAATAGAAATAATCAGTCTAGATAGTGCGGATATAGTGATGTGTAATAGTAGTATCGATAACACTACACATGTAACTGATAGTAAAGATGAGAATACTGGAGTAGAATTTCCGTCTAGAGCTAGTAGTTCAACAGGAAATAATAAGTTAGCTAAACACAATAGAAAATTAGTTGCAAATAAAAGTAATAGGTTGAGGGTATATTATACAAATTGTAGGAGTTTATGTAACAAAATGAACGAACTTAGAGCACTCGTTAGCACAGAAAATATAGACATAATAGCGCTAACTGAAACGTGGATTAATACAGAATCTAGGCATTTTTTAGCAGAATTTGATATTCCAGGATATAGTTTGTTTAAATATGACCGAACAAGTAGGAGGGGCGGGGGTATATAGCAGTGTTTGTCAGGAGTACATTAAAAAGCTGTATTAAATCAGGTATTAGACTAAATAATGATAATGAAAGTGTTTGGGTAGAAGTTAACGAAGGTAGTGAGACCATAGTTATTGGAGTTATATAGACCGCCTAATATGAGTAGAAATGGCGGAAAATCGTTATGGGAGGAAATTAAAATAGCATCAAGGTTTAGCAATGTGTGCATTATGGGGGATTTTAATTTTCCGAACATTGATTGGCAGCACCAAATAGGCGACTCCGATTCAGTAGAGTTTATAGAGGTAGTACAAGATAGTTTTTTATTTCAATTCATAGATACGCCGACTAGAGGTATTAATATTCTTGATTTAGTTTTCAGTAACAATGAACATATGATAAATAATGTAGAGATTGGTGACCACCTAGGAAATAGCGATCATAAATCTATTTATTTTAATATACAATGGACAGGGAATGCTAAGAGAATACGACACTTATCCCAGATTTCAGAAAAGCCGATTATGGTGGGCTAAGAAGAGACTTAAGGGTGGACCCTATTGTTAAGCGATTAAGTCAGGATATGCCAGAGTTAAACTTGCCCCCTACATATAACCAGTTTATTGCTTCACTCCACAATGCTCAAAATAAATATATCCCTAAAAGAAGATTTAGATCGACGCAGAACCAACCAAAATGGATGACTAATAAGCTAATAGATCTTATAGGAAAAAAGAAAGGAATATATCGAAAAATAAAGAAAGGTGAAAATCATTTACATATATACTATCAGACTCTATCAAGACAGGTCAAAAAGGAAATCAGGAAAGCAAAAAGAAATTATGAAATAAGGATAGCCAGCGACTCAAAAAATAACCCTAAAGCTTTTTACCAACTATATAAATCTAAAGTTAGAGATGAAATAGGCCCCCTAAAAACTTCAATAGGAGAAATAACAGAAAATTATTTAGAAATGTGCAGTACATTAAATAGTCAGTTTCTTTCCGTTTTCACTAATGAAAATTTGGCACAGATTCCAGAAGTCAATATGGTATATAGTGATAGTATAGAAAATATGTTAAGTACAGTTAGTATAAGTAGAAATGATGTGCTTAAGGAAATTGACAGACTGAAACCTCAAAATCGCCTGGTCCTGACGAGGTATATGCTAGAGTATTAAAAGAATGCAGAGATGAGTTAAGTAGTCCATTAGCATTTATATTTAACAAGTCATTAGAAACAGGTTTAGTTCCAGAAGCTTGGAAGCTTGCAAATGTAGTTCCGATCTTCAAAAAAGGTGATAAATCGATAGCATCCAATTACCGTCCCATTAGTCTCACATCAATCATAGGAAAGTTGCTAGAGTCTATTATTGCTAGGAAAATTAGAAGCCACTTAGTAAAATTTAACTTAATAAATTCTTCTCAGCATGGATTCACTCAGGGACGTTCTTGCCTTACTAATTTGCTTAGCTTTTTCTCAGAGGTATATGAAGCAGTAGATAGTGACAAGTCATATGATATTATATATTTAGATTTCAGTAAAGCTTTCGACAGAGTCCCTCATGAGAGATTGATGAGAAAGGTTGAGGCACATGGAATAGGAGGGTCGTTGTTGGGATGGATTAGGTCATGGCTAATTGGTAGGAAACAGAGAGTCAGCATAAATGGTACCAAGTCAGAGTGGGGAGCAGTAAAAAGTGGTGTCCCCCAGGGATCGGTATTAGGTCCCCTGTTGTTTCTTATATACATAAATGACCTAGATTTAGGTATAACTAGTAGGATAAGTAAATTCGCAGACGATACTAAAATGGGGAGATCAATTGATTCAGATAGCGATATAGAGTGCCTCCAAAGGGATCTAGATACCTTACATGAATGGTCAGTAAATTGGCAGATGAAGTTTAACATGACAAATGCAAGGTATTAAAGATAGGGAAGATGCAAACAAATGTTAAATATAAACTAGCTAATTTAGAATTAGAAAATTCAGACTGCGAGAAAGATCTAGGTGTGTTTGTTAGCAATGATTTGAAGCCTAGAAAACAGTGTATAAGCGTTCGTAATAAGGCAAACAGGATTCTCGGGTTCATCTCTAGGAGTGTGAGTAACAGAACTGCTGATGTTATCTTAAAACTTTACTTGTCATTAGTGAGACCCCATATGGATTATGCTGTCCAATTTTGGTGTCCTTATTACAGAATGGACATAGATTCATTGGAGAGAATTCAGCGTAGAATGACAAAAATGATCCATAATATTAGAAATTTTCCGTATGAAGAAAGGTGGAAGAAATTAGGTTTACATTCGTTAGAGAGACGCAGAGTTAGGGGGGATATGATAGAGGTGTTCAAGTGGGTTAGTGGGATTAACAAAGGGGACATGACAAATGTACTAAAGCTCAGTGATAGCGAAAGAACTCGTACCAATGGTTTCAAATTAGATAAATTTCGTTTCAGAAAAGATATAGGCAAATATTGGTTTGGTAACAGAGTTGTAGATGGGTGGAATAGGCTACCAAGTGATATAGTGGGATCAAGAACGATAGGGAGCTTTAAGACAAAATTGGATAAGCATATGGACGAGAAGGGTTGGGTGTGAAGGGGGATCAGCCGGGTTGGGCCAATCAGCGCTCTGCAGACCCCCGTAATCCTGCGTTAATCTCTAACCGGTTTGGTAAGATGATTCTCAGGGTATTAGAGTGTTGAGCCTATAATTGGGCTTTGTAATTGGGGTTGTGTGGGACAGGGATCTGCCTTGCTTAGGCCAATCGGCTTTCTGCAGACTCCCATTTTCTTATGTTCTTAACATGCATTTCACGCAATACATTCCCAGTTAAGGAGGCGCGATAATAATGAGCTTAGCTCGCATTGCGTGGATTCTCCTTGACGAACAAGTAACTGAGTCTCACTCACACACACACACACACACACACACACACACACACACACACACACACACACACACACACACACACACACACACACACACACACACACACACACACACACACACACACACACACACACACACACACACACACACACACACACACACACACACACACACACACACACACACACACACACACACACACACACACACACACACACACACACACACACACACACACACACACACACACACACACACACACACACACACACACACACACACACACACACACACACACACACAACCTTTCTGTCACTATCCTTGGCTCCAGAATCAAACGTGTCATTGAATTTTACCAAGGAGTATGAAAACCCACGAAAAGGAGGAATTGGTACAGGGTTAACATAAATTAGTTTAGGTACCAAGGTAAAACGAAACTAAAGTAATGGTAGGGAAGAATGATGATTTTGATGATGATGATTATGAAGATGATATAGCAAATGAGGAAAGGTTAAGAATTGCAAATGCAAACTAGCAATGTGAAGGAAAATTATGATGATAATGGAGACAAATACCAGTAGGTAAACTATTTAAAGGTTAAATTAATATGAGCAGGGAAAATTATGATGATAGTGAGGATGACAAAGGGAGTGTTAGGCTAAGAAAGATATTGAATATTGATATTAATGATGATAGTAAACTGACGAGGATAACAATTCCAAGGTCAAACGTAAATAATAAGCATAAGATGATGACGATAATGATTGGCAATTCTTGATAACTATAATGACCGTGAGAAAATATTTAAAGGGAATTCGTAGCGAGGAAACCCGTTATGATAATGCTAATAATTATTAAATTGGTTGGCATAAGAATAAAAAAATATAATTTCGATCCTTAGACTCCAGAATTCTTAGTACTAGGGTTCTATTTCCAGAGACATATACCGGTATATGATGAAAATAAGAATAATATTATGACGATAATACCTGGTGATACTGACCGTGAGAAACCATTCAAAGGGAATTCGTTGGCGTTTCATGTTTTTTATTGGTAGGGAAAATGGTTATGATAGTGATGATATTTATGAAAATGATAGAATGTTGTGAGGCTGTTTTACAGTGGTGATAAGGGGGATTGATTATATCGGTTAGATTTACTGGATGAAGATAGCACTAGTACTATTCTGCATTTATATTTCAAGGTAAAAGCAATGCAGTTTGCATAATAAATATTCCGGTTTCGTGTCAATAAAACATAATAGTAAAATACCGTACAATAATATAATAATTAGCAAGGGAAAAGCACACACCATAGACATTACAGAATTAGCAAGGGAAAAGCACACACCATAGACATTACAGAATTTATCAGGTGGAACACCATTATATATATATATATATATATATATATATATATATATATATATATATATATATATATATATATATATATATATATATATATATATATAAAATCAACCAGCTAATAGAGAAAATTTCAGTAGTTTGTCTTTCTTTAGCTTTTATAGACCATGAAACGGCCTTCGATTCGGTAGATAGCTGTAGCAAACTCACTATCCTACATGAACAAGGAATATAATAAACATATATAACACTACTAGATAATATAATTATACCGGTAGGCCTATGCAAAAGGCACTGCTGTGGTGGTCCGATTATACAGACACACAAAGAAAATAAAGGTTGGGAAAGGAGTGAGGCAGGGAGACACAATCTCACTCAAGCTGTTCACAGCTTGTCTTGAAGGGATCTACATTAAGTTTTCATGGGAATCAATGTAGACAGGGAATACCTTAACCATCTCAGATTTGCAGATGACATTGTCTTAATTTCAGATAAAGCAGAAAAGCTCAAAAAATTATCAATAAAGAAAGTCTCAAAGTAGGTCTAAATATGAACAGGAGTTAAACCAAGTTATGTACAATGATAAGGCTCAATGTAGAATAATTAGAATTGATAAACACAATTTGGAGGAAGTAGAAGAAAACAATTATCTTGGCTAAGTAATGAAACTAAGACAATACAAATGAAATAATAAGGCAAATCACTCTAGAATGGAAAGCCTTCGGCAAACAGAACATCATGAGAAGTACACTACCAATATGCAGTGGAGTGGTCTTGCCACTGGACTGGTAATCCACTGGACCCAGGTTCGAATCCCGATATGTCAATGGGAAAATATTATTGGGATGGAATTTGTGACCTATTATCAGTGCATTACCACAAAAGTCCACCGAAACGCTAAATATATACCCTCATTGTTCTCTGATTAAATGTCACTACAGCATATGAATATTCCCATATTCATAATATGCTATAGGGGTACACTGCCTAGTGAGTTCATTGCTCAATAGGTGGTGTTCTGAGAGTGAGGGTCTGAGTCTAGGAGGTGAGACAGTGAAGCACTAGAGAGAGGCAGCTTCAGAGATGGGGCTGCTTCGGGCCATAAGCAACTAAGCCCCATGCATCCTGCGAAAGCAATACGGCAGGGGCTGGTTGCAGCTAAAAGTGCTTCACATGTCTCACCCCTAGACTGGAACGAGACCTCACGGGCTTCACCGTTCAGTGTAGAATGGTTGAATGTACAGGCTCTCAGCCTATGTCCGAGAGGGAGTAGTTGGAATGTAGGGAAAAAATAAATAAAGCGTAAAGTTTATAACTAGTGTGTGCTACCAACCATGATCTAT
The DNA here is from genome assembly GCA_032716605.1 of Paralithodes platypus. Taxonomy (NCBI): domain Eukaryota; kingdom Metazoa; phylum Arthropoda; class Malacostraca; order Decapoda; family Lithodidae; genus Paralithodes; species Paralithodes platypus. The sequence goes on along the minus strand of CM064498.1, from coordinate 39,530,793 downwards.
GGATCTGAAACTTGGAAACTAACAAAAACAATGGAAAATATGCTTAGGAGTGCACAGAGAGCTATGGAAAGAATAATGATAGGAATAACTCGTAGAGATAGGAAGAGAGCAAACCAAAGTCAAGGTTATTCTAGAAATTATAATATATATTAATAAGATATTAAGAAGAGATGAAAACAGGTGGAGTAAAAGACTGGACCCCCAGATAAGGAAAGTGCAACAAGAAAATACCACACAAGAAAAAGGTGGAAAGATGAAATACAAAAAACTGCAGGGGTAGGCCTAATATGGCAACAGCTGGCAAAGTCTAGGGAGTCTTGGAAAAGGTTAAGAGAGGCCTTTGTCCACCAGTGGACTTCTAATGGCTGATGATATAATATATATATATATATATATATATATATATATATATATATATATATATATATATATATATAAACACAAATGTGAGCCACTACTGCAGGTCTGCTTGGCCAAGGCGGTACCTATCCCAGTTGGCAGACAGGGCCCAGCAGTCACCGAAATAGAGCAGAGGAAGCACAAACCACCAAGGCGGCAGTAGTAGTACTTAGTAAACACAGACAGACACAACAGGGGGGGTTACAGGCATATTTTCTCGGCAACTCTGGGCATAGATTAATACAATTTACCACCCCATCAAATGTACTATCTCACCCCATTTACCAATACAGCAGCATTATATATATATATATATATATATATATATATATATATGTATATATACACATATTAACAAATTCCATAAGCATCAACAAACTAATGGAAGAATGTGATAGTTAAATTCTTAGTAAGTGCATACTAAATCGTGGACAAGTGTTAGTGCTAATCAAGTTGAGTTTTTATACATTTAAACCCGTCTTATAATTATAAAATCCTAATCTTATAATTAGGGTTGGGTGTGAGAGGAAACTGCCTTGTGTGGGCCAATCGACTTTTTGCAGACTCCCATTTCTTATGTTCTTAGTCTGTAAAAGTCTGCATTCTACCCAACTATAACAATTTACCATCAATCAATAGGTACAGATTCCAATGTAGAAGATTCCCAAAATGTTGCCAGGATAAAGTTGTCGATAGAAAGTTGCCAAAATAACTGGTGATGTGACACGACCTTTATACACCCTGACTGCAACAGAGACCTTGGGATGTGGACTACATACACACTTCAGTAAACATAGAATACGATGCAGATACTTTCAACACATATTATTAGGCTTTGCTACAGTGTAAATGTTGATGTAATAAAGTAGTGGGTATATGCTAATTTACTAATGTTATTACTATAGATTTGCATATTACACTGGTGTATTTCAGATGTTGAGATCATTAATTATAATGTACGGTAATCTGTATTTTATCAGTACAGTCTATATATTTGCTTTCGCGATTACTGTATTCTTAACCCATCCAGCACCATGACGTATTTTTTATTTTGATTCTGGTTAAAAATAGACTTTTATGCAGCTTAAGAAGGACCTATGTTATTAAGAGGTTTAATTGAGATCGTATTTATCCATTTAAATTCTAGAGGTAGATTATATACTAAAGAAAATCGTATAATGGTTACCAGAATATGATGGAAAATACGTAATGGTGGTGAAGGGGTTAATGTCACAACTCTATTAGTAGGCTATGCTAAATGTACTCCGTACAGATATATATCATAATACTATCCGGAATTACTATTTTTCAACCAACCCGTTCCTACTTTCGTGAGGGAGTATAATAAAAATCACATACCGGTACCTTTATACTAAACACTCCTCTCTTCACAAAGTACAGTTGGCCACATGAATTTGCACAGTCCGTGATTTTGTGTGAGTAAATATTGTACGACTGACTTCAAGAATATTAAAAAACGCTAACTGATCAAATATATAAAAAGAAACATGCGCCTTGTTTTCGTTTCCCTTTACTCTCTCTCTCTCTCTCGAAACACTTTATATATATATATATATATATATATATATATATATATATATATATATATATATATACTGTATATACGGTATATATATATATATATATATATATATATATATATATATATATATATATATATATATATATATATATAAGAACATGAGAACATAAGAAAATGGGAGTCTGCAGAAAGCCGATTGGCCTAAGCAAGGCAGATCCCTGTCCCACACAACCCCAAATCAATTACAAAGCCCAATTATAGGCTCAACACTCTAATACCCTGAGGATCATCTAACCAAAACGGTTAGAGATTAACGCAGGATTATGGGGGTCTGCAGAGCGCTGATTGGCCCAACCCGGCTGATACCCCTTCACACCCAACTCTTCTCGTCCATATGCTTATCCAATTTTATCTTAAAGCTCCCTACAGTTTCAGATCCCACTATAGCACTTGGTAGTCCATTCCACCCATCTACAACTCTGTTACCAAACCAATATTTGCCTATATCTTTTCTGAAACGAAATTTGTCTAATTTGAAACCATTGGTACGAGTTCTTTCGCTATCACTGAGCTTTAGTACATTTGTCATGTCCCCTTTGTTAATCCCACTAACCCACTTGGACACCTCTATCATATCCCCTCTAACTCTGCGTCTCTCTAACGAATGTAAACCTAATTTTTTCAACCTTTCTTCATATGGAAGATTTCTAATATTATGGATCATTTTTGTCATTCTACGCTGTACTCTCTCCAATGAATCTATGTCCATTCTGTAATAAGGACACCAAAATTGGACAGCATAATCCATATGGGGTCTCACTAATGACAAGTAAAGTTTTAAGATAACATCAGCAGTTCTGTTACTCACACTCCTAGAGATGAACCCGAGAATCCTGTTTGCCTTATTACGAACGCCTATACACTGTTGTCTAGGCTTCAAATCATTGCTAACAAACACACCTAGATCTTTCTCGCAGTCTGAATTTTCTAATTCTAAATTAGCTAGTTTATATTTAACATTTGTTTGCATCTTCCCTATCTTTAATACCTTGCATTTGTCAATGTTAAACTTCATCTGCCAATTTACTGACCATTCATGTAAGGTATCTAGATCCCTTTGGAGGCACTCTATATCGCTATCCGAATCAATTGATCTCCCCATTTTAGTATCGTCTGCGAATTTACTTATCCTACTAGTTATACCTAAATTTAGGTCAATATATATATATATATATATATATATATATATATATATATATATATATATATATATATATACCGGTATATATATATATATAGATATATATATATAGGATATATATATATATATATATATACTGTATATATATATACCCGGATATATATTATATATAGATTATATATATATATAAATTATACCGGTATATATATATATATATATATATATATTATATATATATATATATATATATATATATACACCGGTATATATATAATTATAATTATATATATATATATATATATATATATATATATATATATATATATATATATATATATATATATATATATATATGTATATATATAAGCCGCCATCGTACTTGCTAAAAAAAATAACCTCAATTTGCACATTATTCCTATTTTTCTCTCATTTTTTTTTATGACACTAGCACTTGCATGCACAGTTGCACACACACACAAGCACGCGCGAAAAATACTCCCTTCGTCCTTCTACCAATTGTACAGTATATCAAGTCATGATGAAAAGCAATCACTCAACATCCTATACTGTTTATTCCTTCCTGTTTCGAAATATAACTTTATTCTTCATAACATCAATCAAAATTCTACTTAAAACTTCATCAGTTATTTAACACATAGGCTACACGAAACACATTGCGCTTACAATGTTATTAGCAACACACAACGTAAATAAAATATATTGCCAACGATAAAAACTAAACACAAGCAACTTCTGCATAATCCCTACTTTAACGTAACTAAACATACACATACCGGTACGCATATTCCTAAAATTAACAAACCAACACAATATACGTAGTCTACAGGGAGGTCTGGGACCTGAGAATCCTGCTGGGGACCCCAAATGGGCCTGGGTCTGAGTCTTCTCCTGGGCGACCTAGATGTGCGATTTTTTCTTTTTTAAATGTTTGTCCCTGTTTGGGCTCTGTCTCGAGTCGGCCACCCCCAGCTTTAAAGAAATGGGTATGTGCCTGAGTACCGGTATATAGATAGATATAGATAGATAGGCAGGGTGTGATTATAGTCTATTACTATAACAAACAAACCACAGTGGAATGCATATACCTCATACATGCAGCGTACAGTTACTCATACAAATTCGTTGACCTATTTTGCATTAGCCTATGTAAATATATGCAAAATGACGTATGTAGCCCAAGCTGATTTATGAATGTAATATTATGTACCATGCATAAATATTAAACCCACAATAATAATTTATAATGAAGTAAATATAATACATAAATGTATTCCGATGTACCGTATATATTTGATTAAAAAAATAATATATCCATGAGTTTAACGAGTGATCACGTATATTCCGACATGATCCGAATTTCCAAACGCACACACACAGCCTAAATAAAAACAATCTTCTTTCCCCCATGTGCACTTACCTGGCATTTCTAACACACACAGATATACCCCCTCATGTACACTAACCTCCCCCCCCCCCCCACGTGCACAAACCTACATACAGACATCCCTCTCCATGTGCACTAATCAACACACACATACACACACATATATCCAGCCTCTATGTGCACTAACCTAATCACACACATCCCCTCCATGTGCACTACCTACACACACATACATCTCCCTTCCATGTGCATTAATTTACACACACACACCCATCTTCCCTCCATGTGTACATGCCTACACAGTACACACACACACATCTCCCCTCCATGTGTACGGTACTAACCTGTCATTTGGCATGAATGTAATGTTCCCGTTGATTCATCCATGACGGGTGTATTTTTCAACAGATCAAGGTTGGGAAGTATGGTTGGTTGGATCCTTGCTTGGTCGAATTCGATGAATACGCTTGTTTGATTAAGGTGAATTAACCGTAGACACACTTGCTTGATTTGGGTGGATAAACTTCTTTAAATTAGATATCAACTTGTTCGAACTGGGTTATATGGGATACTCTTATATATTTCTTGATATGGGGCTATTTGATTTATTGGATGGAACTAAAATCTTCTTTGATTTCTTAGGTGGAGTATAAGGCTTCTTTGATTAAGTGGGTGGATTATATTGGTTGTTTATCTGCTTGAATTTCGGGTGCATTTGATTATCTTCATCTGCTTCAACTAGTGACACTACCGTCGTTTATTTGTCAGGACCGGACTACAAAATCCCCGGCCTATTTGCTTGGCCAAATGTGTGTATATTGCGTGCCTTGTTTACTCGAGTTGGAGGGTCCGTGTGTATTTTTGCAAGCACGAGAGAGGGAAGGGGCGGTGGCGTACAGGGGTGGGAAAGGAAGGAGGAGTTGATGGGGTCGGTGGGAAAGGAACGGGAGAGGTAGGAGGGGGCGTGGACTATAAGAGGAAATGACTAACAAGACTGAGTGTTACTGACTGAATATACCAGTCAGTCTTGCAGTCATAACACGAGTACGTGTGCACTCGACGCTTTGCAGTAAACAACCTGCTCACTCTTTCTGACTGGAGTGACTTAAAATACTGGCGATCATGTTATTAAATCAAAATCATCCAGTCTTCCCGTCGCAACAATACGAGTACATGTGCACTCAACTTTGCACTAGACAGATTAGCTCTTTAACTCATCCGGGGGTCACTGAAGCCTACTATGTATGATTCACGTGGGTCTGTAGATTGATTCACAAATTCCTCAAGATAGTAGCAGGCGGCTAAATAAGATGAGTCAGATGGGCATAACAAACAAGGAGTTCTTAGCGGTATACACAGACACACACATACACTCTCACTTGGGCACGAGTTAAGCCCAAGGATGCAGCGGTTTCCACAAATGAGGTGTCTACAGCTGCCCTCAAAACACTACGAGGTCTTGTGGTTTGAGGACGGTTGGGTTGACAGCAGGGGGGTGACAGTAGTAGAGGTGTGGGACGGGTGTAGTAGGTGTAGTAGTAGAACGAGTGTTGGTTAACTCGACTGGATAGTGGGAGGTGTCGCTACTAGTAGGGGGGTATGCTGTCAGTATCTCACGAGCACCCATCTATAATTACGAGACTAGCACCAGCTGTCACCCGACGAGTAAGCAGCACACACCAGTTGCGGTAGTTACAACAACCGCGCGCGACCGTCCCCACCCTCTGCTGCCAAATGCGACACTGGATCTTTTCTTCTGTTCTGGCATGTGGGGGAACCGCGCTGCCTCAGGGAACATTGCGCGCGCAGGCTCCTTCCTTCTTCCATCCTAGGACTTCATCAATCATTCAATCACCATTACCAACCTGCCAAGCCACACCTCTAGCAGATAGCAGACATCTGAATCCTTATTGACATTCGCACCTCTTCTCCAATCACCTTTCTACTTCTCGGTCCATTCCCATTACCCCCGTCTCCCTCCCCCTTCCTTTCATCCTCCCTTCATTGCCTCCCCCCTCCCCTGTCTCTCCCTCCTTCCTTCCTCCCCACTCGTCCCCCTCCGCCCTTCCTCCCTCACGCTCGGCAACCAAGGATTTTTAGCCTTACATGTACTCCCACTGACACCATATCCGAGAAAGAATCCGCTGTGTTAACAGGATCCCGTAAAGTAAACTGAATTCCGCTAAGTAAACATTATCCCTTTCAAGGCCGATTCACATGAGCGATTTATCCAGTAACTTGATCAGCAACAATATTCCGGCAACACATGGGTCTACCTCGCCCTGTTATTGGCGACTAAATTGATCTTCCTTAACAAGTTTTTAGCGTTTATTTCAGAAACCGACAGATCAGAATTTTCGAAGAAAAGAAGTGGGGAAGCTACTTACAGTAGGCTACGTAGTAAATCGGTCCTTTAAACAAGCGTACCCAGTCAGATATGTCACTCTATTGCCTTGAATGAGTGATGATCTAATGGGTGGGGCAGCTGCAGTGGTATAGGGGAGAGAGGGGGAGCTATGTGAAGGATCGTTCAGGGACCAGGAGGGGCTGTTCTCGGGCAGTATAACGCAGTATGTGTGTGTTTGGGGGAGGGGGGGGGGGGGGATTAGGGAAGCTAGAGTAAATGGCGAGCATCTAAACCAAAATGCCGAATTATTATACTTTCCATTTCACAACCTACTTATGTATTTAATCACTTCTATTCACGTCCTTTAATCTTGAATTAATAATAATACACAAAAATACAAACATAAAAAAGTAATGAACGAGACCAGTGACCTAAAATATGTGTGTATATGCGTGTGTGTGTGTGTGTGTGTGTGTGTAAAAGGGGAATAAAAACTAAAAGAAGCATGTAAAATAAAGAAATGGAAGCTAAAGGAAATAAAGGACAAAGGAGAGAGAACTTGGTGATAATGGCAATTCTTCTATTTCACCACTCATGGCGGACTTCATTCCAACTCTTCCCAACTGTTCACTAACACTGTCAAAAAGGGAAGCGAAAAGGGAAATGGTGTCAAAGCGTAAGGAAAAGACGAATTAACACAATGGGAGGATAATAGGAGAAATACAGAAACAGAGGACATTACGAGTGGAATGGGTTCGAGGAGTTATGTTGAAAAGACGATTATATAAAGGATACAAGAAGAAAACAAATTAGGAACGATATCATAATTATGAGGAATGCAGAACTAAAATAAAACGGCGGATTAGGGTGAAAGAGTGATGTCAAAGGCAAATTAAAACAAAGAAATATGTTTGGACAAAAGAAGCGAGATAATGGAAAATGCAATGGACGCACGAGATTCAGGAGTAAGATAAGCAAAAAGATCGATAAAGGGAAAACCACAATAAAGAGGCTAAAGGGTAAAAGGGGGAAGGGGGAGGGATATACGAAAGGGCATAGAAAATGGTAACGCAAAAATACAGATAAGAGTAACCACGATACATTGATGGAAAAATTGGTAAACGTGTATGTGTGTCTTTATTTAAGAGTGTGTATGTATAGTTGTGTGTGTGTGTGATGTAAAATATGTGTCTGTACGTGTATGTAAACAAGTGTGTGTATGAGATAGAGTTTATGTGTGTGCATATCTGCGTGAGTGCATGTGTATATGTGGGTGTGAGTGAGCGAGCTTTGGGAGGGGAGTGAGAGGAAGAGGGTGGGTGGGTAGAATGTCAGAGCTGCAGGACCCTACTCCCCCTCCCTCTCGTACTACCCTTCCCACCAATACTCTCCACCCAACACCATCACCACCACAACAACATCCATCCCTTACACACACACACACGCACACATTCACCCTCCTTTAATTTTCTCTAACACTACCACATCTACCCTCTACCATTCACTTCCACACATATACCTCCTCTAACTTAAACACACACACACTCAAATGACATCCCTCCTTCCCTTACTAATACCCACACACACATTTACTCCTCTCCCACACACACACCCATCGTACACACAAACATAAACACCTCTTCCGCTATCTTACACACACACACAGCCCTACACTACCTTACACACCAAATACCTCCTCCTCCTCCTATCTCTACCCTGCACACACACACACAAACACACAAATGCCTTCTCCTCCTACCCCTGCCATACACATACACACACACCGCCAGCTGTAACATCATATAATACCGTCATGTCCTCACTCACCACCACTCATCACACTTGTCACCACTCACTAGGCTTCACCACACGCCTACACACCCTTCTCCCTTACATGCTTCAAATATACACTATGTTATCCAATTAAATTGCTATTTTCATCACTGTGTCTGTACTCTACTGTTTCTTCACAATTGTCACCAATCACTAGCATTCATCACACTCAGAATGGCAAACTAAACTACTAGACTGTTCATATCCAGTCCTAAGTAAATGTCCCTTCCTTTAGTCTTAATTATTCAATACATAAAGTTAGAATTATGCTTGTCTTTGGAAGTGATAATATAGCCAAACCCATTTAATTTGAATTTCATACAAATTTTCCTATATTCCTTTTCATATTATTTCCAATCTTAAAACCAAATCGCCCCATTTAGACATACTGACCCCTATTTCTTCATCACACTAGTCACCAATCACAAGCATTCATCACATCCTAGGTTATTTTTAGTGTAAATGCAAATGTATGTCATCACACGCACATAGCATGATAAGACACTATTAAAATTATTCGAATCACCATTCTGGTCAGTGTGTAATATACAGTTGTCACGTACGGCTCTCTAGCCTTCATCACCCATACTCGCCTTGCTATGCACTCTAAATGTTTGCTACAACGCTGTCACAAAATGGCTATGTTTAGATACTGATTCAATGAACTGAAAATACCCGGTTCCATTAGTGTTACCCTGTCCATTAGTGTTGCAGTATGTCTGCAAAACTAAGACAATATAGGCTATATAAACAAAGGCTGTAGTATAACAATAATATGTGTGGACTGTAATACTGTAAAACCATAATGTGTGTGGAAGAAGGGCCAATTAAATAATTTGTCTTTCTTGCAATGAAGCTGGACATGGTTATTTTAGTTCTCAGCCCTTGAATGATAAGACTTTACCTCTCATGCTATCAAAATGTTGAATAAAGTCTCCACACCTCTCCCAGTTAGGCAATTCCTTCAAATAGCTAGTTCTAGTTCTGATCAATGTAATTTTGGGCCTCTCCGAGATGATACTGAAAGATAGGATATCTAGTGAAGAGCTTAGGAGACAGTTAGGTATCAAGAGTATCAGTGACGAGATGCGTACTAGCAGGCTTGGATGGTTTGGATATGTGGAGAGGATGGATGAACTGAGTTGGGTGAAGAGAATAGAGATGCAAGTCCGTGAACAAGGAGGGAACTGCACCAAGGGGTAGACCAAGAAAGACATGGGATAAGACCTTACGCTCTGATCTTGAATTATATACAGTAACCTGACAAGTGCAGCAGCTCTGAACAGGGCTGCCTGGAGCGCTGCCATTAGGACGTGAAATCAGAACCGCCTCTGCATTTTACTTAAATGTTTTTGTTACATACTTTACCCGTCACATCATTTCCTTTCACCTCAGTGTTTCAACATTACTGTCAACAATCATTACCCTTTACCAATAACAAGCTCCTATAAGTTCAACATTTCACCAGTACATTTTTTCATAGGCACCATAACTTTTTAGGCTAGTATTATATAAACGTCTTTTCCCTCAACTTTTATTGTCAACACTGGTCTAGCAGCATACAGTAAGAGGTTAACTTCTAAATAATGTTGTTTCCTAAATTAATCAATACTCAGTATAGTTTCCATTACCAGTACAGAAAATCCCAGTAACATTGCCAGAAAAAAAAATCTTGACCATAGGAAGATGACGATAAAAGCTTGTGTGAGGTGAGGTTGAACGGTCAGGCTATGGAGAATGTCAGCTCATTTAAGTATTTGGGCAGTATCTTGAGTAAAGATCGGAGTATGGATGCAGACGTATAGGAGAGGCTGTAACAGGGAAAGAGGGTTGTAGGAACGCTGAAAGCAGTAACAAGAAATAGGGTGGTCAGCATGGAAGTAAAGAAGTTCTTGCATGATAGTGTGGTAATCTCGACATTGACATATGGGAGTGAAGCATGGACGTTGATGGAGAGAGACAAACCAAGAGTGAGAGGGGTGGAAATGAGCTTTGCCCTCCCTCACCCCTCCCCATGACATATTGTCATCATCATACATAATGCCAGCAGGGGGCAAATGACCGAGAAAAAAATTGCCGTCAAAATAGACGCGAACTTAACCGCGCCAATCGACTTATGTGAACATTACGGCGGCGGTGGCCGCTTGAGATCATGTTCCCGTCTATTTTGACTGCCATTGGATACAATATGTTGTTGAAGCCCCCCTCACCTCCCCCCCCCCCCCCCCCCTCCCCCCATGACATATTGTCATCATCATATATGTTGCCAGCAGGGGGCAAATAACAAAAAAATCGCCATCAAAATAGACGCGAACTTAACCGCCGCGATCGACCTATGTAAACATGACGACCATACGCCCAGACACTACATCCTTCCCAGATAGACAGACGAATAAGGAAGTACGAGAGCAGTGTGGTGTGGCTGTAGATGTGATGGAAAGTGTGAAAAGGAACACCTTGAGATGGTTCGGCCATGTGGAACATATGGGAAGCAAGAGAATGACTAAGAGAGTGTACGAAAGTGAGGTGGAAGGACAAAGAGAGAGAGGTGGAAGGATGGAGTTAAGACGTATATGCATGAAAGCGGTGCTGGTTGGGAGAAGGGGTGTCAACTGACTGGGGACAGAGGTGCATGGGTGGCGATTCGTTCGTGGTCACTCCTTCGGGGATCACGGCATCTGCCATTAGAGTGAATCCTCTTTATTCTTCAAATTACTCCCTGCACATCTAGCTCAACCATAGAATATCACAAACTGAATTATCATTATCCTAAATCCCATAAATACGGACTACTCAATCCTAATCCTTTGTTTTAACAAGTTAAACCAGCACTTATATACACCATGTTACTACAGTACCACCAATTCCATCCTATATGCAATTATAGAAATGATCTCCATAATGAAGAGTCAAAGGATAATTTATCATTGTATGAAAACTAAGATAATCAACATGAGAATCAGAATGACCAACTTTTATGTTTAAGATAGATACGTCATTTTAATATTAACCATGCCCATGTAAATTTAGTTCTTACAACAGCCACAACTGTTGAATTTAATCTTATCCATGCCCATGTAAATTTAGTTCTTACAACAGCCACAACTGTCACGATCACCATAAACACCATCACCTGTTACTGTCACTACCATCATAACTATGACAAATAACCACCACAACTCTCACCATCACCACAGTATCAACACCACCACCACATCTGTCAGTTGTTCACCACACCTAACACCACAGTAATGCCTAGTCACCATCACAACTCTTCACCACACCAAACACCACAGTAATGCCTGTTTACCATCACCATCAGTCACCATGACAACGGTCACTACTCTTCACCACACCTAACACCACAGTAATGCCTAGTTACCATCACCATCAGTCACAACAGTCTCTACTCTTCACCACACCTAACACCACAGTAATGCCTAGTTACCATCACCATCAGTCACAAGTCACTACTCTTCACCACACCTAACACCACAGTAATGCCTAGTTACTATCACCATCAGTCACAACTCTTCACCACACCTAACACCACAGTAATGCCGGGTTACCATCACAACAGTCACAACTCTTCACCACACCTAACACCAAGTAATGCCTGGTTACCATCACCACCACCATCACATCTGTCACAACTCTTCACCACACCCAACACCACAGTAATGCCTGGTCACTTCCCAAGCAATTTGCCAATTTACTCAACTACCACTTCCCCTCATCCCTTGACTCCCCTCTCCACAACATACCTTCACTCTATTCCTACTGCTTTCTAAGTCCTCGTATTCTCACTTTCTCTCTACCTCTACAGTACAATAAGTTACTTCTAGTCAAAATATGCATCACACTTTCATTATTTCAACTTCATATTCCTCTACCACTTTCCCTTATCCCTTCAGCACACCTACACTTTATTCCTACTATTCCATGGTCAGGGTGAAAATTGGTACCAAAGGGGGTTAGCTATAATTATAATCTACTATTGTAGAGATGTTACTTCCATATGATAATGTTGACCAATTAGTTCCAGATCACTTAATCACAGATGGGTCGCTTTTTTGGCCCCCTTTCTCCCTCATATTTAGCCCCATTAGTTTTCAGATTTTAAGACCTTCGCCCCATTAGTTTGTCGATTTTAAGACCTTTCTTCCCATTTCTTTATCAATATCAAGACCCTTTGTCCCATTTAGGTGTCATTTTTTGTTCTGGCAAGCAAAAGCAAGCCTGTAAATTATAGAGAAACCGGTGGCCTTTGGCCGGGACATTTTTCTATCGAAAAATGTACATTTATCTTGAAGTTGGATCCAGGGGGTGTTTTTTTTAAGCTTCATGGAGGAATAGGAAGGAAACTAAAAGCAATTATAGAAAGATTAATAAACAAGAAAATAAATGAGACCATAATGAGACATAAATGAGACCAATAAATGAGCTATTTATTGGGGGATTAATAGTTATATTATACTGGAAATTTGCCCCTTTGGATGGTACCGATCCCTATGATTTCAGAATCTGGCCCATCGACTATATTGTACAGCCTTCTTAGCTCTCGTATATCTTTCCTTTTCTCTACTTCTACTGTATAAGAAGTTACTCTTTGTATCTCACCTCCACAATTTCAACTTTATATTCCTTTGTCATTTAAAATAAATACCTTCACTTATTCATATGGCTATCTTATCTATCTATTGCCAGAAGCCTCGATACCCGAAGGGTGGGCACAAATTAATCGTGTCCTTTACCTTTCATCCATCGAGGCATTTTGTTTGCTTCTCTAGTTTGCTTCGGGGGAGGTTGATAGTCCAACCGCTCATAATTTCTTACTTTTACTCTACTTACTTCCAATGTAAAATAACCATCAATATTTGTATCACACTTCTACAATTTTATATTCATCTTTGTCTACCATGTCCCCTTACCCACAATACTGTATACAGTAGCTTCATTTTATTCTTACTGCCTCCTTATCCCTCCTATTATTCTTAAGACATAGATTCATCTCGAGTAAGGTAAGGATTTTGGATGGTCATGATATATTTCAAGCCATTCAAACAATATGCAAGACAATGTGAGCACCTCTATTCTCTGGAATACTTTCCCCATTTTCCTCAATATTTATTATCTAGAAACCTACTGTACCTTCTTCATTACTCCTTAAAGGTGGGGGCTCATGGGTTGAGATAAACATGGAATGATAATCGCCAAGCTGTACATAATTATCTTTCAAAATGCAATGGCACTGAAATAATTATTAACAATGGTATAAAGGATTTTGTGGATCGTCTATACCGGGCCTGTGACGTCACAAGAGTGTAAGTCCACCATCCAGTCTAGGCTAAGGATACTGGTGTGACGTCACTATGACGTCACAGGCCCGGTATAGACGATCCGCAAAATCCTTTATACCATTGTTAATAATTATTTCAGTGACATTGCATTTTACAAGATAATTATATGCAGGTTGGCGATTATTTTTCCATGTTTACCTCAACCCATGAGCCCCCACCTTTAAGTAATTTTCTTCAATCTTGCACTCTTAATACCACCTCCACCCTCATCTTTCCTTTCCCTTCACCCACACTCGGCTTCATTTTGGCCATTAAAGGTGAATTCCAGGGGTGAAAGAAAAAATTAAGTCCCTCAGTACCCGGTTGGGCTTCCAGCAGCTCATAACAAACTCGCGCTGTGGGACCCGGATGGGCTTCTGAAATCCATAAGCTTGAAAGCCTATTAAGCGTGGTTTGAAAGCTGTGCGTCGAACCGTATGTAAACAAAGCCGGTCGGAGCGACGCGCACCTTCAAAATCAAGAAGGCGAAGTCGGAGGTTTGTTGATGTTGTCTGCTAAGACGAAATTAGTGCCTATAAATGTCCAATATTGCTAACATCGCGTCAAAACTCTCTCCACGGAAATCGTCATCACAACTGAACCAGTTGACCTAGAGCAGTGGTCAGCAACCCTTAATCCTTTGGCTGCGGCTATGTTTGGGCTATTTAGGGCATATTCAGGCACTCCTGAATGATAAATCAAGCATCTGCATTAAATGAAGTGTATTCTGCCAAAAACTAGGCAAGAATAGCTTCAAAATGACACCAGAACGGGCCCCGTACGTGGTCTGGTTCACCCGCAGTGGTGCCAGTGAAACGCGGGAAACCCACTATTATGTAACACTCGCTCGCTTGGCTACACTGCTGGGAGACACAGAGAGCGAGACTCGCGCGAGACACAGTCAACATCAGTGAGCCGCTCGGTGCTCTGAGGGTCGGAGGTGGGCCCCTCACGCTCCTGCCCACTGACACTCAATTTTTACGGTTTTTACAGGCTTTTAAAGCCTGGAAATTGCTGTAACTTGCCAGGACGTTCCGGAACGTCACTCGCAACGAAAGGGTTAAAGCTTGAAGAGCCATTTTTTTCATAAATTAATTGTATTGTCGGAGCTGCAATACGAAAAAATTGGTTCATCAACCGAAATCTACAGTACTTCAGAAATAAGAAAATATACCTTACTTTTGAACTAAACAAATTATTCTTATATTGTTCAATATACTGGTATTCACAAGCTTAGGAAAGACATATGTCACATTTCTAGAATCATAACGATTGATACCTATACATCTTTTCAAAGTCAAATAAAAAAATCTAATGTTGCCTTGAATGTGTTATATGATTCCTTCATTTTGAAGGAAGAATTATTATTTCTGAAGCTTTTGGAGCCACACAAGTGTCCTGAAAGAGCCGCATGTGGCTCCTGAGCCGCAGGTTGCCGACCCCTGACCTAGAGAGCTCTACTCAATGCCAGTCTACAGATACGAAACATGGCTACGTTTTGAGATGTGTGTAAATCCTTTAGCAGTTAAAATAACAAAGATAGGGCTAGCCTATTACAACGTTTTTCGACCAGATCCCCCGGGTTTCAGGGCTGTCCTTTACAAGGAGAGACCGGTTCTGAGGGGTTAACCCCTACAACACGGAAGGGCTCTTGAACGCCCATAAAAAAGCATAAAACAGGTACCCGGAAGGGCTCTTGAACACCCAGTGGTTGAAAGCCTGTGAGCTTCGTGTGCGAGGCGTCGGTCCGACGCATGTAAACAACAGCCGGCTGGACCGACGCCCCGCATCTCCGGCCACAAGAAGGAGAGCGTCGCTTGTTCGTGTGTGCCTGTATGCTGTTGTTAGGTATCGAATAGTGTAAAGTGGCTGTTTTTGCCATAAAGTTATCTCCAATGAAATCATCATCACAACTCAACCAGTTGACTTAGAGAGCTCTACTTAATGCCATTCTACAGGTAAATAACACAGCTACGCTTGGCGATGCGCGGGAATGCGGGAAGCAGTCAGATTAACAAATATACGGTAGCCTAGCCTAGACGTTTTTCGGCCAAAACACCCAGGTTTCGGGGAATATTTATGTAATGCGTAGCCGGGGCTGGAGGGTTAACCCTCTCACCACGGAAGGGCTCTTGAACGCCCATAAAAAAGCATATAACAGGTACCCGGAAGGGCTCTTGAACGCCCAGTGGTTGAAAGCCTGTGAGCTTCGTGTGCGAGGCGTCGGTCCGACGCATGTAAACAACAGCCGGCTGGACCGACGCCCCGCATCTCCAGCCACAAGAAGGAGAGCGTCGCTTGTTCGTGTGTGCCTGTATGTTGTTGTTAAGTATCGAAAAGTGGTGTAAAGTGGCTGTTTTGGCTATAAAGTTATCTCCAATGAAATCATCATCACAGCTCAACCAGTTGACTTAGAGAGCTCTACTTAATGCCATTCTACAGGTAAATAACACAGCTACGCTTGGGGATGCGCGGGAGTGCGGGAAGCAGTCTGATTAACGAATATACGGTAGCCTAGCCTAGACGTTTTTCGGCCAAAACACCCGGGTTTCGAGGAATATATATATAATACATAGCCGGGGCTGGAGGGTTAATGCAGGGTCATAACTTGTCATTAGTTAGTTATGTAGAGCAGATTAACCAGACCACTGAGCTCCCATAACTTGTCATGAATATACTGCAATATGTATATGGGCAATATCGATATAATTCCATTAACCCTCCAGCCCCGGCTATGTATTATATATATATTCCTCGAAACCCGGGTGTTTTTGCCGAAAAACGTCTAGGCTAGGCTACCGTATATTCGTTAATCAGACTGCTTCCCGCATTCCCACGCATCCCCAAGCGTAGCTGTGTTATTTACCTGTAGAATGGCATTAAGTAGAGCTCTCTAAGTCAACTGGTTGAGCTGTGATGATGATTTCATTGGAGATAACTTTATGGCCAAAACAGCCACTTTACACCACTTTTCGATACTTAACAACAACATACAGGCACACACGAACAAGCGACGCTCTCCTTCTTGTGGCCGGAGATGCGGAGCGTCGGTCCAGCCGGCTGTTGTTTACATGCGTCGGACCGACGCCTCGCACACCAAGCTCACAGGCTTTGACGTCATGGGTGTTTAAGAGCCCATTCGGGCAGCTCGTGTATGCTTTTTTATGGGCGTTCAAGAGCCCTTCCGGGAACAGAGGGTTAAACTCCAGAGAAAAATATTAATTTAAATCGTCGTTAGCATTCTCGGCCATCAGCTAGGCGAGTTCAGCTGATCGGGCGTGACGAAAGAATATAGAGAGACAGTGAGGCAGGTTGTAAACAACACATGCACTCCTGGACTGTCAGGTCTGTTTTTCTTAATTAATACCTTTCAATTCAATACTCAAGCTCTGCAAAACATCGAACAATGTCCTGAAGATGTGGTGCACACAAAGATATAATCCCATCTCGCCAACAATAAACACACAGGTAGTGTTTTGAATGTTTATCTTGGTGCTGAGACAAGGGAGGTTGCTTCTAAAGGCCTATTTCTTAATGAAAGTATTGTTTTCTGTTTAATTTATATATCTCAGTCCCTTGACCAGACAGTGGTGAAGCCAAATATTTAGCTGTACATATGCATACAATTTATACAAGTTTCTCTCATCAAAAAGACCACAGATTCATATACTTCCTATGTCAAGTATTCCCACCATTGAAATAAGTGACATGGTAAACACGCCAGTTCTCGCCACATAAAATAACTTAGATCAGCTATATTTCTATGTTGTTAGGGCACATTGATGAAAGTTCTTCAGTATCATATCCCTAAAACAAAGCAGATCCCAATGGACATTGTAGTTTAAATATACAGTACAGTATTTCACCCCTGGAGTTGACCTTTAAAGAAAGTTAATGATTAGAAGGGCTAGGACAGATACGGTACAGTAATACTCAAATGATTTGCCCACCTCCACAACTGGAACTTTATTATCCTGTCTTGTCATATGGAAAAACAATACAGATACTATTCAATAAAACAAAACAAATCTGGATATAAAGTTTTTCTCTTTCTTTTTTTTCTTTAAGTGTTGAGAATTGTCTTTCCGTTTACTAAAGAAAACAAATTTTGATATACTGTAATGGAGATACGGTATAATCTTGGCACAACTGTATAGGAAGTGAAAACAGAAGATAGTGGCAGTGGTCATTGTTATTGGCTGAGATGGCTAATGGTTTGTTTTTGTTAAGACTATTGTTAGCATGTTACAGTTTATCTAGCAACACAGTATTATTTAGGGGAGATAGGCCCGTTTTCTGGTCCCCCCCCTTCTCCCTCATGTTTATCCCCATTAGTTTTCAGATTTTAAGATGTTCGCCCCATTAGTTTGTCGATTTTAAAACCTTTTGTCCCATTTCTATATCAATTATAATGTAAAACTTGCAAAATAAACAAACCAAAACGTATACGAACACAGTAAAAAGACAAAATAACTAATCAAAATCGCTATGTGGAAACAACGCTTAAGTAAAATAATGATTTATAAATAAAAGAACACAATCTACCACATAGGGTGTACATTACTACATGCGCAAGTTAATCTGGTTCCCAAGCAAACTAATCGCACACATAACAACGCACTGATATCAAGACCTTCTATGCCATTTAGGTGTCGATTTTTCCCTGGCGAGCGATAGCGAGCCTGTAATTTTAATAGAAACCGGCCTTTGGCCGGCACATTTTTCTATAAAATAAAATTTAAAAATTTATCTTGAAGGGGGGTCTACAGATTTGTTTTTAAAGCTTGATGAAAATTAGCGAGGAAACTAAAAAATAAATATATAGACCCCCCAAAATAAACACTTAACCCAAATTAATCCTTTCTACCTATCCCACAAAATACCATATACTGTACTGTACCACACAATCATCAACATCACTAGAAGTACGGTAACAAAAAGTTCTCTATATATATATTCCTGTGACTTGTTTTAGCAATTTATCTTAAAATTAACTGACAATGTCCATTCTCTATTACTTTATACAGTATACCAGTAATGTTATTGCCAACTTACACCCCCCATATTTCCCTTCCATCCTGATTTACCCTTTTTCCTCTCATAATCAAATTATAGTAGGCTACCATTCTTTCCTTCTCACTATATATCAAAATCAGTACTGGGTATAGTTAAACTATTACTGGTACTAGTATAAATAATAACAATAATAATTATCTATTTTTTAATTTCTCAAAGTGGTAGTCCTTCCAGAGAAATTCACTAGCGCTCAGATGTAGCATGCAGTGAAACATTTATGAATTAACAATAGGTCTTGCAATAACTCCAATCAATCAATAGGTATAAGTACAGTATAACGGTCAGTCTCCCTCTTCTCTTTAAGGGGAGATGGGTTGTTTTTCTGGTCCCCCTTCTCCGTCATGTTTAGCCCCATTAGTTTTGATATTTTAAGACGTTGGCCCCATTAGTTTGGTGATTTTAACACCTTTTGCCCCATTTTGTTGTCAATTTCAAGACCTTTCGTGCCATTTAGGTGTCGATTATATCCTGGTGACCGAAAGCGAGCCTGAAATTGTAAGAGGAACCGGCCTTTGGCCAGGAAATGTTTCTACCGAAAAATTTACAAATTTATATTGAAAGGGGGTCTAGGGGGTGTTTTTCTAAGCTTGATGGAGGTCTAGCAAGGAAACTAATTAATAGACCAAAAAAACAGCCACTATCCCCTTAACTTTCCCCTCTCCTGCCACCTCCTACTCCCTCACCACAACTATTTCCCCACAAGCCACCCACACATATAGCTACACTGAAGCAAACATACCAAACCAATCTTCCCATTTCAAACCACACCACACTAAAAATAATCACTGAAGTTAGCTTGCTTTATCACTGCACATTCTGCATGCAGGAAGTGCTAAATATCCAGAGAAAATGTGGGATCTTCAGGTGATACTTTAATGATTAAATACCATACACATGATCTTAGTCACTATTCCATTAATAATTTCACTATAGGGCTTGTCAGCATAGCGTAATTTTCTTTCAATTTTTGTTCTTCTGTTCTATGATAAAAATATTAAAACTAGCTATATACAGTACAGTACAGTACCATTATATCTATCTATCTATCTATTGCCTGACGCCGTGATCCCCGAAGGGGTGGCCACGAACGAACCGCCCCCATGCACCTCTGTCCCCAGTCAGTCGACGCCCCTCCCCCCAACCAGCACCGCCTTCGTTCATGTACTTCCTCACTCCATCCTTCCACCTCTCATTCGGTCTACCTCTCCCTCTCTGTCCCTCCACCTCGTTCTCGTACACCCTCTTAGTCATTCTCTCGCTTTCCATACGTTCCATATGGCCGAACCATCTCAAGTTGTTCCTTTTCACACTTTCCAGCACATCTACCTCCACACCACACCTCCTTCTTACTTCCTCATTAGTCTGTCTATCCCTCCATGTAACTCCACACGCACTCCTTAAGTTGTTGTTGTTGTTGTTGTTGTTGTTGTTGTTCCCCAAGCTGCCTGGCCGAACAGCTCCAAGGCCCCGAGCAATTCCAAGGCCATAACCGAGTGCCCCCACAGAACCCTCCCCGCCGACCACAATAAAGCCTGGGTGATCGAAGCCACTCCATGGCGGGGAGCTGAGGAGGGTGCGGAAACGCCCGGGAAACCAAAACCCCACCCCGGGCCCTGTGCCCCTCAGCAATTATGAAGAGAAAGTTGAGGGGCAAGGGAAAAATGTGATGCTTTGGCTTCCAATCTTGGTAGATTGGGAGGTCAATCCATGGAAGAGACGCCATCACTTGAGATCTAGAAAATATATAAGTTAAAGGAACAGTCAGAGTAAGCTATGGGTATGGCAGAGATTGCTCAGCTCTCACTCTGATAGACCAGCCCATCACCACATGACTAGAACCCAATCCTCTCAGCATCAGCTAGGAAAGGCCCTAGAAAGCCGCCTTTGGCGGGGGGATAGCTCCCCTATTTCAACCCCTTTCGGGGTTGGGCACCCGCCTCACTCCTTAAGTAATTCATTTCCACTGCTCTCACTCTTGGTCTGAGTCTCTCAACCAACGTCCATGCTTCGCTTCCGTAAGTCAGTGTCGGGATTACCACACTGTCATGTAAGGACTTCTTCACTTCCATACTGACCACCCTATTTCTTATTACTGATTTTAGCGTTCCTACAACCCTCTTCCCCGGTTGTACCCTCTCCCGCACTTCTTCATCCATAGTCCCATCTTTACTCACGCCTTTCGAAGACCATAACCTTGCTCTTCCCCGCATTTACCTTCAAATTCCGTTTTTCGCACACTGTTCCAAACTCATTTACCAGACCCTGCAACTCCCATTCATTATCACTCATCAGAACTGTATCATCCGCAAACAGCAGTATAGGTAGCTTCCACTCAATTCCCTCCCTTTTCAGCGATACACCAACATCCACTGCTCTTGATAGTATTTCTTTCATGACTCCATCCATATATACAGTAAACAACCACGGGATGGGCTGGTCTATCAGAGTGAGACCTGAGCGATCTCTGCCATACCCATAGCTTACTCTGACTGTTCCTTTTACTTATATATTTTCTAAATCTCAAGTGACGGCGTCTCTTCCGTGGATTGACCTCCCAATCTACCAAGATTGGAAGCTAAAGCGTCACATTATTCCTTTGCCCCTCAACTTTCTCTTCATAATTGCTGAGGGGCACAGGGCCCTGGGTGGGGCTTTGGTTTCCCGGGCGTTTACGCACCCTCTCAGCTCCCCGCCATGGAGTGGCTTCGGTCACCCAGGCTTTATTGTGGTCGGCAGGGAGGGTTCTGTGGGGGCGCT
This sequence comes from Paralithodes platypus, assembly GCA_032716605.1. NCBI lineage: Eukaryota > Metazoa > Arthropoda > Malacostraca > Decapoda > Lithodidae > Paralithodes > Paralithodes platypus. Next base: position 39,508,893 of record CM064498.1, on the reverse strand, counting down.
CGTTTATGGCCTTGGCCTTACTCGGGGCCTTGGGGCTGTTCGGCCAGGCAGCTTGGGGAACAACAACAACAACAACCACGGGAACATCACACACCCGTTTCAAACCAACATTCAGGTCAAAGAACTCGCTCTGCTCACTCTCCACACGTACTGCCGCCTTTGCACCCTCATACATGCTCTTCACTGCTTTCAGCAACTTGCCCTCTACTCCGTATATTCTAAGTACTTTCCACAAACCTTCTCTATCCACTCTGTCATAGGCCTTCTCCAAGTCCATAAAGGCAACATACACCTTTTGTTTCTTCTCCAGATACTTCTCCACAACACAATTCAGGGTAAAAATCTGATCTACACATCCTCTTCCCTTCCTAAAACCTCCCTGCTCATCGCCTATCCATTTCTCCGTTCTCACTCTCACTCTCTCAATCACTACCCTACTGTATACCTTCCCTACTACGCTTAGAAGACATATTCCTCGGTGGTTACCACACATTCCTCTTTCCCCTTTGCCCTTATATAGGGGGACTATTATGCCAGTCTTCCAGTCTTAAGGTGCACTCCCCTTCTCCCATGCTAGTTTGCACATTTTCCATACCCATTCTATCACTATCTCACCACCATACCTCAACATTTCCCCACACACTCCATCTGTTCCTGGTGCTTTCCCCAACTTCACCCTTTTCATGGCTTCCCACACTTCTGACCTCCTGATCCCTACCTCCTCCTCCACTACTTCTCTTCTTCTCCCTCCCATACCATATCCAGCTATGTTTGCTGGCTCTTCATTCCTTACATTTAGCAACTCACTGAAGTACTCCCTCCATCTTTCGACTCTCTCTTGCTTCTCGGCTAGCATTCTCCCATTCTTATCTTTCACACCCTTACTGTTTCCCTTGCTACCTTCCCTAACTTTCTTGACTTCTTTCCAGAACCGTTTCTTACTCTCCCTCCATTTTACACTCAGATTCCTTCCAAATTCCTCATCTACTCTTCTCTTACTTTCCTTCACTACTCTCTTCACCACTCTCTTACTCTCCACGTACCTCGCTCGATTCTGTCTCTCGGAATCTTCATTCCCTCTACTACCCAACCACTCTCTATATGCTTTCTTCTTTTCTTCCACAGCTATTCTTACCTCTTCTGTCCACCATGCTGTACCTTTCACTCCCCTCCCTCTTCTCCTCACTCCACACACCTCCTCACATGCTGCACAGATCTCATCCTTAAACACCTTGCTCATCTCCTCCACTTCCTCCATAACTTCCAGGTCGAACCCACCTAGTCGTCTTTCCACTGCTCTCCTGTACTCCTCCCTAACTTACTCCTCCTGCAACCTCTCCACCCTCCTCACCATTCCACCCACCTCTCGCCTCCCTCCAGCTCTCCTCACCCACTTCTTTTGTATCCTAACCTTAGCTACCACTACATAATGATCAGACAGACCCCCTCCAATACCCCTATACACCCTAGCATCCATCACAGATTTCTACATTCGTTCATCCACACATACATAATCAATCAATGACTTTCGTTCCACCACTGTCTTATCCTTCATCGTCAACATCCGTTTCCACGTGTACCTGTGGATCATTCTGTGTCGGAAGAAGGTGTTGGCTATCCACAGCCTCCTCCCCACACATACGTCCACAAGTGCACTACCATTCCCATTCACCTCTGATGGTACCCCCCACCCTCCCACCACTCCATCAACTTTCCTATCACCCACCTTACCATTCATATCCCCAATCAGAAATATTCTTTCGTTCTTGTCAAACTTCTCCAGGCACGCCTCCACATTCATCCAGAACTCCTCTTTCTTTCTTTCAAGTATATCCTCTGTCGGGGCATACACGCATACAATCACCCACGTTTGTATTCCTACTTTCATTCTCACCCACACAATCCTTGAACCCACAGACCCATACTCTCTTACACATTCCTTCCATTTGCTACTTACAAACAAACATGCACCTTTTCTCGCTGTTCCTTCACTCACTCCAGCACACACACCCATTCCACACTCCCACTCTCTCACATCTGAACCTTTCCATTTGGTCTCTGTCATTCCACATACATCCAGCCTGGCATTCACTAACACTTCCAGAACCTCTCTCTCTTTTGTGCCATCATTCATGCCACTAACATTCCACGTAGCCATTCTCAGAATGTCCGAAGGCATGTCCTTAGTCGGTCGTGGTTCGTCAACATTGGTTCCGTCCGCATCCGAGGCTGTTCGTTCGTTTTTCTTTGCTTAGATATTTTTTCCGGGTGGGGGTCGCAAGCCCACCGACCCAACCTCTTTAGTCGCCTCTTACGACACGCAGAAGGCACGTGGGGCATATTCTATTCCCTAACCCCCAGGGGGGGTAATTTTCTTTCAATTTTTGTTCTTCTGTTCTATGATAAAAATATTAAAACTAGCTATATACAGTACCATTATATGATACAATAAAATCAGCATAAGCTTTTACAGTGCCAATACTAAAATAGTGAAGCACAGCAACAGTGTGGCACAGGAAAAGTGTTTAGGATTACAGGATTGTATGGATGTAGGGTAGGCCTATATAATAGATAAATGTTAAAGAAAGATAAAAGAAATAATATATATATAACATAACTGAGCAAGCAGAGTTGAAGGCAGTCATTATAGTGCATGAGTGATAAAAACCAGCCTAGCCATCTCGCAGTTGAATCAATGACTTCTCTGTAGTCTTTATCCTTTAGGATACAGAGCTCTTGAATAACTTTTCATTGTGGTGCCATTTGGGGAACTCAACCACATACCGGTATTAGGAAGTTAATCTCTTCACTATGATGGCATCCATTCAAAGTTACTTTGGCTAACACTAGAAGAGGACATTCGAAGACTAGAAATCAAAGGAGAAGAAACTAAATCTCAATTAGTATTTTAAATCCCTCAGGTCCATCCTAAACTGCATAAGTTTAATGAAAGCTAAATTTCAACATAATAAATTCATTGTATTTCTGATAGCTTGAAAATTAACTACCCCAATAATTCATATCATCAGTTTGACTAACAAAGTTGTCTTTTTTTTGTTTAAACATTTACATAGAAGCAATTTAGTGGTGAATAGTTGACGATGACAGAGCTACACAGTGTTTACTGTTGTCTAACATCTACATACTAAAGGGTTTGTACTGTGGAGGAAGAAGAGAAAGGCAGAAATGTAAACAAACTCTGCAAGCCTAGTTTATGGAACAGTGACCAAGTGAAAGTAATTGAGTGTCTTCCTCACTGTCTAGCAGTCTTTTTCACACACTGGGTAATTAATCTAATGAAAAAGATAATTAATATTAAGAGATAATTAAAACACGCATACAGTACAACATTAGAATAGACTGTCCAAAGGCATATACTGTACTTTACTTACAATGACAGTAGTAACTTTACAATGTTCATATTTAGGTACCAAGTAACCTCTATTAAATGGTTTAATTAGTCGCATGATTTTTGTTTTCTTATAAATTGATGTCACCTGAAGCATGCCATTAGACATCTGGTTTTGAAATGCCATGGGGTCGAACAAATACCCTGAGTCAGAGTTGCTACCCACACAGACCAAGGTTGTCACTATACCCAGACTCTTTGGTTTGCTTGTTTACAATTATCCCTTTCTATCAAATAATACCTTCTCAATTGTATTTTAGTTACCATACCAAATATATTGTATTGTAATTCTGCTAAATCTAGGAAAGATCTGAGTTAAAAGTTAGTTGAGATAGTATACTATTCTACTATCAGACTTCCAGAGACTGGTTTCATTGAGGGATCTCCACAATTTACTAATGACGAAAGTTAATCTTTTCACTAAGTAGTGAAGCAACCATTGTATGAATAGAATGTGATTGTAGTAATTACAGTACTAATACTAAATACCTGTACAGTATACAGAACACAACTCAATCCAGTAAAACAGGTATTCCTTCATTCATGCTTAACAAGTCTACCAAATTAGTAGAGGGCAAGGTTTTGATAGCACATATTCCTTGAACGTGACAATAGTGCATTGTTATATGTGTTATTGTGCTGGGCTGGATCTATCAGAGACTCAGAGTGAGGGTTGGTGTCTTCTATTTCCTATAGCTAGTTCTAACTTTACCTTTTTCATCATTCTTATTTCTATCTATCTTCCTGAGAGTGGTGAAGGCAGTGGGGCCATAAAGGTGTGCCCCAAGGTTCCCTAGTGTCTTACTCTCCCAGCCCACTGGCACAAGTCGACCTTTCTCTCTGGTGTAGGGATGCAGCGACCCCACCGCCCGCCACTTCGGTGGTGCAGTCAGCCTCTGTAGCAGTTACAGTGATTTCTTGTTACTGCCTTATTGTAGCACGGTTAAGGCTGGGTGTGGTGCAATTTCGCCAGGTGCAGTTGATGAAACCCTCCAGCCCCGGCTATGTATTACTGTATATATATATTCCCCGAAATCCGGGGGTTTTGGCCAAAAACGTCTATGCCTAGGCTACCGCATCTTTGTTATTTGGCTTGCTTCCGCATTCCCGCGCATCCCCAAGCGTAGACGTGTTTCGTACCTGTAGAATGGCGTTAAGTAGAGCTCTCCAAGTCAACTGGTTCAGTTGTGATGATGATTTCATTGGAGATAACTTTATGGCAAAAACAGCCACTTTACACTACTTTTCGATACTTAACAATAACATACAGGCACACACGAACAAGCGACGCACTCCTTCTTGTGGCCGGAGATGCGGGGCGTCGGTCCAGCCGGCTGTTGTTTACATGCGTCGGACGTACGCCTCGCACACCAAGCTAACAGGCTTTGAGCTCATGGGTGTTTAAGAGCCCTTCCAGGGTTCCACAGTCTACCTAGTAAATACCGCCATACACTGTGTAATGTAAGATATAATCTATTTGCCAGAATATCAGAAATGTCCGGCTGAGCCTTTTGAGAACAAAATGTAACGTAACGTAACGTAACTGCCGCAATGTACAGAAGGTAACTACCGGGTGTTTTTTTTATGGGCGTTCAAGAGCCCTTCCGGGTCTGGAGGGTTTAACGTTAATAAATAATATGCATGTACTGTACTGTAAGTTCTGTACCTCCCCCATATGGTGGGGGGGACCCCCCCCCCCCACCATATGCTAAACCGCTACAATGCGAAGACGACTCTGAACATTTCCAATTTTATCGGCCTGCTAATAAGCAAAGCAAAATTCTATACAGTAAGCTATAGGCCTATGCAAAAACGGGAATCCCCCAGAACCTGCAAGTTTGAATTCGGGATATTCGAACACATCCACCAATAAACACCAAGAGGGAGTGAATAAGAGGAAACAAAATCACCAAATTCATTCCAAGGTAAATGGCCTTCTCCTTTTGTTTTATTAAATATTTCAAATGTATCCATGAAGAACGTATGGGAAGCGAGAGAATGAGGAAGAGTGTATGAGAGTAAGGTGGAAGGACAGAGGGGGAGAGGTAGACCAAGAGAGAGGTGGAAGTTTGGAGTTAAGAAGTACAGTATATGCGTGAAAGCGGTGCTGGATGGGAAGAGGGATATCAACTGACTGGGAAAAGAGGTAGGTGCATGAGGGCGTTTCGTTCGTGGCCACCCCTTCGGCGATCACAGCGTCCGGCAATAGATAGATAGATGCATCCTTCTTTCAGTAAAGGTTATTCCTAAAATGGGGCATGTACGGTAGGCAATAATGGGGTTTTGAGGACCAAGCCCAGGTGGGTGTCTAATCATATACCTTTTTTCCCATTGTTTATTAACCCCTTCAGCATGATGACTTACTTTCTTCATATTCTGGTTACCATTAGACGATGTTCTTAGGCTAACCCTTTCACGCACGCATGGACGCCAGGCTTGCCGATTAGCAATCAGAAATAGAGTTCTCTCAATCTTATAATTACCTCTCCAAAATTAGTGTTCTGCCCACAGTTAGCTCAAAGACAACTGCAGAGGTTGAAGTAAATAAACTTAAAGTTTTTAAACAACCCCGATGGTCACAAAGGATTTAAAGTATTCCAGAATAGGCTCAAATGGCATCCTGTTCGTGAAAGGGTTAAGCTTATAATCTACCTCTAGGACTCAAAGGGGTAAGTACAATATCAATAAACCCTCTGAATGACACAGGTCCTTAAATTGCATGAAATCGTCTAATTTTAGCCAAAATTAAAGGTAAAATGGGGTCATCATGCTGAAGGGGTTAACTTCACAATATACGATGCATTTAGCAGCTCATAAACTAACACATGGGGGGGGGGGGAAGTACTGTACATCAATAGCCTAATGCTAAGAATTACTTGGGACAGTACAGTAACAGATATACCCTACTGTAGATAGTGATAATGCAGGGGACAGGACAACATGGATCAGCCTTTTCGACAAATATATATTGGTACCAATATTTCCTACCATGGCTGACAATCCCCATTGACATTAAATAAAAATAAAAACAAATAACTGTCTTACCTTCATTCGGCCTGAGTGTTAATTCCTCGGGTATTATATACATTCGCTGCTCATCACGCTGATGGTAATTCACACCTTCCAAATCTTTCCATCAGATAAATATCACATGTAAATCTGTTGGGAGAAAAAAAAATTGTATACTACTTGGATCCCCACATACAAATATTTGCTTAACCCTTTCACGCACGTGAGGACACAAGGTTTGCCGATTAGCAATCAGAAATAGAGTTCTCTCAATCATATAATTACCTCCCCAAAATTAGTTTTCTGCCCACAGCTAACTCAAAGACAACTGCAGAGGTTGAAGTAACTAAACTAAAGGTTTCTAAACACCCCTGATGGTCACAAAGGCTTTAAAGTATCCCAGAATAGACTCAAATCGCATCCTGTGTGTGAAAGGGTTAATCTACCCTAAGGCTAGACAGAAAATTAAACTGGAAGCCTGTATGCTTTACTGTACAGTACTTCAAAGTTGCAAATATTACTGGTAGTTTTTGAAAAATATAAAGCTAGTTAGCTATTGTGATCTTATATAAGGTATGGTAGTAGTGTAAGACTTTTAGCATATTATTCATTCCAGTTCAGGTATCATTGGATATACATTGGATATATTCCCCCAGGGGGTTAGGGGGGCCTCTATCCATATGGTACTGCATGTCATAAGAGGTCATAAGAGGTGACTAAAAGGGGGATGACGGAAGTCTGGGCCACCGTTCATGCTGTTTAGTCCATTTCAGCCTCATGGTAGCTGTAGGACACCAGAGTGCCAAATCTAGTCTCTGGAATGGCTGCTCTTGTCCCGAACGGCTGCCTTGGGCCATTTGGGGTGGTTCCATACATGCATGGAACTGAAGATTTATCTATAAGTAACTTCACCTCCATCTATCATGTCTGTGTCTGTCTGTCTATCTCTCTCTGTACAGTAATGTATGTAATGTATGGTGTGGCAGAGTGGTCTTGCCACTGGACTGGTAATCCAATGGACCCGGGTTCAAATCCCAATATATGTCAATGGGAAGATATTATTGGGATGGAATTTGTGCTGTACCTAGTTTCAGTGCATTACCACAGCACACCGAAGTGCCAAAAAAAAATACCCTCATTGTTCCCTGATTAATAGCACTGTATGAATATTCCCATATTAAAAATATGCTACAGGGGGGCAATGCCTAGAGAGTTAATTGCTCAATAGGTGGCATTCTAAGAGTGAGGGTCCGAGTCTGGGGAATGAGACGGTGAAGCGCGGAGGCGGAGCAGCTTCAGAGATGGGATTGCTTCGAGCCGGGGTGCTTCGCATGTCTCACTCCCTAGACTGGAACAAGACCTCACGGGCCTCACCGTGTTCAGCGGTTGAGTGTGCAGGCTCTTAGCCTATGCCCGAGAGGGAGTAGTTGGAATAGGCTATAGGAAAAAAAAAAAAAAAAAAAAAAAAATTATGTGTACAGTACTGTATATACTGTACATATGTACAGCACTGTACTGTATATGCAGGTCTGTATGAGTGTGTATGTATTGGGGAGGAGGGAGAGAAGTACTGTAGATGGTTAGATAGATATAGATGAGCAGATATTTCAATAGACAGATTAGTAATTAGCCGATACCACCGATACTCTGGCACATCCCTAGTCTCATACCTGTAGACTGTTTGATATCTGTTGCATATTTCTAGGCCTCAGGAATGCAAGTGGCTCTGAATCTAAGATTGTTTGCCCACATAACAATATGCTCGGTAAGATCCTGTGTAGCGGGGAGAACTGTTTTTCATGGTAATTATAGGGAAAAGGCTCGCACCCTTATTTTTCATGTTTTTTCCTCAAGATTTTGAGAAATGAGGGTTTTCATGGTTTTAGTCCCCGTCGTTGTTTACTGTATATATGGATGGAGTCATGAAAGAAACACTATCAAGAGCAGTGGATGTTGGTGTATCGCTGAAAAGGGAGGGAATTGAGTGGAAGCTACCTATACTGCTGTTTGCGGATGATACAGTTCTGATGAGTGATAATGAATGGGAGTTGCAGGGTCTGGTAAATGAGTTTGGAACAGTGTGCGAAAAACGGAATTTGAAGGTAAATGCGGGGAAGAGCAAGGTTATGGTCTTCGAAAGGGGTGAAGTCACAGAGTGTGAGGTGAAGCTGAAGGGTCAGGCTATGGAGATCGTCAACTCTTTTAAGTATCTGGGCAGTGTGTTGAGTAAAGATGGGACTCTGGATGAAGAAGTGCGGGAGAGGGTACAACAGAGGAAGAGGGTTGTAGGAACGCTGAAAGCAGTAACAAGAAATAGGGTGGTCAGTATGGAAGTGAAGAAGTCCTTGCATGACAGTGTGGTAATCCCGACACTGACTTACGGAAGCGAAGCATGGACGTTGGTTGAGAGACTCAGACCAAGAGTGAGAGCAGTGGAAATGAATTACCTAAGAAGTGCGTGCAGAGTTACATGGAGGGATAGACAGACTAATGAGGAAGTAAGAAGGAGGTGTGGTGTGGAGGTAGATGTGCTGGAAAGTGTGAAAAGGAACAACTTCGAGATGGTTCGGCCATATGGAACGTATGGAAAGCGAGAGGATGACTAAGAGGGTGTACGAGAGCGAGGTGGAGGGACAGAGAGGGAGAGGTGGAAGGATGGAGTGAGGAAGTATATGAACGAAGGCGGTGCTGGTTGGGGGGAGGGGCGTCGACTGACCGGGGACAGAGGTGCATGGGGGCGGTTCGTTCGTGGCCACCCCTTCGGGGATCACGGCGTCAGGCAATAGATAGATAGTTATTATTCCAATTTGTCGCTGAGATGATAAAAGCCTCAGGGGAGACTGGTGTCAGCTTAGTCACTGAGATGATAAACACCATTATTAAAAAGAGGAGAAAATACCCGAGGATTGGCACAAAAGTGTAATGGTAAATACAGTACAGTATATACAAAGCAAAAGGAGATACGCTAAATAGAGGTAATTATAGGGGCCTGAAAATGCTTGACCAAATCATGAAGGTCTGTGAGAGTCTTTGAAGGTTTGATCTAGCGACTGGCAAAGTATCTCCATTGATGATACGCAGTTTGGTTTTATGCCAGGACGTGGTACAACCGATGCTATCTCCATAGTCCGGCAGATACAGGAAAGATACTTACTAAAAGGCAGGGATATTTACTTTGTGTTTATAGACCTGGAGAAGGCCTTTGACAGGGTGCCTAGAGATGTTGTGCAATGGACTATGAGGAAACTTGGTGTGGAAGAGTGGCTGGTGCGTGTGATAATGAAGATGTAAGAGGATTCGCGAACTGCGGCGAGGATGAAAGGTGTACGGAGTGAGGAGTTCACAGTCCATGTTGGAGTTCATCAGGGTTCAGTGTTAACCCCCCTCCTCTTTATTATGGTCCTGGAGGCACTGTCTAGATATTTTAGATCTGGACTCCCGTGGGAACTGCTTTATGCAGACGATTTAGTCCTAATAGCTGACAATGTGCAAGATGCCGAGGCCAAATTCAGAAGATGGAGAGAGGGCATGGCGAGCAAGGGTTTAAGAGTCAATATTAAAAAAAACAAGGTTATGCATTGTAGATTGAGATGAGGCAATGTGGAAAAGAGCGGTGCATACCCATATGCAGTGTGTGGAAAGGGTGTGGGTGCGAACTCGATTCAGTGTAGCGTCTGTCGATAGTGGGTGCACCATGGGAGTAAGCGCTGTACTGTAGTACAGTATAATAAAAGGACCCCTGCCGAAGGATGAGTCAGTAAATCGAGAAATTTGAGTGCGTAGCTTGCAAGGGCAAGCTTGTGTTAAATGATGAACCTGTGGCTGTAAATTTTGGAAATGAGTCATTGTCGCTGGTGGACAAGTTTTGTTACCTAGGAGATACCATCTCTGCCGGTGGTGGGGCCGAGGCTGCCATTGTCGCTAGAATTAGATGTGGCTGGGGGAAGTCAAGAGAACTGCTGCCAATTCTGACCATGAAAAGAATGCCTCTCCCCCTGAAGGGAAAGGCGAATGCCTCATGTGTTAGAAGTGCAATGACGTACGCCTCAGAAACATGGGCCGTTAAAGTAGAGGATGTCAACAGAATGGAACGAAATGAGATGAGAATGGTGAGATGGATGTGTGGGGCCAAACTGCAGGATAGAAAAACTAATGATGAGCCGAGGAGATGCTTAGGTATAAAGAGTATTAGCGAGGAGATGTGTACAAGTAGACTGGGATGGTATGAGCATGTGGAGAGATTGGATGAACAAAATTGGGTGAAAAGATGCAGGTCTGTGATTGTGGAAGGAGCTGCACCAAGGGGTGGACCGAAGAAGACCTGAGATCGGACTATACGTACCAATCTCGAATCCAAAAACTTGACAAGTGAAGCAGCCCTTAACAGCAGGGTTGCCTGGAACGCCGCCATTATGACGAGACTGAAACTGCACGTATGTGTGCAGTCTTGAAATTATATGTATGTACTGTATGTACCATAAAACTGGGTCGTATCGGAAAATTTTCGAGTTTTTTTTAACAATTTCTCCTGACTGTAAACACATTTAACTAGGTCAAGTGATGTGTGGTGATAGTACGCCGTAATCCAGGAAATAAAATTATCCCCCATAATAAGAGAGCTATCCTTATCCTAAATGATGTCCGAAGTCATCTTGAAAAGTGGATAACTTCGGACATACAGTGATTTCTTATGGAAAATTACTGCCAAGAAAGCTGGGATAAGTTCGGACAAACGGAAGAGAACTTCGGACGTACAGTAGGGTCTCGTAAGATGCGAGTTTATGGTCGATGGATGCGACCGCATCTTACGATACACGTAGCTTATGGGAAAAACGTTCCGCCTAAGGCTCACATTTAAAAAAAAAAAATCGCATCTTGAGGTTTCTCCTCGGATTTAGCCCACTTTGAGCCTCCAATTCGCAAATTATGGTCAGTCTCGCATCTTAAAATAATTTATTTTATTATTTGGGGTCCTCGCATCTTATGCGAATTGCATCTTCTGATCTCGCATCTTACAAGACCCTACTGTACGTTCGTGGCTTTATTTCATTCATTTTTTGGCTCCTACTATTTTATATGAATATTTTATTATTGTTGCTTATTCCTGTCCGATGTTTTAGTGGAAAATGCACAGTCAATACTTTTAGGCCTGTATAATCAGTACAGTATAGGAGGGGGTTATATACGATGTTTAACAGATACTGTATTCTTTTTGGATCTGTTCTCGTTAGGCATTGAACTCCCTCTTAGAAAATATTGAGCAATAAAAATAACCAATGCTGTCAAATCAATAACTCGAAAATTAACTAGGCCTAGTGAAAATATATAGGTATGTATACTCTATCACTGCATATACATTTTTATGAATTTGAGCAGTCTCATAAGCTGTACTTATCTTTAATACATTTATCGGGTCCAATGAACAGAATGTTTTATTGAGTCAGTGTTCCAAGATTCTAAATGCAGAATTATCGTATTGTGACCACAAAATTATGGAATTTGCCCAAAAATTATCGTACACACTAATATACAGTATATTATATAATTATACAGTATCTGTATATACTGTAGATAGATAGATCTCTTATCTTTGTTTTGAATCTATTTTGGGCATTACGAATTAAATTAATAACTGGTTAACAACATTCCCTTTATATATATATATATATATACCGTATATAAAGGGTTTTGGTGCATTCACTTTAATTAAAGATGACATCATGGTCAGACACGCTGCGGCCGAACGGTTAGCACTATACCAACATCAGCCACAGTGATGACTTGGTGGGGCAGTGCTGTGGCAGGACTTTATTGTACTGTACTACAGTACACTCCAACTACTAAAAGGCAACCCGTTTGAGCCGTTACAATGCATGGTATGGAAAAATAACGCTAAACCATTGAATGTTGTATGTATCCAACAATCTAAAAACACGGCCCCCACTAGTGGCGAGGGCTATGAAGATCAGGGCAATTGCGGGGTAAAAGACGAAAATAAGGGGTAATATTAGCCTAACCTAACAACCTTACCTAACCTATCCTAGTATTATAGGTGGGGGCTGCAGCCCCCACACCCCCGCTGGTTGGGTATTAAAATAAAAGATTAACCCTTTCACACATTTATGACGCAGAGGTTGCCAGATTAGCAATAAGAAATATAGAGTTCTCTCACTCTTATAATTACCTCTCCAAAATTAGTTTTCTGCCCACAGCTAACTCAAAGACAACTGCAGAAGTTGAAGTAACTAAACTAAAGGTTTCTAAATACCCCTGATGATAACAAAAGCTTTAAAGTATCCCCAATAGGCTCAAAATTGCGTCATATGTCGGAGAGGGCTAACATGCTCCGAAAGAAAGGTTTATGAAGTCAACAGTGTTTACTCCGCAATCTTCAGCTTTGGCTGTCGATAACAGGAGTTAAATATTAACTTTTTTACAGTAGTTATAATTCATTTTTTTTTCTTTTTTCCCCAGACGCCGTAATTCCCGGGAAGGGGTGGCCATGAAGATTAGGCGTTTGTCACGAATTGCTAGATCAAGTTGCCCGGGATTGACATCTACCAATAACATTTTGACAGTGAGGGCTCGATCCACGGACCATTTGATCAGCAGCCAACGCTCTACTGACTATGCCACGGTATTTGCGGTGCTACTGACATAGGCTATAAAAGAATGAAGTATAGTATATGACAAATTTATAGAAGCCATAGAAAATTATGAGTGTTTTGTTTGTTTTGTAGATGTTTAGGTGACAATCACCACGGTCGATCTGGGGATCCGCCGCTGATGAGCTCGTCCTGGAATCTTTACGACTCTGAATCTTACGATTCTTTACAGGACTGAACATGCCATTTTTATCGGCAATAGCTCAGAGAAGTGTGTTGAGAGGGGAGAAGGGGTGTTGGAGAGAGAGGAAGGTGTTGGAGTGGCTTTGTTATGTGTGTTTTGTCTGTATACGTCGTCAGGATGTCCCCTGACTGGGTGCAAGCATGTGAAACATGCTAGGACGTACTACCGCACCCACTAAATGTCCGCCGTGGAAGGGATTCGATCCCGGGTCTTTCAGATTCACACGCGAGCGTGCTCACCACTTGACCACCACGGCAGTGTGCTGTGAATCTAAAACTAGAATCAAACCCAATCCTCTTCTAGGATAGGGCCAAGTAGCCGTACGATTGGGTAAAATTCTAGTTTTGGGTTCACAGCAATTTTTATTTTTTATTTTTTTCTCCTAAGTTTTCTTTGATATACAGTGTTGTTTTAGGTCAATATGCATTTTAAACCTCCAGCCCCGGCTACGCATTACATAAATATTCCCCGAAATCCGTGGGTTTTGGCCGAAAAACGTCTACGCCTAGGCTACCGTATCTTTGTTCTGACTGCTTCCGCATTCCCGCGCATCCCCAAGCGTAGATGTGTTTCGTACCTGTAGAATGGCGTTAAGTAGAGCTCTCTAAGTCAACTGGTTCAGTTGTGATGATGATTTCATTGGAGATAACTTTATGGCAAAAACAGCCACTTTACACTACTTTTCGATACCGGTACTTAACAATAACATACAGGCACACACGAACAAGCGACGCACTCCTTCTTGTGGCCGGAGATGCGGGGCGTCGGTCCAGCCGGCTGTTGTTTACATGCGTCGGACGTACGCCTCGCAAACCAAGCTTACAGGCTTTGAGCTCATGGGTGTTTAAGAGCCCTTCCGGGTACCTCGGGTGTGTTTTTTATGGGCGTTCAAGAGCCCTTCCGGGTCTGATGGGTTAAGTCACGTACATGTATGTATGTGTTTTTTGTATTATAATCCTTTTTTCATCAGTTCCTTCATTGAATAGTGTGTTTTAAGGTATTCTTCTTTCTGCAAATGCATTTAGGTAGAATGTAAAGTTTTACATAACACGGAGCGGCAGCGGACGCTTGCTATCATGTTCCCTGTCTATTTTGACTGCCGTTGGATACAATAATATGTTGAGAGGGGGCTTTGCCCCTCCTCAGCAGGTGGCAAATAACCGAAAAAAATTGCTGTCAAAAGATGCGAACTTAGGCTAACCCTCACAGACCGGTTACGCATTCTATAAGATATCCCAGAAACCCAAGCGTTCTGGCCGAAAAATGTCTTTAATAGGCTACCGTATCTTTGTTATTTTAACTGCTACCGAATTCCCACGCATCTCCAAACGTAGATGTGTTTCGTACCCGTAGACTGACGTTGAGTAGAGCTCTCTAAGTCAACTGGTTCAGTTGTGATGACGATTTTCGTGGAGAGAGTTTCGAGGCGATGTTAGCAATACGAGACACTTTTCAACACTAAATCTGTCTTAGCAGACCACACAATAACAAACTCCGATCTTCTTATTGTGTTTGAAGGTGCGCGGCGTCGCTCCGACCGGCTGTGTTTACATGCGTCGGACGCACAGCTTTCAAAACAAGCTTAATAGGCTTTCAAGCTTACGGTGCTCAAGAGCCCATCCGTGTTTTGGGCCCTAGTTTGTTATGAGTGCCTGAGAGCCCTTCCGGGAACCATGGGTTAACCACGGCGTTCGACCATGTAAACATGACGGCGGCGGACGCTTGTGATCATGTTCCCGTCTATTTTGACTGCCATTGGATAATATAATACAGTATGTTGACTCACCCCCCATGACATACTGTCATCATTATATATATTGCCAGCAGGGGGCAAATAAACGAGAAAAAAATCGCCGTCAAAACAGACACAAACTTAACAGCGGCGATCGACCTATGTAACCATGACGACCGTACGCCTGGAAA
The DNA here is from genome assembly GCA_032716605.1 of Paralithodes platypus. Classification (NCBI taxonomy): domain Eukaryota; kingdom Metazoa; phylum Arthropoda; class Malacostraca; order Decapoda; family Lithodidae; genus Paralithodes; species Paralithodes platypus. The sequence goes on along the minus strand of CM064498.1, from coordinate 39,493,703 downwards.
CTACATCCATCCCACGCATTTTACCCATTATTTTATAACATGCCCCACCGAAAACCATATTTTTTCATTACCCTAACCTAACCTAAATTGGGGGCTGCTGCCCCCAGACCCCCACTAGGTTAGCATTGGGGATGGATGTAGATTCCGGGCGTACGGTCGTCATGTTTACATAGGGCGATCGCCGCGGTTAACTCTGGTGTCTATTTTGACAGCGATTTTTTCGGTTATTTGCCCCCTGCTGGCAATATATATGATGATGACAATATGTCATGGGGAGGGGGGGGGGGGGGGACCCCCCCCCCAACATATGATTGTATCCAAAGGCAGTCAAAATAGACGGGAACATGATGGCAAGCGTCCGACGCCGCTCCGCGCAGTGTAAACAAGGCTGGCGGTACGCCCAAACTGTACATTCTACCCTAGCATTGATATAGAAGATGACAAAATACAGTACTGTATTAAAAATACAGTGGATAAGTGAAAAATATTAGATCTCCACTGATCCAAGATGGCCGCCATATTGCCTTCCACCCTTATTTAACCCACAAAGTCTAAGGAAAAATAATTTAATTTGCAGCGGGAAGACATATATTGCGGTGAGTAATACTGTAAGAGAAAGCTACAGAAAACACTTAAAGAATTATATCCCATGTGACCTAAAATGCATATTGGGTCAATATAAAGGAGCCGGACCACAGCAATTTTCAAGGATTTATTTTTTTGGATTTGTTATTTATATGGTTTATAAGCTTTCTATAATACAATTTGGGTACTGTACTTATTACCGAAACTACCACTAATTATGGTATGGATGTAGATTCCTGGCGTACGGTCGTCATGTTTACATAGGGCGATCTCCGCGGTTAACTTCGCGTCTATTTTGACGGCAATTTATTCGGTTATTTGCCCCCTGCTGGCAATATATATGATGATGACAATATGTCATGGGGGAGTGAGGGGGGACAAAGCCCCCCTTCAACATATTATTGTATCCAATGGCATTCAAAATAGACGGAAACATGATTGCAAAGGTCCGACGCCTCCCCCTCCGCCGTCATGTTTACATTTGTCGATCGCCGTGGTTAAGTTCGAGTCTATTTTTACAGCGATTTGTTCGGTAATTTTCCCCCTGCTGGCAATATATATGATGATGACAATATGTCATGGGGGGGTGAGGCCCTCAACATATTATTGTATCCAAAGGCAGTCAAAATAGACGGAAACATGATGGCAAAGATCCGACGCCACTACGCGTAGTGTACACAAGGCTGGCGGTACGCCCGCACTTAACATTCTTGCCCAAATTATTTCTCAATATTTGAAGGCTAGTATAGCATAAGGATGTTGCAAAGATCATATTAAAATGTGTTTCAATCTCCGGAGATACATTTTATGTGCACTATATAAAGTACTGTAAAAACAAAATCTCTCCCTATTGACGGCAGTGCAACTCTTATTAAGCCCCTTTCTGTTAAAATAGATGCTGATTTCAATAAGTCATGGGGGGGTGAAGGGCTCAACCCACCCTGCATCCAAAGGCAAAACAAATTGTAGCCTATATTTAGTCTGAAAATGACCTACATCCGAGTGTTTTAACCCTTTCACGCATTTATGACGCAGAGGTTGCCAGACTAGCAATAAGAAATAGAGTTCTCTCACTCTTATAATTACCTCTCCAAAATTAGTTTTCTGCCCACAGCTAACTCAAAGACAACTGCAGAGGTTGAAGTAACTAAACTAAAGGTTTCTAAATACCCCTGATGATAACAAAGGCTTTAAAGTATCCCCAATAGGCTCAAAATTGTATCATATTTTGGAGAGGGTTAACATACATACATACAATTTTAAGACTGAGTGTTCCACACATAAGTGCAGTTTCAGTCTCTTGTCCTAATGGCGGCGTTCCAGGCAACCCTGTTAAGGGCTGCTTCACTTGTCAAGTTCTTGGATTTGAGATCGGCGCGTATAGTCCGATCCCAGGTCTTCCTCGGTCCACCCCTTGGTGCAGCTCCCTCCACAATCACAGACCTGCATTTTTTCACCCAATTTTGTTCATCCATTCTCTCCACATGTCCATACCATCCCAGTCTACTTGTACGCATCACCTCGCTAATACTCTTTATACCTAAACGTCTCCTCAGCTCAACATTTGTTATTCTATCCTGTAGCCTGGCCCCACACATCCATCTCACCATTCTCATCTCATTACGCTCCATTCTGTTGACATCCTCTACTTTAACGGCCCATGTTTCTGAGGCATACGTCATTGCACTTCTAACACATGAGGCATACACCTTTCCCTTCAGGGGGAGAGGCATTCTTTTCATGGTCAGGATTGGCATCAATTCTCTGAACTTCCCCCAGCCACACCTAATTCTAGCAACAGTGGCAGCCTCGGCCCCACCACCGGCAGAGATGGTATCTCCTAGGTAACAAAACTTGTTCACCAGCTCCAATGACTCATTTCCAAAATTCACAGCCACAGGATCATCACTTAACACAAGCTCGCCTTTGCACACTACGCACTCAAATTTCTCTATTTCTGACTTATCCTTCGGCAGGGGCCCCTTTATTCTACTACAGCGCTTACTCCCATGGTGTACCCAACATCGACAGATGCTACATTGAATTGAGTTAACGCCCACACCCTTTCCACACACTGCACATGGGTATGCACCGCTCTTTTCCACATTGCCTCGTCTCAAACTACAATGCATAACCTTGGTTTTGTTAATATTGACTCTTAAACCCTTGCTCGCCATGCCCTCTCTCCACTCTCTGAATTTGGCCTCAGCATCCTGCATACTGTCAGCTATTAGGACTAAATCGTCTGCATAAAACAGTTCCAACGGGAGTCCGCCTCTAAAAACTCTAGACAGCGCCTCCAAGACCATAATAAAGAGGAGGGGGCTTAACACTGAACCCTGATGGACTCCAACACGGACTGCGAACTCATCACTCAGTACACCCTTCACCCTCACCGAACTTCGCGAATCCTCATACATCTTCATTATCACACGCACCAGCCACTCTTCCACACCAAGTTTCCTCATAGCCCACTGTACAACATCTCTAGGTACCCTATCAAAGGCCTTCTCCAGGTCCACAAACACAAAGTAAAGATCCCTGCCTTTTAGTAAGTATCTTTCCTGTATCTGCCTGACTATGAAGATAGCATCGGTTGTACCACGTCCTGGCATAAAACCAAACTGCATATCATCAATAGAGATGCTTTGCCTGATCAAACCCTCAAGGACTCTCTCACAGACCTTCATGATTTGGTCAAGCATTTTCAGGCCCCTATAATTTCCTCTATCTAGCGCATCCCCTTTTCCTTTGTATATATTTACTATTACACTTTTGAGCCAATCCTCTGGGATTTTCTCATCTTTAATAATGGTGTTTATCAACTCAGTGACTAAGTTTACACCAATCTCCCCTGAGGCTTTTATCATCTCAGCGACAATGTCGGAGCAACCTGGAGCTTTACCGTCCTTCATTTTATTGATTGCGTCGCTCACTACAGCTGGTGCTATCAAAGGAGGGGGCCCAGATATTGGTTTTTCGATACTAAGCTGTTCCTTATCCCATTCAAACTCTACATTTAGCAATCGTTCATAGTGTACCTTCCATGCTTCTCTGATTTCATTTTCTGCATACACAATCTTCGTTGGATAATGGGAGAAATAAAATTTTCCGGGGATTGTAACTAATTTCAAGTACTGTATACCGGTAATGATGCAAACTACCTAAAGCCAAAAAGAAAAATCATGGGAAAATTAGTGATAGTTTCGGTAATATTTTCCAAAATTTGTTCATGGAAATTAGTATTTACCCATTATCCAAGAATCTAAAAACACGGCCCCCAATAGTGGGAAAGGCTATGAAGAATAGGGAAATTGAGGGGTAAAAAGTGTATAAAGCGAATACCGTATATTGCATTTGTAAATAAAAGTTGGCTCGGGTTTGTGCATTTTCGAGACCCATAGTACCCAATTTTTTGAAAACCCGAGCCAACTTTTGACAAAAGTTAGCTCGGATTTCACGGGGTGAAGTGGGTAATAACCTATGTTAGTCAACTTTGAGAAGACATTAGCCTAACCTAATAACCTACCTAACCTATCCTAGTATTATGGGTGGGGGGCTACCGCCCCCACACCCCTGCTGGTTGGGTAAAACTGGTACGATAGAAATCCAGTTGGGGTAGGCTATTACTCACTCCATCCCAATTGGATTTCTATTGAGTATTGTTACAAGTTTTACTCAACCAGCGGGGGTGTTGTTCCCTAAGCTGCCTGGCCGAACAGCCCCGAGTCCCCAAGGAAGGCCATGGCCACGGTCGGGCTTTCCCACAGAGCTCTCAAAGAGTGTAAATTGTGTTGTTGGCGTAAGTGGTTGTGTGAGATGCAGTCTTCTATGATGTGTTTAATGGTATGGGGTGCTGTGTTACAACCCGGGCAGGTGTCGACGACGGAGTCATACAGTCTCTTCTGATAGCTCAGAAGAGCCGGATGGTGTCCGCATCTCAGCCTGGCCAGGTGGACTCTGTCCTCGCGAGGAAGGGAGGATTCAGAAGGATGGATTTCGGGAGGTCGTGCTTGCAGCTGCGTGTTGTCTATGAGTGAGTGGATGGAACGGCGAGTGATATGAGTATGGATGTGCTTCCGGAAGTTGGTTTGGGGTGGGCAGGGAGGGAGAGAAGACAGTATTTGTGTGTGATAGCGTGTGCTGGGTTTTGTTTTGATATTTCTTGGTGTCTGTGGGTGTGTAGCCATGTAGTGTAGTGGGTGGTGTTGATTCGTGGAGGCTGCTGCTAGGAATTGTGTGCCTCTCATGTCTAGATGATCTTTGACTTTGAGGACTTTGGTTTCTTGATGTAGGTGTCGTAGCTGTGCATCCTGTAATGATTTTCAGGGCTTTATTTTGAATAGTCTGTAAGGTCTTATGATGTGTTTCAGCTAGGTTAGAAGCCCAGGCCGGGCTTGCGTATTCCATAACTGATCTTATGTATTGTTTGTAGACTGTGGTTTCGGTTTCTTTGTTGTGTCCAAATTTCGTGTGGGCAAGTGATCTGAGGGCGTTAGCCCTCAGATATAACCTAGGATAGGTTAGGTAAGGTTGTTAGGTTAGGCTAATGTCTTCTCAAAGTTTACTATTTTGATAACATAGGTTATTACCCACTCCACCCCGAGATATTTCGTCAAATGTTGGGTCAGGTTTTAAAAAAATAGAGTTTTATGGGTTTAGAAAATGCAGAAACCCGAGCCAACTTTTATTTACAAATGCAATATATTCGCTTTATACGCTTTTTACCCCTCAATTTCCCTATTCCCTATAATTATCCCCTATTCCTCACAGTCCTTCCCACTATCGGGGGCCGTGTTTTTAGATTCTTGGATAATGGATAAATACTAATTTCCATGAACACGGTAAATATCCTGTTTTACACCGTGGACAATTTTTACAAGTATTTTCTATTTGTTTTTCTTGTTTTTTTAGGTGTGTTATTTTATGAACCCCATCGGAAATTGCAAAACAAACATTATCCATCAATCTTAAGACACCAAAGCAACAAAACATATTCGCTCGCTCGCGATCACATTTCCGGCAACTTTGACTGCCGTGGGATACAAAAATAAGTTGGGGGGGGGGGGGCAAAGCCCCCCCTCACCCCCCCATGACTTATTGTCATGATCATATACGTTGCCAGCAGGGGGCAAAAACAGAATAAAACAAAAACAAAAGCGAAACCGCGAGCGTACGACCTATGTAAACATGATGACCGTAGCCCGGATACTACATCCTTAGCTTTTTTGTTAGTTAGGTCAATATAAAGATGATGTAATTAAATTGCTAAAAATAGTTTTGATGGTTTTTATCTAGTTTAGAGTTGTGTAAGGGTATTTTGATGTGTGATAATAGGTGGAAATGCATATTTACCCATTAAACAACAATCTAAAAACGTGCCCCTTCACTCGCGAAAAATAACTATTTGGCCATAACCGTTTGCCGTTGGATACAAAATATGTTGGGGGGGGGCCAAGCCCCCCCCCTCCCCCCCCCCCAGGATTTATTGAAATTGTCATATATTTAAACAGTAGGGGGCAAAAACCAAATTTTCCCCAACGCTGCTGCTGCTGCTTCTTCTTCGCGGCGGATGTAAACAAAGCCAACTACCTCTTGCAAGGTAGGCGATATAGGCTAGCCGCTAGAGGATATTTTGTTTTTTTCAGGATCAGTAATAAATGTTTACGTGCATTTAGACACATATAGGAATGAAATACATGGTATAAGAAACCTGTAGGCCACGATAAAATCGATGTATGAATTTAACCCTTGTCTAGCGGGGTGTTTTGGGCTCATTTGGGCATATTCAGGCCCTCCTGAATGATCAATCAAGTATCTGCATGAAAAGCAATGTATTCAGCAAAAAACTAAGCGCTAAAAGCTTCGAAATGAGACCAGAACGAGCTACGTAGCACTCGTGGTTCTCTTGCAGTGGTGCCACGAACATGGGAGTTTAGCGTATAGCGGTATATTTTTCCCAGCTATGCTCACTACTGGCTACACTGCCGGCCTCTCGAGAACACAGGGAACATGAGTTAATGGGCGGCGGTATGCCCTGGGAGTCGGCTGTCTGGCCCGCTGCGCTCCCGGCCATTTGCACTCGATTTTAACCCTTTAAAAGCCTTAATAATGCTCCTAACTTGCTGCAAATTGGTGCACGACTTAAGTCGAGCGCCGCCAATAAGGGGTTAATTACATCATCTTTATATTGTCCGTTAGTTATTTAGGGCGTATATTATAATGAATTACCGACGGTTTGGACATACTGTATATGGCAATGAAGTACATGACATAACTAATATATTTGTCTAAATAATATATCGATCATTAATTCGATGGTTTCGACCCGGTGTTAAACTGGATAAATTCCTAAATTTTATTATAGAAATCTTATAAACCATAGGTCTATATGCCTAAATAACAAATCTAAACAAATAAATCCTTGAAAATTGCTGTGGTCCGGCTCCTTTATATTGACCGCATATTGTCCTTGTTTTATACCAAGGACTGTCGGAAATGAGTATGGTATAATCCTGGATTCCTGTGTAGCAGGTGGACCTGTACATATATCTCACTACAATAATTTGGTAATGTTATAATATATTTTTACATTTTACATTCATAAATAGTCCACTAATATAGCCTACCGTACTAGGTTAGGTTCTTCTTTCTTTTTTTTTAATGTTGAAGGGCAGTAAAGCTAGGCTATGCAGCTTATGTTGCCCTACCCTAGCGGAAGTTATCTCGGGGAAGATGATTTCACAGGGGCCTCTCTGGAAGGAGGCTCAAACGGCAGGGGCCCAGGAGGGGCTGCAGAAGGGCAACAATACTCCCAGGACACGAGAATGGATGAGATGAAGAACAGAAGAAGTGATGATCAATGACGCCCGGCAGACACGTGGATAAGTGAAGAATCGAGGACCGTCGGAGGACGGAGTCACGGAGTGGCCAACATCAACCCCAGAAACTGAAGGCGGTCCTGGCACCGTCGGAGGGGGCCCTCACACGGGACCCCGAACCCAGCTGGCACCGACGGAGGGGGGCCTCACACGGGAACCCAGAACCGTCCAGTGCGTCCACGTGGGTGCAGCGTCCCTCAATCGTGCAGTGCCACGCGTCACAGGTCCAGAGAGCGATGGCCACCACCAAACAGCGAGGATGTAAGGAAGCGCAGAGTGAAGTCGGAAGAGGCAGATGAACAGAAGATGAAGGCAGAGCAGTGTAGAATGTAGTAGGCCTAAGGAGATGAAGCCGGGGGGAGAGGCCACCGAAGCATCAGACGACTCACACAGACGTCCAATCACCACCGTAGCCCAGCAGACTCGGTTAGGTTAAAGATATTGTTCAATGTTTCTTAGTAGGCCTACAGTAAATAGCCTAGGCATCTGAACATTTGAAAAACAGTTCTACCCGCTACACAGGATCTTACCATGAGTAGGCTATTTACCGTACCCATTAGCCTATCTAACAATCTAAAATCACGGCCCAGTAAAGGGGTTTAGGCCTACTCGATTTAGTCAACTTTGAAAAGACATTAGCCTAACCTAACAACCTTAGGTACCGTACCTAACCTATCCTAGTATTATAGGTGGGGGCTGCCGCCTGGGCAGGCTATTAAAATATAAGGTAACCCTGACTTTTTGGACCGACAGCGATTTATTTATTTTGTTTTTTGTAATTTTTCCTTCAGATATAGTGTAGTTTTATACTGAAGAGGAGCGGAAATGAGTATTTACCCATTATCCAACAATCTAAAAACACGCCCCCCACTAGTGGGGAGGGCTATGAAGTTCAGGGAAAATGAGGGGTTAAAAGGGTAAAAATACAATAATATAGCGTTTTGTATCAAAACTTGGCTCGGGTTTTCCCAAATTGCAAACCCATACAACCCAATTTTGTGAATACCCGAGCCAACTTTTGACGAAAGCTGGCTCGGATTTCACGGGGTGGACTGGGTAGCATAATATTTCATGTTATAAAAATAGTCAACTTTGGGAAGACATTAGCTAACCCAACAACCTTACCTAGGCTGCCACCCCCACACCCTCGCTGGTTGGGTTAGACTTTTTTTTTTTTTTTTTTAATGTTCTAGGCTATTAGCCTAACCTAACAACCTTACCTAACCTAACCTAGTATATGGGTGGGGGCTGCCGCCCCCACCCCCCCGCTCGTTGGGTACTGACTGAAAAACTTATTGTTTTACAGTAGCCTAGGCCTATACATGTATTTTAGCATTTTATTTTTTCTCCCTTATAATACATTTCAGCTCTTAATGCCATATATAGCAATGATGTATATGCTCTACCGGACCTATTAGGCCTAAACAGATCGATGGGCTAACTGTCGGTCCAAAACATCAGTATAACCAAATATAAAATAGGCCTATTTAAAGATTGACAGGCGCCGAAAGAAAAGTCGAATAGTCGATGAAGTCTACCATTTACACCTAGGCTATAGAAGCCATAGAAAATGATGAGTGTGCTGGGAATCCAAACTAGAATTAGGCTAAACCTAGGATTGTAATGAATGGCAATGACAGTCCCTTTATGAACGGCAATGAAAGTCCCTTTAGGCTATACAGTACGTTTATATCCTATAGGCTAGTGGTTAACCACAGCCTCCAGGCTAAGCATTGGACAAATAACAGAAACCACACTTAAACGACCGTCTAACATTCAATTAAAGCCATATATGGCCATTAACCAGTAAACATAGAAAATCCAGGCGAGAAGTGGCATATGTGATCGTAACACAGGCATCTAACGTCAGCAGGTTTCTCTTCTAGCAGGGCGTTACAGGGATAACAGGGTTGCTCTTATTTCACACCTTCCCCACTAACTACTACTACATATATATTGTTACCAGCCATATAGGAGTAAGTTACTCCTTGATAGTGAGGATATAACGTACCTGGGGTATTTAATAGTGAGAGGGAGGCACCAAACACTGTCAGGCATAACAACACGACACTGCCGCCATCTAGGAAAATCAATCGGCATTTGGCGTATATCAACATTATTTTATGTTCCTTACATTCTAATATTTCCTCCAATTTTCCGCATGATACGTAATATACATTTTTGGTGCTATATTGCTTATCATAGTAAAAATAATACAGGCCTTTTAGTTATCTGTCATTTACCTCAGATGCTTCCTTTGACAGACCACGAGTCCACGAGGATTGTCAAACGTCAAACCATCAAAACAAGGGCAAACTTTTACTAATATAAGTGAAATATTCGATTTCTAGCAAGTATAATATTTGTGATATTACTGCTAACTGTTCATATAAGATATATTGTCTCATACTGATATATAGATATATCTCTAATGCGTAGGCTATATATATATGTACTGTATATTATACTAGCAGGGGTACCCGGCGTTGCCCGGGTACTACCACCACTACTACTACCATAATCACCATCATCAATCACTACTACCACAATCATCACAATACTACTACTACCATAATCACCGGCCTCGACCTCCCTGTGCCTCATTAAACGGCGACCTCGATTTCGGCCGCTAAATGACCTCCGATTTTCTATCTGACCTCATCCGTACCCCCATTTTGGAGGGCTGCGAACAACTTTCGTTCCATACACCTTTTCGATCGGAGGCCTCCTACCCCAAACGGCAATTTTTTTCATTTTTTTCATTTTGTTTTTTTCAATTTCGGCGTCGAAACGACCTCCGATCGTGGCCCCGCCCCCTCTATGACCTGACCCAAGTCAATTGACACTCACATGCAAAGTTTCAGCTCCCCAGGTCCAAAACTGCGGCCGCCTATTAAGAACACACACACAGACAGACAATCGAAAATATTATATAGATATATCTATCTATTGCCTGACGCCGTGATCCCCGAAGGGGTGACCACGAACGAACCGCCCCTATGCACATCTGTCCCTAGTCAGTCGATGCCCCTCCTCCCAACCAGCACCGCCTCCATCCATATACTTCCTCACTTCATCCTTCCACCTCTCTTTCGGTTTACCTCTCCGTCTGTCCTTCCACCTCACTCTTCTCGTACACCTTCTTAGTCATTCTCTCGCTTCCCATACGTTCCATATGGCCGAACCATCTCATGGTATTCCTTTTCACACTTTCCAGCACATCTACCTCCATACCACACCTTCTTACTTCCTCATTTGTCTGTCTATCCCTCCATGTAACTCCGCACACACTTCTCAAGTAACTCATTTCCACCCCTCTCACTCTTGGTCCGAGTCTCTTCTCAATCGTCCATGCTTCGCTTCCGTAAGTCAGTGCCGGGATTACCACACTGTCATGCAAGAACTTCTTCACTTCCATACTGACCACCCTATTTCTTGATTGTTACCGGTACTGCTTTCAGCGTTCCTACAACCCTCTTCCCCAGTTGCACCCTCTCCCGCACTTCTTCATCCATAGTCCCATCTCTACTCAACACACTGCCCAGATACTTAAATGAGCTGACAATCTCCATAGCCTGACCGTTCAACTTCACCTCACACTCTGTGGCTTCACCCCTTTCGAAGACCATAACCTTGCTCTTCCCCGCATTTACCTTCAGATTCCGTTTTTCGTACACTGTTCCAAACTCATTTACCAGACCCTGCCCTGCAACTCCCATTCATTATCGCTCATCAGAATTGTATCATCAGCAAACAGCAGTAGCCTACATGCAGCTTCCACTCATTTCCCTCCCTTATCAGCGATACACCAACATCCACTGCTCTTCCTTGTATTTCTTTCATGACTCCATCTATACAGGGTGTTCCAGTAATGCTTTTCATAAATTATATGGTGGACTCATCAGACAAAAATAAGAATACATTACTCTATGAACTTGAGGTTGAGTATTTATAGTAACGGAGTTATTACACGATTTAAGTTAATGATAGATACAATGCCATTCAGTCCAAGGGGTAATGTTGCCATTTTAGTGGATTATATCTATTTGGCCTTCGCTATCGCTTGCTAGCCTCAAGATAGTGAGCAGTAGCGATCTGACTTTTCTCTTCTCTCTTCAGGGTAGCGAGCGGTATCGAGCTGATTTTTTCGGTAGAAAAATCAAATCCGGCGAAGCCGGGCATATTTTTCTACCAAAAAGTCAGATCGCTACTGCTCACTATCTTGAGGCTAGCAAGCGATAGCGAAGGCCAAATGGATATAATCCACTAAAATGGCAACATTACCCCTTGGACTGAATGGCATTGTATATATCGTTAACTTAAATCGTGTAATAACTCCGTTATTATAAATACTCAACCTCATGTTCATAGAGTAATGTATTCTTATTTTTGTCTGATGAGTCCACCATATAATTTATGAAAAGCATTACTGGAACACCCTGTATATACAGTAAACAACCACGGGGACATCACACACACCTGTTTCAACCCAACATTCAGATCAAAGAACTCGCTCTGCTCATTCTCCACATGTACTGCCACCTTTGCACCCTCATACATGCTCTTCACTGCTTTCAGCAACTTGCCATCTACTCCGTGTATTCTAAGTACTTTCCACATACCTTCTCTATCCACTCTGTCATAGGCCTTCTCCAAGTCCATAAAGGCAACATACAGCTTTTTGTTTCTTCTCCAGATATTTCTCCACAACACAATTCAGGGTAAAAATCTGATCTACACATCCTCTTCCCTTCCTAAAACCTCCCTGTTTGTCACCTATCCATTTCTCAGTTCTCACTCTCTCTCTCTCTTAATCACTACCCTACTGTACACCTTCCCTACTACGCTTAAAAAGACATATTTATTAGTGGCCCCTTCATCATTGACGATGCACCTTAACATTGTTTATGGCCAATCTTTGAATTAAGGCTTGCCTTTCAAACTTCCCGCCTAGGTGTGAGAACAAATACGATTGCCACACATCGTGAGCGAAACGCTCTTAAATATAACAAACCCACTCACGGACTAGTCCTATATGATGTGGGTACCACTACTAGAAAAAACTAGTAAAAAATAATCAATAATAATAAAAATAAACATGATCCAGCTATTGCGCTTCTCAGGCCTCTGCTGTCTAATGTGCGCGTCATCTCAGTCCCTCAGAGCGATCAACTTTCTTATTCTCCTAGGCCCCGACCGAGTCAGACGTGCGAGTTGTGCTCAGCCTTCCTTCATTCTTTTCCTGCCCTCGTGACTGGCGAGTCTTTTCTCATATGTACATGCTATATGCTGAGGTCGGGGTAGCTTAATTATAGATTAGGTTAGGATGTGTACACCTTTACCACTTGCCTTAGGAGACAGTTTTCTGTGTATTTGGCTTAAAGTTTAGTTTTTGCTAGGAGGAGTCCTTGTTGTGATAGGGCTCCCACGTGCGTGTTTTTTCTATCCTAGTTCATTCTTATTTAATAGTGACCCCTTCATCATTGATGATATTGCCTATTAATAAAATAGTCTCCCTTCAACACCCCGGCAGCAGTTTTGAATCTCCCGCGCGGAAGGGTCAGGGAGTACTCTCATAAGTGCACGCTTAATTATCTTATGGAATCGTCCTTATGATTGGGTACCCTACAGAAAAAAACTTTGTAGAAAATAAAAAATAAAATTTAACTTAATATCTGTTATATTATGGCTTCCCATTTGTGGATTTCTTGTGCGTTGATTTCTTGTGCGCAGCACCCAGGCGCAGGCTCCCTAGTGGCCATACTTCCTTCTCCCTTCCGCGGTCGTACCAGGTGGGCGGGTGTTCCCCAGTGCTCCAGCTTCATTCGTCGTTCCTGCGCTTCTCGTGATTCTTTACTCATTTGTATACATCTGCGTTGTATTGAACAAGGTTTAGATTAGCTAGCACGGGCTGCCCCATTGGTACGACCGCAGGAAGTGTGTAAATTAGGGTACTTTTGTAACAAGGCGCCTCCGTATCCCGGGATCCGCACGTCACGTGTGTTATTGTTGTGTTGTTGTTGTTGTTGTTGTTCCCCAACCTGCCTGGCCGAATAGCCCCAAGGCCCCGAGCATGGCCAAGGCCATAACCGGGCGCCCCCACAGAACCCTCCCTGCCGACCACAATAAAGCCTGCATGGGTGACCGAAGCCACTCCATGGCGGGGAGCTGAGGAGGGTGCGGAAACGTCCGGGAAACCAAAGCCCCAGCCAGGGCCCTGTGCCCCTCAGTAATTATGAAGAGAAAGTTGAGGGGCAAAGGAAAAATGTGACTCTTTGGCTTCCAATCTTGGTAGATTGGGAGGTCAATCCACGGAAGAGACGCCGTCACTTGAGATCTAGCAAATATATAAGTAAAAGGAACAGACAGAGTAAGCTATGGGTATGGCAGAGATCACTCAGTTCTCACTCTGATAGACCAGCCCATCACCATTGTTGTTGTGTTGTTTTACGCCTTTATCTTTTGATATTATAGCTAGGAGGCTACCATTCTGCAAGAGTATGCTTCAAACCGTCACTTTGACGCAGTTGCATATATTTTTTATTTTTGTTAGCAAATGCTCTAGTTCAAGGGTGGCTGTACATAGTGCGAAGCCTTCTAGAGTCCGTATTTGCTTCTGGGCCCCTCTCACGGGCCTCCGCCTCTGCTTGCTGCTGCTGCTGGATCGTCGGAGCGTCTGTTAATCCTGTGATGTTTCGTCGGGCCTCGTGGCCAGCCTCTGTAGGGGTCTCCAATGCAGGCTACAGGTAATTTAGGATTATAAATTCTCTGTATTTGTGATTATGCCTATGTGTGCCCCGGTATTGTGTTACATGTGTGCTCTACATGTTATTGGGGGGCCCTTGGGGGACGTCCCTATATATATATATATGTGGGGTTTTGGAGGGGGGAAACTTTTACATTGAGTTCCCCCCTCTAAAAATTTTGGTTGTTCTTTCTCCGGTTACCTTCTGGACAGGGCCTCCGTTTTCTCGTCTTGCAGACAAGTAAGGGAGCAACCAATTGTCCCGGCGTGGTGCGCTGAACCACAATCCTTCCGGCGGAAAATGCAAATTCCTACGGGAGCAACCTCGGCCCGCCGAGGGGACTCGCCCTGACCGATTTGTCATACGGCAAAACTTCCTTCGCCCGGCGTTCCAGTCTAGTTTGCAGGTGTTGTGATACGTCGTGCAAGCATGTTACCTACCTTTCTATTTCAATAGTCACGGATAGTTAAACACTTAAGGTCACTATAGGGCCAGTAACACTTTGTCACAGGTAAGCAGTACAATCAGCTTAAACGGAGAAACCCCAGTTTTTCCATGGTCGAGTCCAGCGGAAGGTTAGAGTAGCTGTGGCTATAGCTAATTTTCCGGCGGACTTGAGGTAGGATGTCTTAACACCTCGCAGGTTATCCTTATGAGCATTGATTCCTGGAAATTTTATTTTCCAGATAAGACCCAGTGCCTCAGTGACAACAAAACCGGCGGCTGGTGGGTGGCTGATTCCGGCGGGGGGGTAACCCTTTTTTTTCCATCATGCCTCTGTTTGAGCTGTGCGCTACTCCTACTTGCTCATTATTGCCTGTATTTGCTCACAAACTTTGCATTAGATGCGTGAAATGCCTCGATCGTTCTTGAGGCTTGTGGGTGTCTTAAGCGTTGTTCTGTCTGTTCTGAGTTAAAGGCGGCGCTTCTCACTAAGAAAGGCCTGTCGTGCTTAGCGGCATTGCAAGAGATAAAGAAAATTTTCATATCTTATGCTAAAGATATTGCCCATAAGGCCCTTCATTGCGATGATGATACCCTGTGGGAAAATTAATCATAAAGTCACCTCTGGTTAAGTCGGCTCCTATTAAATCTACTAAACCTAAAGCTAAACCTAAAACCCTTTCAAAAGTGGTAGTGAGTAGCTCTAGTGGCAATGAGAGTGACATTACCGAGGCTACCCCCCCCCCCTTCAGTTACTTCAACAGTTACTTCAACTGTTGGACCGTTAGTCGATGAAAATGAAGAATACACCAAAGACGAAGTACAAATGAGTAATGCCCTCAATACCTTCTTTGCATCAGTTTTTACAACGGAAGATCTCAGTGATATCCCTACACCATCGCCGATTTAGATTGATAATTCAGATGTTCTAAGCAATATCACCGTTACAGAGAGAGAAGTATTGAATTGTTTAGATAAACTCAAGGTAAATAAAACGCCAGGACCTGATACAATCTCACCTAGAGTCCTAAAGGAAGCTAAGAATGAGCTCTCTAAACCACTGACATAGAAAATTGGCTCAGCGACAGAAAGCAAAGAGTAGTAATAAACGGTAAGTCATCTAAATGGACCAATGTAAGTAGCGGGGTACCCCAGGGATCGGTACTAGGACCAATTCTCTTTCTAATTTACATCAACGACATAGATGAGGGTCTCTCCTGTACAATCTCAAAATTTGCTGACGATACAAAAATTGCAAATAGCGTACTCTCAAAAGAACAAGTTGACGATATGCAACACAATCTAGATAAGTTGTCATGTTGGGCCCAAATTTGGCAAATGAGTTTCAATGCGGATAAATGTAAAGTACTACATATCGGATAACAAAATGAGAAAGCAAACTATTTGATGAATGGCACTCAGCTTAAGAATGTAAACAGGGAAACCGATCTGGGAGTAACAATATCGAGTAACCTAAAACCGAGTCAACAATGTTCAGAAGTTGTTAAGAAGGCAAACAAAATAATTGGCTTTATAGTTGAGCATAAATCCAAAGACGTTATCCTAACCCTTTACAATTCCTTAGTCCGCCCTCTTCTGGAATACTCCGTTCAATCCTGGTGACCTTATTACCAAAAAGATATAGACGAGCTAGAATGAGTTCAACGTAGAGTTACCAAAATGATACCTAGTCTAAAGAACAAACCATACGAGGAGCGTCTTAGAGAATTAAATATATTTCCTTTAACCCAGCGCAGATTAAGAGGCGACTTAATTCAAGTGTTCAAAATCATCAAAGGCTTCGACAATATGAACTGTAGTAAGTACTTCACTATCGACCAATCTAATTACACGCGGGGAAACGGGTGCAAAATTATTGCTAAATCTTTTAACTCACACGAAGCTAAAAATTTCTTCTTCAATCAAGTTGTCAACTTATGGAATGGGCTTCCCCGAGATGTTATAGACTGCAGCACCGTTGATTCATTTAAACTTCGTCTAGACAAATATCTCGCATCAAACCCGCGACTGACTGCGTTTGTAAATTAATAACTTTATTTTATCCTCCCCTCAGTTACTAACCCATCTGTCCCCTACTAACTTCCTAATCCTGCCACAGACAGTAGTTCCAGGGCAGTAGTTCCCTTTCCAATGTTCCCTTACCCACTCTAAACCACTGTTTGGACACTTGATCCTCAGTGTTTTGGAGGACAAGCAGCCTAGAAGGGTCACTAGACCTGTTGTTGCTTGATTTCCTTTGTACTTTGTACTCTACCCCTACCTCCGGCACGCCAGCCGTCCAATCCGGTGACTCAGATTTGGGGGTGGAGGACATAGAACCTAGTCCTCATCATGAACAGTCATTAAGTGTACCACAGGACTTTATTTTTGCTATTCCAAAGTTGACTCAGGTACCACGCAAAGCCCCTACGGCTGGACCAAGTAGGGTATTAGCAGATCAGTATAGAGGTTTACCGTCAGGTTCTCATTCTTTTGACAGCTCTCAGGTGATTCAGGACTCCCAGCCACCCACGGCGAGCGAACTGGGGTGCTGGAGAGTTAGCCAGGGAACAGATAGGGAGAGTATTAACAGTGAAGTTTTACCCTCATCAGTCCCTGATTTGGTTTGGCCGCCGGAGGAACAACCTCCGGACGCAGGGCAGGACCTTCCAGAAGTGTTTGAGTTTAATGAAGAGCCGGAGGAAGTTAATGTACCCTCGGCTCATAGTTTAATGGTTGACGGATCAGAAGCTAGTTCCCAATCTTCCAGGGGTTCCCATAGTAAGTGCGTGACCACGGAGGAGATAAGTGATATAATGCATAGGGTCATGCAGTAGTACCATGTCTCTTCCTCTCCTGATCCTCACTCTAGTCAACCGGTAGCTCCCCCAAGTAGCTCCACAATAAGACCGTTTGAGCCTTCAGGTTTTCCCACCCCCAAGTCCTCTTTGTCTGCTTTGGTTTTAACCCCGACAACGTCCATGGCGGCCGGCACTACAGTGCCAGCTACTATGACTACTACTAATGTGCGAGTAATTTCTGACATCACTCCTCCCCCCTTAGATAATGCACCACAGAGGAAAGGCCCTATGTCTCTCCTCTACGGGCCGGATTGCTCTTGGATTCAGGCACACCAGTTGAAACCATTCCTAGCACAACCCACTATTTCAGGAGATCTACCAGTTCCTAGTGAGTGGACTATTGAAATCAACAAGAATAGGAAACTCAGAGCCAGGGATGAGGTAGGGAGATTACTGGACGTTTCTATTAGGGCCATATCTAGTACATATAATGCTAATTTCTTTGTGTTCTCAGCTGCCCCGGCAGTACCGCCGGCCTCAACTGCACGACTCTTTGCAGACTGGTCCAAAGCAGATGGCATTAATGACATTAAAGCTTTGAATGCACTCACGCCGGAACTGGCTACAGTTCCGGTACTTGATCAGTCACATACACCAGTCCTGCAGATGGGGCAGGTAGGTTTGGGTCCTTGGGTAGACTGGGAAGCGGAAGCGCAGGTATTTGCTTCTACCATTACATCTAAAACCTCCCATCAGATCCCTCAGGAGTTGCATGCTTGGTTCTCGTTACCTGTTCATAAGGCAGAGGGGGTGCCGCCAGCCTTGTTTGCTTTCTTGGCGGCCCCCATACTGGCTCTTCACCAATTGGATGACCCTTTTTGTACCCCCCCCCCCCCACCCCCCCAGCCTATCTGGATAGGGACTTTAAGTTAAGAAGCAAAGCCTTTAGATTGTTCTCACAATACCTTGTCACTCGCCAGGTTACAGTATCCCTAGCTAGGACTATTTCGGCCATTGCAGACCAAAATGTGAGAAAAGCTACAGACCTGTCACGTAGGATTTTATTACATAATTCAATACAATCCCTGGGTGACATTAGGGTAGCAATCATGGAAGCGGTGAGGTCCCGCCAGGACCTCAGAGTGTTTTTAGTAAAGAAGTTACCGGAAGATATTGGTCACCGGGTGACTCTTTCCCCAGTCTTAACTGCCTTCCTCCTCAGTTCAGAAACATGGAGTGTAGTTTTCAATCTGGTAGATGGGTGGAAGCCGACTACCTCCCAGGCTAAGAGGGAACAGTTTAAGAAACCTTTCAATAAGCCCAAAAGCAGCGGTAAGTCACAACCCCCTCATGCTAAACAGTCCTTTCGGGATCCCAGGCCTCCTCCACAGCAGGGAGGTAGTCAGCACAAGCCCAAACAAGGTAAATACTCAGGTTATAGATTTAAGTCACACCCCAAACCAAATCAGGGACAGACGTCGGCCAAAACTAGCCAACCATCTGATACCAACCCACCACCTCCTCCAAAAAACTAGCCAACCAAACTCTCTGTCTCCTGGGGCCATGCTTAGGCGTGTCGGATTCGAGAGTTGCTCCACCAAACGGACCCAGTCTGCAGACGGGGTCGTTCCAAGTATGCCACAGAGCCTGGCCCAAGCGAACCTGGGCCAGAACTGTAGTAACCAAAGGTATCACCTGGCGGTGGATCCGGCGACCTCGACTACGTCAGGCGCTCGAACACAACCATGTTTCGCCGGGGGTGGAAGCCCTGGTCCAAGAAATGATCTCAAAGAAGGTCATTGTCCTAGTAGAACCAACTTGCCCAGTGTTCACCTCTAGACTTTTCTTAGTGCCAAAGAGGGACAGTGTGCAGATGTGACCAGTAGTGGATCTCTCGCGTCTGAACACTTACATCATAAATCCATCCTTCAGAATGCTCACAGTAAAACAAATCAGGCTGGTACTTCCGCCGTTGGGTTGGATGTGCTCCTTAGACCTCAAAGACGCCTATTGGCATGTCCCTATCAACAAACGGTTCCAAAAGTTCCTCACCATGAGGGTCAGGCAAGAGACTTATGTCTTTCAGAGACTGCCTTTCGGTTTGAACCTGGCACCGAGAATCTTCACAAAATTAGTCCGGCAAGCACTTTTGTCATTATTGGACCAGGGCATAATGGTGTTGTGATATCTAGACGACTGCCTAGTGGTGGCGGAGTCAAGAGAGCTATGTCACAATCATGTCCAACAAGTAATCAATCATGTAAAAACCCTAGGGTTCAAGGTGAACTTGGCAAAATCTCTTCTTGTTCCTACACGGGAAATTCAGTGGATAGGGCTGGTCTGGGATACCGCCAATCTGACTCTTACTCAGAGTGTGGACAATCGCCACAGATTTCGCAGGAAACTATTTAGTTTTCTCCACAGTCTGAATACGACAAGGAAGACGTGGGAGTCCCTGGTCGGCTCACTCAACTGGATCCAATTAACTGTGAAGTTGGGCCGGTTGAAAGTAAAGAGATTAATGATGGAAGGCAACACATTTTTCCCACTACTGCCGGCGGGAAAACTATGGCTGATTCCTCGATTAATTCACAACTTACTGTCGGTCTGGGCGAAGACCGAAACACTGTACTCTGTGACAACATGGGTTTCTCCTCCTCCTTCGGTATGGGTAGACACAGACGCTTCTGGAACACTAGGGTGGGGGTATCAGTCCAATCTAGGCCATCAAGGGCAGGGTACTTGGGCCCAGAACGAGTTATGGCACATCAACAAACAAGAGCTTCTAGTTCCTCTATATTTTCTCCAAGCCCACGGCTCGTCATTGCAAGGGAAATCAATAGCGTTTCGGATGGACAACTTAATTGCGGTCCATTGCATTCAGAAACAAGGTTCAGTGAGGTCTCGAGAGTTGCTAGTAGTGTCAGAACAGATTTTTGCTCTAGCCGAATTGCTGAGCATTCATCTGCATGCTTCATACCTCCCAGGCGTGTCGAACGTCTGGGCGGATGCGCTGTCCTGGCAACGGAGCACTTTAGTAGAATGGGCTCTCAAACAAACCGTCTTTGACAAGATGATTGCCAAGCCTTACCGTCCACAAGTGGATCTGTTCGCATCCGAGGAGACTCACAAGCTACCTTTCTTCCTGACCCGCCAAGGGGTAACTCCGGCGGGGGGACCAGATGCGTTATTGGTGGACTGGAACAAGTGGAACTCAATCTATCTATTTCCTCCACCAGATTCTGCTCTAATGTGCAGGGTAATTCACAAACTAAGAGGTTACTGGGGCTTAGTCTCGATGATCGCGCCATTATGGCCGGCTCAGGTGTGGTACCACCAGTTGAACGAATGGTGCAAGGACCCGGTGTTACTCCCGGTTTCCGCATTCCACTTAGAAATGATTGGCAACCTTCAGACGTCGCTCAATTTTGCCTTCTGGACATTTACAATACCAAATGGCTAGCTCAGTATGGGGAAAGTGTCACTAGTAAACTTACGAACCAATATACTTCATCTACCAGGAGGCAATATTAATCACATTGGAAAGTTTTACGAACTGGATTGTAGAGTCAGGGCAAACCGATGCCTCAGGTGCCCTGGTCTTCAAATACTTAGATTATTTATTTGAGCAGCAGCGTTTGTCCGTTGCTACGTTAAAAAATCACTTATCTGCTATCAGAACCCCCTTCTTTGATCTCTCTGGTCTCTTGATACCGCAGGCGGAGGAGAAAGGGTTTATGAGGGCGTGTTTCAGGCTCCGCCCACCACCACGTCAGCTCATGCCCACCTGGTCGCTTGATAAGGCCTTATCTTTGCTTCAATCGCGCAAATATAATAATGTGCCAGATTTTGATTCATTACTTAAAAAGGCTGTGTTCCTGATGGCTCTAGCTACAGGAAATAGGGTCTCTGAGCTGATGGCGATGAGCAACGAACCTAATTGCCTTAGGTTTGGGAGACTGCACGACAAGGTCCAGATCGCGCCGTCCCCCACTTTTATGGCTAAGAATAAGCACTCTGATCATGTATTCTCAGAATTTTCTGTTCCGGCGTTAAAGCGCGGACACACTCATCATATTTTATGTCCAGTGGAGGTCTTAGTTAAGTTTATGAGGGCAGCTCACCCTCGACAACCAGGCTTTCTGTGGGTGAACCAGGCAGGCAACCGTGTTACTAGAAGAAAATTGGCTTCTCTGTTAGTAGACGTTATTAAAGAAAGTTATCCCGGCGTAGTGGGCAGGGCCCACGACATCAGGAAGTGGGCCGTCTCGCTTAGATTTTTACAACATTTCTCTATAGAAGACATTGCCAACACTCAATTGTGGGCATCAAACCATACTTTCCTAACACGATACCTGTCGGTCGCTCTGGACAAGCCAAAACGTACCTGTGTAGCTTTACGACAGAAGGTCTCGTAGGCTCTGTGCTATTATTATTAAGGTTAAGGTGTGAAAAAGGGGGGGGGGGGCGTGCTGAATACCCCAAAGCCCACGGATTCCTTCCGCCGGAGATTGTGATAAATCACGAGCTGTGATCGAACTGATATGACAGTTCAAATTTTTAATTTTTTGTTTTAAGAAATTATCATAGTTGCAACTAGGCTATATAGGATTACTAGAATGTACAAACATATATACGCTGTTAAGGTTAGAACAATATTCCTAAGAGTTTATAGTTCTAGTTAGGGACACAAGGATGTTCCCAGTTTATCATGTATAGATCTTAAGGTAAAGATCTGGTCTTCAACAAGCAGACTTTCTTTGAAGTCACGCCCTGCTTGCAATCTTTCATAGTTTTATACTATTTATTGTCTGTATACAATAAAAAACTTAAAAATGTTATAAGTCTTATTTTTGTCCTGAGGTTAGGGTATTGTCACGAATGTCCCCCTCCAGTTTTGGTACTCAGGCAATATCGTCAATGATGAAGGGGCCACGATTAAATTATAGGTTTGATTCCCGGAGGGAAGTAATGAAAACCTAATATTTAGTAGGGCCCCGTAATCATTGACGATGCATGGCCCTCCCATCCATCCCCTTCCCATTCGTTGATCTCTATTAACTCTTGATATATCAGTGAAGGAAGTATGGCCGCTAGGGAGCCTGCGCCTGGGTGCTGTGCACAAGAAATCCACGCATGGAAAGCCATAATATAACAGATATTAAGTTAAATTTTCTTTTTTATTTTCTACAAAGTTTTTTTCTGTAGGGTACCCAATCATAAGGACGATTCCATAAGAGAATTAAGCGTGCACTTATGAGAGTAGGCTACTCCCTGACCCTTCCGCGCGGGAGATTCAAAACTGCTGCCGCGGGTGTTGAAGGGAGACTATTATATTAATAGGCAATATCGTCAATGATTACGGGGCCCTACTAAATATTAGGTTTTCATTACTTCCCCCAGGGAATCAAACCTATAATTTAGTCTATCTTAGTCCTGAGGCTTCTTTTAGTGAACCGGGGCCCGCTGTTCGGTCCATTATGGGTGTGCTGCGGTATTTCTCTACACAACGAGGGCACATGCGTTTTAGATTGTCTCATATAGCTGAGGAGTCTAGCACGGAGCCATGACGCTTTTCAGCCTACGCTTCCTGATCGCTACGTGTTGGGTTTGAGGTCTTCGCTGGATTGCAGGTTTGTGATTGTGCTATAAGGAACTCTACTTTCTGCCCTAATCTAGCTGGCCTCCTGTAGGTTTATTAGTTATGGCTAGGATGCGTTATTTATTGATTATTGAATGAATGTATAACTATGCCATAATGTGTGCACATTGTGTTATCTGTTACTGGGATAAGTATGGCTCTTCCGGCGGGATTGATTAAGTGAGACTTGTGACAACGTGCCTCTAGCTACTTCACGTGGTTTCCCCGCTGGGAAATTACCGGAAGCACCTAGAGTAAAGTTAATTTCATATTATCCTTGTTTGGCACAGGATAGGTTGGAATATTTTCTGTTTAGTATTGCCGGCGGAGGTAAATTTTCGGGAGGCTGAAATTTTACTTTATATGTCTATGAGGGTCCCCCGGCTTGCCGACACCCTCAAGATATTCCTGCCTCAAGGCCTAACAGAATACGTTCGTAGCTTGGTACTAATCAGAACGTTATCCTGGCGGAATTCAGTAGGGAGCCACTTCCGCCGGGAACAGACAGCTGAGCCGAATACGAACTCGCCCCTTCCTATCTTGAGCATCTCAGTAATCTGTGTAGCTTATATCATGGCGTTTTCCGCCGGGTTTTGAGAGGACATTAGATTCATTTAAGCGTTGGTCGCTGTGATCTTGTACTTCTCTAAGATGGGGTTAGGTCAGTGTTGGTCACTTAGGTAAGAAGTTAATACTCACGTAACATCTTTTATGCTACACAATACTCAGAAGTAACATTTGGAATGGTACTTAACGTAAGGGGAACCAAGATTGTATAGTGTTATTCAACTTTTTTTTTCTCTTTAACATTGGAAATTATTTTAGCTTTTCCAGCCTAGCATGATCCCTATGAGCATTGATTCTTGAAATCTTTCTCCCTCAGGTCTACACCCTGGACGTCTAGGAGGGTAAGCATTTTCCCCCCCGGCAGGAGGGAGCCATGGATCCGAGTGGGTTTACGTTTTGTTCTGGCTCTCATTGTCAAGTTTAGCTGTAGTTGGACATCAGTTTTGTGTAAAGTGCATACCCTGCCTAGACAGATTACGTGGTCGTTGGTTGGCCAAATCATGTCCTCAGTGTTCAGTGCTTAGAAATGGTTTCATCACTCACTCGAATGAGCAGTGTAAGACAATTTTGCATCACATCAGCCCGTGTTCACGTCCCGGATATTCCTGGTGCCAAAGAGGGACAGTGTTCAGATGAGGCCGGTCATCGACCTGTCTTATCTGAACCTTCATATTCACAATCAGTCATTCAGGAAGCTGACTGTGAATCAGATCAGGCCGACACTGCCGCTGCAAGGTTGGATGTGTTCCATAGATCTCACAGATGCCTACTGGCATATCCCTATCAACAAACTATTTCAAAAGTACCTAGCCTTGCGCCAAGGGGATCAAACGTTTGTTTTTCAAAGAATGCCCTTTGGTCTCAATCTAGCACCCCGTATTTTCACAAAGTTAGTCCGACAGGCTTTGCTACCATTGCTGAAACAGGGAATGATGGTGTTATGGTATCTCGACGATTGGTTAATTGTAGCTCCATCCAAAATAACTTGCCTTCAACATGTAAATCGAATATTAACTCATGTCACAGCCCTGGGATTCAAGGTGAATTTGGCGAAATCCAACTTGAACCCCACGAGGGCCATCCAGTGGGTGGGCCTACTTTGGGATACCGAGTTACTCACTCTGAGTCAGAGCGAGGACAATCGCCAGAGGTTTCGGAGGAAACTCTTTCGGTTTCTCCACGCTCTGACAACCACGAGGAGAATCTGGGAATCTCTGGTGGGGTCACTCAACTGGATAAGTTTGACGGTTCCGTTAGGCCGTCTCAAGGTGAAAAAACTTATTTTGGAGGGAAACAAGTGCTTTCCGATGTTGCCAGCCGAAAAACTATGGCGAATCCCGAAATTAATCCACAACCTGCTGGCGGCCTGGGCGAAGCCAGAAGTAATTCACTCCTCTTTGACATGGACAACTCCTCCTCCGACGGTCTGGGTAGATATGGACGCATCAGGTACCCTGGGTTGGGGGTATCAGTCAAATCTGGGTCATCAGGGTCTATGGTCCAGGTACAATCATCTTCATATCAATGCCAAAGAGTTGTTAGTCCCCGTTTTTCTTAAAGGAGCACGGCGTATACCTGGCGGGAAAGTCCTTGGCACAATCTGACTGCAGTCACATGCATTCAGAAGCAAGGGTCAGTGAGATCTCGAGTGTTACAAGGGTTGTCGGAAAAGATCTTTCGTCTAGCTGCAAGGCTAGAGATTTATCTTCATGCAACATATATCCCCGGTGTAGCCAACGTATGGGCAGACGCTCTGTCTCGGAGACAGAGCACTATAGTAGAATGGTCTCTCAAGGAAAACGTCTTTCAACAGATGATTGTAGAGCCATACCATCCAAAAGTGAACTTGTTCGCGTCGGAGGCAAATCACAAATTCAGCTTCCCATATAGGAGTATAGAGACTTGGAACAACTTGGAGGAGGAGGTGGTGAGAGCGAGGAACATTAACATGTTCAAAACTAGGTTGGATAAAAGTAAATATGGAAATAGGGCAACATAAGTTATGATATGTTAGTCCAAAATACTGGGAACTGGGAATATCCATTACGATACTTGTCTAAGTAGAATGGATTGATTGTAAAGTAACTAAGACAGGACAACACGAGCGCTGCTCAATTCCTGTAAACTACAAATAGGTAAATACAAATAGGTAAATACAAGTTGCCTCAGTTCTTCACACGCCGGACTCAAACCCCGGTGGGAGGACCGGACACATTTCTGGCAGACTGGAACAAATGGACCTCCATTTATCTATTTCCACCACCAGACGCATCCTTAATGTGCAAAGTAGTTCACAAACTACGGGGTTATCGGGGCATGGTCTCGATGATCGCGCCAATGTGGCCGGCCCAAGTGTGGTACAACCAGTTGAAGACGTGGTGCGAGAACCCGGTGTCGCTTCCGATCTCGTGCTTCCACTTAGACACAATTGGAAACCTCAAGACCTCGATGACTTTTGCCTTGTGGATATTCAGAAGGCAAAGTGGCTAGCTCAGTTTGGGGAAAGCGTGACTCAAAAGTTGATTAATCAGCATACCTTATCAACCCAAAGACAGTACCAATCACAATCGAAGACCTTCACTACCTGGATTGTAGAAACTAACCAGCAATAGTCCTCAGTGGCTTTGATATTTAAATACTTAAATTATCTCTTTGAAATGCGTAAATTGTCAGTTGTCACATTAAGGAATCACCTCACAGCTATTCGGACACCTTTTTTCGATTTAACTGGCCTTTCCGTACCGGAGGCGGAGGAGAAGGGGTTCATGCGGTCTTGCTTTAAGCTTCGCCCTCCACCACGCCAACTCACACCCACCTGGTCTCTTGATTTAACCCTTGAAATGCTTCATTCATGTAGGTATTGTCACAATCCTCCCTATGAGTTAAAACTAAAGAAGGCTATTTTTCTTATGGCCCTGGCCACGGGTGACAGGGTGGCTGAGTTGGCAGCGATGAGTTCGGAGCCCTCTTGCTTAAGGTTCTTGAGGCGTAACATGAGTGTACATATTGCTCCTGCTCCTAATTTAATTGCAAAAAATTAGCATGTCTTTTCAGAATTTGAAGTTCCATCTCTTAAACTAGGCGATAGGCACCACTTGCTTTGCCTGGTGAAATTGCTTATGTTATATATGCGGGAATCTCAACCAACTCAGGCTGGGTCCCTCTGGGTCTCGCGGACAGGTAAACATCTCCAAAAGCGGCAGTTAGCAGCATTATTAGTTGAAGTTATCAGGGAGAGTAATCCGGGTGTTCTTGCACGGTCACACGATATACGTAAATGGGCTGCTTCGCTCCGTTTTTACATAATTACTCCCTTGAGGATATGCAACAGACCAACTTATGGTCTTCTACTCATACATTTCTTACACGTTACCTGTCCGTGACACTCATGAAACCTTCTCGACGATGTGTAGCTTTAAGGCAGAAAGTCTAGTTTTAAGTTTTATTTTTGTGTAAAAGAGGAGGGGGGGGGGGAGTGTTCTTGCTAAGGCCTCCTATCTGCCTCCTATGTGATACAACATGATCGTGAGAGTACAAGGTTCATGTGATAACCCATTCCTTAAGCCTGCGTCACACACAGTACGATAGCCGGCGATCACAGACGATCTTTTCAAAATATTTGCATTTCTCCCGGATCGTCTGACATCGTCTGTTATCGAGTAAAAAGATCGACTCGATTCCTGCTAGTCGAGGGGTGGTCGAGTGGCGCGGAAATGGTCGGCGGTGATCGGCCAAAAAATAGTGGCTGCACTAATCTCTGGCCGATAGTCAGCAGAAAAGAAAGAAAACAAAATATCGTGTGACTATTGTGTAGATATCGTGCAACGATCCTGTGGGAATTGTACTTATCGTCCTGTGAACGGTCAACTTTTTCGACGACGATTTGTGTTCGACCGACAGGTCAACAGGACGACCACAGTTCGATCAATACACGTTAATAGCACGACAATAGCACAACTACCACACAATAAGAAACACTGAGAATGAGAGAGAGAGAGAGAGACAATGTGTTTTTGACAATAGTTCGACACAACAGGTCACCCAAAATATATATATACAAAATAGCTACCTTTCATTCTCAATATAATATTAATATGCCAAAAATCTCTAAATTGAAAATAATCATATAGACGCGTAAAACGGTACTCGGAAAAAAAGGCACCGGAAAAAACGGCACAGGAAAAAAAGGCACTGGAAAAAACGGCACAGGAAAAAAAGGCACTGGAAAAAAAGGCACAGGAAAAAAAGGCACTGGAAAAAATGTCACAAATTACTGACTAGGAAAAATTGGCACATAAAACAAAATGTTGTATTAAGAAGTAATAGATCAATAAAATGTGTTTCGATGCAATATGCAATATTGCATAATGTAATTATTTATATCTGGTAGTGTACTCACCATAGGTTAGGTTAGGTTAGAACTTAAGAAACCGTAATTCTGCATAAGGCCGACCGGCCCGCACGAGGCAGATCCCATTCACACCCAACCCATATAATTCATATGACTATTAACTTTGCACCTAAAATGTTCTACCGTTCCTGAGCTAACCACACACTTCCACAACTCTTTTCCCAAACCAGTGCTTACCTATGTCTTTTCTAAATCAAAACTTATCCAATTTGAAGCCATTTGAACGGGTTATCTCGCCGTTATTAAGCCTGAATTACCTTATTTCTATCTCCCTTATTGATACCTTTCATCCATTTAATCACCTTTATCATATCTCCTATGCATCTTTGTCTTTCTAATGAATGCAAGCCAAGGGTTATCATCCTCTTTTATTATAAATTTATAACAATGTGGATCATTTGCGTCATTCTTCGTTGGACTGCCTCCAGAGAGTCAATATCCATTCTATAATAAGGACATTGGGTCAGGTTAGGTTAACCCGGGAACAGCGAGAACACTCTTAAGAGGTTTTGGTGGGCAAAGGCGACGATCCTCTTAGGAGTTAAGGCCTAAAAAAAAGCCTTTTAAAAGGCCCCAGTAGCACTTAAAATAAAATATAGATTATTAAGTGAGATAATTCCCCTCCATATCTCTTATCACTCCTCCACATGTGTCAAAACCCCCTCCTTCCCCCCCCCCCTTCAATTATCACCTATTTTTCCTCTTATTCCCTTGTTTATCGGTTTATTTACCGCACCAACATCTCCAATCCGGTTCTGAGGCGTGGTCATGTACCTACCGAGTGCGTGGTGTGAGAGATAGCGAGAGAGAGAGACTCAGTCTGCCTCTAGGCTTGGGAGAGGGAGGGTGTACGTCGTCGCGTGTGCCTCACATTTCATGAATGAACGGTCAGCAATAATTCACGATTTTCACCCTCCAAACACTATTCTCACTTGTTTTATTGCTGTTACATGTTAATATCTTCATAATAAAAGTAAAATAGGCGCATATGAATAAGTAATAACGATATTTATCGTAAAATGACGGTTTTAGGCGGGAATGAAGCCTAATATGGCCGCCCAGTAGTAGGTTGTCCACTACATATAGCTCGCTTTTTAAAGGTTAAATAGAAATATAGTGTAATCAAAGCAAAATATATAAGTACAATAACTATAACAAATATATTAAAATTGTATAATTCTTGAATAATAAATTATTTAGGAATAAATCCTGGATAATAACGTTGCCTAATGCAGTCAGTTGACACAGGACACCCTAGACCCCGCCGGAGTATGAGAGCTGTGATACAATTTAAGGTTAAAATGTGTTATGAAAATTTCTCAGTGAGAAATTGTGCTAGTACAATGTTAAGTACAAAACAACGGTGTTGTTAGAGTAGTTTAGCTGCGAAAGCAATTTAGTTTTAGATTATTGGAGTTCCTTTGCAATTTATCTCCAAGTTTATGTTGGGGTTTATTATGTGCACATGTAAACTTATAACTTGTTATTTTTTGTCACCACTCGTTGAGTAGGGTGCCTTTGTAACTACAGATCTGTGTTCAGAATCTTCAGGGTTACCAATTTTTTGTCAGGCAGGCTTCTTTGAAGCACGCACCTGCCTGAACCCCCTTTTTCTTGTATTTGTTCGGCTACGCCGTTAATTAAATATATTTTCAAAGTAAGAATACTATGTGGTTGTTTTTATTATCTGCTTTTCTAGAGTTATGATATGATTACGAATGTCCCCCTCCAGTCTTAGAAATCAGGCATGTTCGTCAATGATGGAGGGGCCACTAATAAATTATAGGTTTGACTCCTGTAAGGAGATAAAGAAAACCTAATATTTAGTAGTGGCCCCGTAATCATTGACGACTGGGGCCCTCCCGACCGTCCCCTTCCCATTCGTTGATGTATTAAGGATTTTGGTTTACTTGATATGTCAGTGAAGGAAGAATGACGCCTGAATCAGCGTCTGGTCAGAAATCCACACAAGTACATCCACGATATGATGGAAAGCTTATTGGATAGTTATTCTTATTTTCTTTTTGTTTTTATTTTTTACGAAGTTTTTTCGTAGTGAGAACCCAATTCATAATGACTGAAGCCATGAGTGAGGTCGCGTGCGCTCATGATGAAGGCTCCTCAGTTTTTAAATGCTCTGCGCGGTAGATTCAAAACTACGGCGGATTAGTGTTTGAAGAGGATGCCTTATGTAATAGGCATGTTCGTCAATGATGGAGGGGCCACTAATAAATATTAGGTTTTCTTTATCTCCTTACAGGAGTCAAACCTATAATTTTCATCATATGCCATTTTTTCCTACCCCGAAGAATATTCCATTTTTGCCTGTGCCTTTTTTTCCTTGTGCCCTTATTTCCGGTGCCTTTTTTTCCTACATTCGCGTAAAATACAAAGGCATCAGATTTTACAGAAGAGATGATTGATATTTTATTATATCTCGGTTTTTCTAATTTGTTTTGGCTAGCTTCGCTCGCTAGGCAATTTTGGCCCAAAATTGCCCCAAAACCTGGGACAAAAAAGGAAGGAGGGAACATTGTTATGAACTTTGAGAACGAGACCATGGAGAGATGAAGCAGCCCAGAAACTTGAGAACGTAGAAAAGGTAACCACAAAGAGAGTGAGAAAACTGAAACCCAAGATCATAATTTGTAACGTTCCTATGGAGGAGACCCGGGAAAAGATAATTGAGATCTTGATAGAAACGAATGAGTATCTTAGAAACATCCCAGAAGTTGAGACTAAGATTGAGAAGATTTTTTGCAAGCCTGCTGCTGGTGGCACGATGCATTACATTTTGAAGTGTGATCCAACTGTTCGAGAATTGATTCATAAGAATCGAGACAAAGTTAAGCTAGAATGGGGAGTGTACACTGTAAGGGACAGGTATCATGCGTTAATTTGAAATTATTGCCAAAGGTACAGACATTTGCAAGAACATTGTACTGCCAAGAGCAATGGTGATGACCCATGTTGCCATAAATGTGCGGGAAATCATAAATCAAAGGATTGTCTGGTGGTTGAAAGGAAGTGCATTAACTGTGTGAGATACAAGAAGCCTGTGGTGAATCACTCAGCGAATGAAAAATGCTGTCCGGTCCTTGAGAGTGAACTAGAGAGGATTAGAAACAGTACCGGTACTGACCATGGCTATTAACAGGGAGACTTGAAAATTAAATGTGGCCTGTTGAATATTCAATCAGTAGGAAATAAAACTTTGGGCATTCGTGACCTGATAAAGGATGATGGTTTTGATATTTTGGCACTAACCGAAACATGGCTAAATGATTGTGATAATGCTAAAATTCAAGAAATGACTCCAACAACACATACTTTTCTGCATATTCCAAGAAAAGACAGGCGAGGAGGTGGAGTGGGAATTTTTCTTTCAAACTCATTTAAGAAACTCAAGGTGTAGGCCTATGCAATAGAGAGGATGGAGAGTTTTGAACATATGTAGGCTGGTTGTGAAATAGGTGGGAAGAAATGTACTTTTATTGTAGTGTATAGATCACCAGATTTGAGTACCAATTGAACTTATTCATTGGAGAATTTAGAATGTACCGGTATTTGGAAACGTTAGACATGATGAGCGCAAATATTTTTATCTGTGGTGATTTTAACTTTTGGATTGAAGATTTAAAGGTGGTGGGGCGTCCGAAATTAAAATTAATTTATAATGTATTTAAAGAGATGTTTAGATCTCCAGTAATCAACCTGACTACTCCTTTGTCAAAACTAATCTTCAATATTAGAGAACAAATCAAAAATAGATATTGAATTGTGACCCCTTGCAACTAGTACTCACGTGAGGATGTGACGTACGCCCAGGCAAACATTTGGAAAGTAAACATCAGCAAGTATAGCAAAAATGGTGAATAGGTGTGCTGTTTTCGGGTGTAGCAACATCCCTGGACCAAACATAGCACTACACAAGTTTCCAAGTGATCCATACCATTGTAACAAATGGGTGAAGTTTATACAAAGAACCAGAGTGTGGGAGGCAAAGCCCAAAACAAGCTTCATATGCAATGGACATTTTCGTGATGAATGCTTTGACAATAAAGTGCAGTGGAGTATGGGTATGGCTAGATGCACCCGCTGATTGCCTATACGGACTGGGGTCTTGTCACGCCCAGTGCCAGGTCCGTATATATACGGACTTGCCGAAAAAAAATCGTAGCAGCGAAACGACTGCACCTATAGCTTTCATATTTCTACCACACCTTACCCTTCTGGCGTCTTGCTACCACCACCCCAACCCCCTCCCCCAATCCACTCGCCGACCATGGGTCGCCGCATCAGGCCATCACAAAGGAAAAAAAGGAAAATATGTGGCGGCGAAACGACTGCACCAATTGGTTCCATATTTGTGTGACAAGTCCCCTACCCTTCTGTCTTCCCCCCACCACCCACTTCCAGCCTATCCGTAGATCATCACATAAAAAAATGAAAATCCGTGGTGGCGAAACTACCTCACCAATCGGCTCCATATTTGTAACACGAGTCAATTACCCTTCTACCTTCCCCCCACCATCCCCCAAACCACCCTCCCACCCATACATGCTTGCCAATTTCAGGAGTCAGGAGAGTGGATAATATGGGCTAACTTAAGCCTAGCCCAAATTATACAGTCAAGTGTCAATGGATATAGGCCTAACCTAGGCTAAAAAAAAATATTGGCTGAAATTCAACTACTATCAACTAGGCTTTAAAAAAAATAAAAAAAAAAAAAAAAAAATCGATCGCCGCGGTTTAAGTTTCCGTCTATTTTTACGGCGATTTTTTCTGTTATTTGCACCCTGTTGGCAATGTATATGATGATGACAATAAGTCATGGAGGCGTGAGGGGCGGGCTTTCATTATTGTATCCAAATGCAGTCAAAATAGACGGGGACATGATCGCTAGCGTCCGCCGCGGCTCCGAGTAGTGTAAACAAGGCGGGCGGTAATCACAGCTGCTTCTCCCTCCTCTCCTGCTGCTGGATCTCGTCCTACAGGTTCATACATATAAGCCTGGACACCACCAATATTCATCACTTGAGGTTCTTTGCCATAATCACGGTTATCACCCTCAGTATTGGCAAACGAATCGGAACTACTGTCACTATCCTCTATTTCCACCTGTCAGAAGAGCTTGTTGTGTTCCTGGGCATACGTCATCAGAGCGCTTAAACTCCGAATCCAGAAAAGTGTCACCCATATCCTATTTTGGCCATTATATAAATAATGAAGCCATTGTAGCAGAAAATATTACACCAAAAGCTATAGTGCACACTGCCGGTAATGATTGTGGAGGAAAATAATAGCATGCACACCCACCTTTAAGTGCTCGCTATACTATGGAATTTATGGAAATGATAGACTCATTCAATTTAGTCAACAAAGTGGATGTGGTGACATCAATTGGAGGGCATATATTGGACTTGTTTTTTGTGATATTGACTATAATCTCATCCAAGAAGTGTGTGTGGAAGAGATATGTCGTATTTCTCCGGTGCATAGGCTGGTAACATTTGTGATTCCATTTATGAAAGATTCAAGACAAACTAAAAGGATTAAGTTTAGATTAAAAAGATACTTTATACTGGAACTATTAATAACCTCAGTGATCCAAAGTCTATCTTTAACCCGGGAACTGCGGGAAGACTCTTAAGAGTTCCCCCGGCGGACTGCGGGAAGACTCGAGTAAGGGGGAAAAAAAAATGATTTAAAACACCCCCCCAAAAAAAAAAACATTTGTTGTTTTTATTTTTTGTTTACTTTTTATTTTTGTATTGCCCCTGGGCCATGCCAAATATAACTCATCCACCTCCCCTCCTTCCCCACTTTCCTCCCCTCCTTCAGTTATCACCTATTTTCCCTGTTATTCCCTTATTCTGTTGTATATTTTCGTGCTAACATTAGCGAGTTGCAAGCAGGGCATTGTCATCACTGTTAGCAAGCGAGTGCAAGAGAGAGAGAGAGAGTATCGATCGACAGTCTCTCTCCAGACGTGGGGAAAAGTGGTGGGAAAGGAGGTTGCCTCAGCCATACATTATGTAACTCCCGGCCTGTATCGCCGATTTTGACCATCCAAACGCTGTTTCCACTTGTTTTATTGTTGTAACAGGTTAATACCTTTATAATCAACCTATAATAGGCGCATATGGATAAGTATTAATGCTATTTATGGTAAAATAACGATGTTAGTGATGGGAACAGCTCAAATACGTCAGCACAGGAGTGTGGTGTCTCATACCCCCCATGCGCACTTCAGAGGTTAAAGAGGCATGACACTTGTGACCATGAATACGGGAAACGTGAGGAATGTGCGATATGTCTTTCTAGATTATATAATGGTACTGTCAGGGAAAAGTATAATAGAAATGTGCCCTATGCTTGAGAAGGAGATTGTAGTGATAGACCATGCGCCGTGGTTTAATGCTGAAATATTACGAGTGAAAAAGGAAAAAGGGAAAAGAGAAAGACTATGGCGTAGGTTCCGGACAGATATGGCAAGAAGAGACTATCAAGACGCAAGAAATAAAGAGAATAGACTTATAGTAAAAAGGAAACGTGAATATTATAGAAAAAAGACCATGGAGGCGGGAACAAATATTAGTAAGTTATATACGGTGCTAGATAACTTGACGGGAAACAAAAAGAAAAATAAGTTACCAGAGGGGTTTTCAGATACAGTGCTAGCAAATAAATTTTTAGACTTCTTCAATAATAAAATTAGGAATATTGTTGAAAACTTTATAGCAAGGGGCTTGCAAGGATCGTCTTCAGCCAGTCAAGTTCCAGAGAATAAGTTATCATGTTTTCAGACAGTCGACCAGAGTGTGGTATATTCTATTATACATAGAGTGAAACATACGTACTGTGAAAATTATCCTTTACCTGTGAGTGATATTGAAATGCTGGGTGTGAAGGGAATTTTTCTGTCCTGACAACTCCCCTGGCACACTTAGGGTCAACCTTTCCTGGTGCCTGGCGCGGGGCTCGAACCTCTGAAGGGAGTTTAACCCTCCTAAAAACCCACAGGTTTTGAGATGCCTTGGATGGGGTTCGAACCCTGGTTAGTGACCATGGCCATCACCACCAGGCCCGCGCGCTAACCCACTGTACTACCACGGACGTACAAAAGTATAGTAACCTTAGTCCGATTTGTAAGAACCAGGTGATAGTCTCGTGGTGATTCACGTGATGAGTTTATTGGACTTCCCATCAACGACTATTTTACACTATACCTGACGTCAACTCGGGTAGTACATTATTGGGGTTGCGGGATATTTTCGAGGGCATTACAGATATTGTTCATAGTAAAAATTTCGATGGAATTCTGGATATATTACTAGATATTGTTAATCAAAGTATTGAAACCAATGTTTTTCCTGAGTCTGAGAAGAGGGCGATTGTAAAGCCTATAGTAAAAGGTAAATTGGATGCTCAGTGCCTTAGTTCTTTTCGACCAGTATCCAACTTGACATTTTTGTCTAAGATAATCGAGAATGTAATATTAGACCAGTTGCTGGATCACCTGCAGAAAGTGGGAGTTTTTCCTGAGTCAGTCTGCCTATAGGAGACTTTACTCCAC
Source organism: Paralithodes platypus (assembly GCA_032716605.1). NCBI lineage: Eukaryota > Metazoa > Arthropoda > Malacostraca > Decapoda > Lithodidae > Paralithodes > Paralithodes platypus. The sequence continues at coordinate 39,458,048 of CM064498.1, read as the reverse complement.
TGAAACAACTGTGTTCTGTGGTCAGTGATTTACTTGTATTGATGGATGAAGGAAAGTGTGGTGTTTTAATCCTGCTTGATTTAAGTGCTGCATTTGACACAGTTGTGCATGATTTATTGCTGACGGACTGCAGAAATATTGGTATAGATGGTAATGCATTGAATTACCTGAAAATTAGTTATCTTGAGGATAGAACATACTGCGTACAAATAGGAAGATCGTTCTCCGATATGAAACGTTTAGAAAGGGGCGTCCCCCAGGGAAATGTACTGGGCCCAATTCTGTTTTGCATATATATAATTGAACTATCACTTTTGCTTGAGAAATATGGAGTTAGTTTTAAACTGTTTGCAGACGATATACCCAGTTCTATATGACACTGAGGAATGTAGTTAACACTGAAGAAACGTTGAGCAGAATAATGGCGGACATCAGTAGATGGATGGAGTCCAAGCAGTTGAAACTGAATGAGAATAAAACTCAATGTTTAATTGTTGGAAGAAAAAATGATCCCAGGAGGTTGGATATTTCTAGACTTCGAATCAACGGTAATGTTATGGAAGTAAGTAACGCAGCTAGTGATCAGGACTTGGGAGTGATGATAGACTGCAATTTATCATTCAAAGGTCAAATTCATCAGGTTTTGAGAATATCTGGATATCATCTGAGGAACATAAATGCCTTTGTGAGAAAGTATCTCGATGAAAAAATCACCAAGATGCTCGTTCATAACCATGTTATAACTTATAAGTAAGTTGGATTATTGTAACTCACTCTATTATGGTCTTCCAAATTATCTACTGAGGAAGTTGCAACTTATTATGAATAGGGCTGCAAGATTGATAAAGGGTCTACCTCGTCGGGAGAGAATAACACCAACTCTGATTGATTTACACTGGTTACCAATTAAGGCAAGAATTGTCTAAAAATTGTGTGTTATGACATCAAGCATTGAAGTTTGGAAAACCAAGGATATATAAGGGATCTATTAAAAGATTTCCACGTAGATACTGCCATGACATTGAGACACAGTGTGGAGCTGCACAGGCTGGAAGAGCCACGAAGCAATTTTGAGTTTGGATTTCGAGCCTTTGAAAAGAGTGCTCCATGGCTCTACAATAAACTGCCTAAGAATGTCAAGAACAGTGAAAATTTTGAGATTTTTAAGAAGAGATTGAAGACGCACTTATTCACTGAGTGCTATGACTTCGAAGATAAGACCATAAAGCCTGAATTCAAGTGCTAGAATATGTGAGGGCAGCTGCGACGAGCGTCGTGAAAGCGATGGAGCGCGGCCAAGAGTCATCACTACAAGTAACAAGTGAGTAACAAGTCCATGTTGGTCTCCATGTTGATGGTAGGAGCTTCGGGGGTAGAATGAATGGGGCGGCCACCCCCCCATGTATATATAGGGCGGGTCATTTGCCGTGTGACTATCGTGTGCGTCATACCACGGTCGATTTAATCGTTCCACACCCCTGTGTATGTTGTTTACACCCGTGCGGTTCACGTATGGCTATCGACCAACATCGGCGTTACCGTGCTGTTACCGTATGACGAACGTGTGATAGCCGAGTGAGCATCGTGGCCGGTTAACGATTTATTCTACAACGGTCGTGTTACCAGCGTGTGTGTCGTGTGTGTCGAGGGCTTGTCATACGGTCATCGTGTGCCGGCGAGGATCTTGCGGTGATCCAGTGATTCGATTAGAATCGGCGAAAAGGTGCAAGTCATCCTCTGTCGGCGGCGGCCGTACTGTGTGTGACGTGGGCTTTTAGGCCTTCAGTTCAGTTGGAATTCGGGAAGTTTAGCCTTAACGTTGGCACTTCCCTGAGAGGTTTTGTTATTTTTTCTTTTTGTGACGTGCTCTATTTGTCTGTAAAAATAAATATATCTCATTTTTCATCCCTTCTTCTGAAGACTTCTTTCTTCTCTCTTCTGTCTTCAGTCTTGCTTCTTGTTTCCTCTCTCTTCAGTCTTCTTTCTTCTTATTTCAGTTCTTTCACTGTTTTCTCTCGTATTCTCCACATTTGATAGATGTCTGTTTCACTCTATCGCTTATTTCTTTGTTGAACAAAAGGTGTCCGATGACTTGGTTTTCATTTTCAATATAGGCCTAAGGCTGTTGGAACCCTGGATCTTTTATTCTGCATGCTTTATAAAATGAACAGTGTAGTAGAAAATGTTTTAGGTCTTCTGTTCTACTTACACAGATCGCATTGTGTCTCTCCTCCTACATGCCTATTTCTATCTACTTTTGGGTAAATAAATTGGCCTGCGGTATGTCTGGGTAGTTTTCGGTATATCTAGGGGTCCGCCTGCAATCGTGTGTTTACGCTGAGGAACGGGTGACGTTCGAGTGTGGATCGACCCGCATAATCACATTTATCGTATTTTATGTCTATTACATCTGGTAAGTACAAAACTTGGCTCGAATTTCCGTATTTATGTACTATTAAAGGGGTGGAGAAAGTTTTGTTTTTACCCATAATCACTCAAACGTCTTAATTAGGCCTAGCCTAGGCCTAACATCTTAATTTTCTCTCCAGCTTCAAAGCAGTAATCTGGAGACAACCCTCCAAGCAAACTGCACATTTAAACAATAAGAAGAAAGCCCTCCCCAGGCCCCCAGTTGTGTTATTGTTTAATATTCTCGGGGTAGGCTAACGGGGCCGCATAGCCTATTACTGATTTATAGGTTTGCCATTAGCCTAGGCCTAATATTCCTGTAGAAAATATACAGAAACAGCAGTTGTTTTCAGGTAAAACTAAAAAAATAAAAAAACTGTGAATTTCTAGGCCTAGGCTAGTCTATTTTTTTTCCAGATGATGGTAAATTGAATCCCTTAGTAACTGATTTCTCGATACTTAATGGACAAATATGAAACTACTATGGCTGTGCGTCGTATTAATGCCATGTTTTCATAATTAACAGCATATTTTGCTACAAAATCTACCTTAGGGCCTAGGCTATAGCCTAACCGAGTAAAAAAAGAGAGAACATGTCAATTTAGGCTTAGTCTCGGCTGGAAAAAAATAGACTATCCTATAGTAGGCTAACCTAGACCTAGTTGTACACCGACGTTTTTTTACAAGTATGCCTAGGCCTTAGTAGGGTAAATTTCTATAATTGCACCTTTACGAGCTAAACAAATTATTATTGTATTTAGCAGGAAGGTACGACGAGGTAAGTCAGTGATGTGGCAGTTGTAACTTGTATCGGCTAGGCCTAGGTCACCGTACTAGGTGGCAATATGCGGAAATGGATTAACCTATAAGGGCATTCCGCCCCCTCTGACAAAAGTCTAGGCTAGCCTATATCGATCTAGATGGGACACATATTTTACAATGTTTCAGAGAAACATTAGCCTAACCTAACAACCTTACCTAACCTATCCTTGTATTATGGGTGGGGGCTGCCGCCCCCACACCCCCGCTGGTTTGGTAAAACAGTAGAAATCCAGTTGGGGTTGAGTAGCCTAACCGTAGATTTTTGGGCAAGAATGTTAAGTGCGGACTGCGGGAGTACCGCCAGCCTTGTTTACACTACGCGTAGTGGCATCGGACCTTTGCCATCATGTTCCCGTCTATTTTGACTGCCTTTGGATACAAGATAAATCTACAGTTATACTACCCCTATTTTGTCGCTATTCTGTTGGTACTAATGGGTTAATATTATTAGTAGTAGACTTGGTATGGTTTGATGATGCGCGGAAATTTATATTTGACTTGAAATAGATACATTGAAGTATTACAAACCTTCGCGAACCCATAAACAGGGAACGTGAGCTGGGTTTAGACCGTCGCGCACCCATAAACAGGGAACGTGAGCTGGGTTTAGACCGTCGCAGAGACAGGTTAGTTTTCGGTTAAGTTAGGTTAGGTTAGGCTAATGTTAAAAATGCTAAAATGCGACGGTCCTCGGTATTAAACAACACTGTATATCAAATAAAAAACAACAAATTACCTGAAAAACTTGTATCTGGTTGGTGATAAATGTTTATCAAAATACGTTTTTTTCCAGTTTCCGCGTCTGCTGAACTATCCAAAAACACGCTAAAAGGCGTGTTTGGAAGGGAGGAGGTGGTGGGGGGTAGTGGGAGAGGGGTAGTATAACTGTAGATTTACCGGATACAATAATATGTTGAGGGGGGGTTTTGCCCCCAATGCCCCCCTCACCCCCCTATGACATATTGTCATCATCATATATATTGCCAGCAGGGGGGCAAATTACCGAAAAGATCGCCGTCAAAATAGACGCAAACTTAACCACGGTGATCGACAAATGTAAACATGATGGCAGGGGAAGCGTCGGACCTTTGCAATCATGTTCCCGTCTATTTTAACTGCCTTTGGATTTAATAATATGTTGAGGAAGCCCCCCTCACCCCTTCATGACATATTGTCATCATCATATATATTGCCAGCAGGGGGCAAATAGGCTAAACCAAAAAAAAATAAGTCTAAATAGACGTAAGTTAACTGCGGCGATCGCCCTATGTAAACATGACGACCGTACGCCCGGAATCTAGGCTACATCCATCCCGATTTTTGTAAGGGGGTCAGAGGGGGCGGAATGCCTTTATAATCCACTTCCGTATATTGCCACCTAAGCCATATCACTTGCCTCGTCGTACGGTCGTACCTTCCTGTTAAATACAAATATAATTTGTTTAGCTCGTATAGGTGCAATTATAGGATAATTCCCTTATTAGGCTAGGCTATACAGTATCTATATATATATTTTTTTTTTAGCTGTGTTATTGGGATGGATGTAGGCTAGTGTCCAGACGTACGGTCGTCATGTTTACATAGGTCGATCGCCATTCACCGCGGTTAAGTTGGCGTCTATTTTGACGACTATTTTATTTCGGTTATTTGCCCCCTGCTGGTAATATATATGATGACAATATGTCATGGGGGGGGGGGATTATTATTGTATCCAACGGCAGTCAAAATAGACGGGAACATGATGGCAACCGTCTGCCGCCTCTCTGCGTAGTGTAAACAAGGCGGGCGGTACACCCGAACTCTACATTCTTACCGTGTTATTTTATAAACCCCGTCAGAAATTGCAAGAAAAACATTATGCATCAATCTTTAAGACACCAAAGCAACAATAAATATTTGCAACCTTGTGATCATGTTCCCGGCTATTTTGACTGCCGTGGGATACAATAATAGGTTGGGGGGGGGGCTTTGACTCCCCTCAACCCCCGATGACTTATTGTCATCATCATATAGGCCTATATTGCCAGCAGTGGGCAAATATCGGAAAATCAAAAGTGGAACCGCGAGCGTACGACCTATGTAAACATTACGACCGGTTTTTTTTTTTAGTGATTTAGGGAGTATATTATAATGAATTACTGACGGTTTGGACATATAGGCCTATGCCAATGAAACCGATACTCTTTTGTTTACCACCGTAATACTAATGTGCCACTATTATCGATTAGGAATTATTCTATAATTGGACCTATACGAGCTAAACAAACATTATTTTCCTTTGCCCCTCAGCTTTCTCTTCATAATTGCTGAGAGGCACAGGGCCCTGGGTGGGGCTTTGGTTTCCCGGGCGTTTCTGTCGCCCTCCTCAGCTCCCCGGCATGGAGTGGCTTCGGTCACCCAGGCTTTATTGTGGTCGGCAGGGAGGGTTCTGTGGGGGCGCTCGGTTATGGCCTTGGCCTTGTTCGGGGCCTTGGGGCTGTTCGGCCAGGCAGCTTGGGGAACAACAACAACAACAAACATTATTGTATTTAACAGGAAGGTACGACGAGGTAAGTGATGTGGTATAGGTGGCAATATGCGGAAATGGAATATAAGGGCATTCCGCCCCCTCTGACCCCCTTACGAAAATCTACGGTTACTCTCTCCACCCCAACTGGATTTCTACCGTTTTACCCAACCAGCGGGGGGGTGGCGGCGGCAGCCCCCACCCATAATACTAGGATAGGTTAGGTAAGGTTGTTGGGTTAGGCTAATGTCTCTCTGAAACATTGTAAAATCCGTGTCACATCTAGATTGATAGAATTTTGTCAGAGGGGGCGGAATGCCCTTACAGTCCATTTCCGCATATTGGCACCTATGCCACATAACTTACCTCGTCGTACCTTCCTGTTAAGTACAATAATAATTTGTTTAGCTCGTATAGGTGCAATTATAGAAATTTACCATCGATTATTTTCGAGCAGAGTCGAGTGGCATGCTACCGCCAGGTTTCCAAGTGAAGTTCATACCGCTAAATTAATCCGCTAGCATATTGTTGTTGTTGTTGTTCCCCAAGCTGCCTGGCCGAACAGCCCCAAGGCCCCGAGCAATTCCAAGGCCATAACCGAGTGCCCCCACAGAACCCTCCCCGCCGACCACAATAAAGCCTGGGTGACCGAAGCCACTCCATGGCGGGGGGCTGAGGAGGGTGCGGAAACGCCCGGGAAACCAAAGCCCCACCCAGGGCCCTGTGCCCCTCAGCAATTATAAAGAGAAAGTTGAGGGGCAAGGGAAAAATGTGACGCTTTGGCTTCCAATCTTGGTAGATTGGGAGGTCAATCCACGGAAGAGACGCCGTCACTTGAGATCTAGAAAATATATAAGTTAAAGGAAAAGTCAGAGAAAGCTATGGGTATGGCAGAGATTGTTCAGCTCTCACTCTGATAGACCAGCCCATCACCACATGACTAGAACCCAATCCTCTCCGCATCAGCTAGGAAAGGCCCTAGAAAGCCACCTTTGGCGGGGGGATAGCTCCCCTATTTCAACTGGGCACCCGCCCTATATTGTTAGATGTAAGACAAGGTAAATATCACTAGAAATAGGACTCATAGGAGTCTCTGCCATATTGCTTGAACATTGGCAAAATCTCTTGGGAGTGAAATTAATAATTATATTATAGCTACCCATCTATTTGAATCTCCCATCAAACCTAAATGAAACTATATACTATATTATATATAACCCAGATGCATCAGAACTTGGCTTTTGCTTCAAATATTTATATGGATGTAAACTTAGTGCTCATGACTGTGCTTCAATTTTCCATTACAGCACTGTACAGTATTCATCCCTGTAATCAAGCTTAGTACAGTATCTAATTAAAGTCAATATTTCAGGTTGCTGTGCTAGCGTGAGAGATGCCGAAGGTAGTGTCAGGCAGCGTGGTGGTGTCCGATGCCAAGGACCAACAGGAGTACAGTGAAGACAAACCTCTCATAGTGTACTACTGCCTTTGTGGACAAATGGCACTCATTATTGGTACAGTACTTGTGTCTGTTTATTGTTATATGGTGAGAAATTTTGATCCTTTATCATTTATCACTCATGAACTGAACTGAACTCTTCGCTCATACTTTTGCTAAAAACTCCACCTAGGATGATTTTCCGGCACTATTCCTCCCTCTTCATCCTTTCACTTATTTATGCTTATATCATAATCTCTTCTAAGGATGTACTTTCTGCCCTCTCTGGGTTTAATACCAAGAAAGCATACAGACTGGATGATGTTCCTCCTGTTGTACTCAAAAACTGTTCTTCCATGCTGACTCCCTGCCTAAACAAACTTTTTTTTGTCTCGGTCTTTCCTCTAAAGTCTTCCCTTCTCTCTAACTTCTTCCCTTCTTGTTGGAAGTTTGCTCTCATTCAACTAATCCCAAAGAAGGGTGACCGCTCTCAGCCCTCCATCTATCGTCCAATTGCTCTCATTTCTGCATTTCTAAAGTTTTTAAATCTATTCTCAATTCAAATTTTTTAAAGCATCTTTATTTTCATAAATCTTCTTTCAGATCGCCAGTATGATTTCCTTAACCTAAGAAGTGCGCATGGGGGGTATGAGACACCACACTCCTGTGCTGACGTATTTGAGCTGTTCCCATCACTAACCTCATTATTTTACCATAAATAGTATTAATACTTATCCATATGCGCCTATTATAGGTTGATTATAAAGGTATTAACCTGTTACATCAATAAAACAAGTGGAAACAACGTTTGGATGGTCAAAATCGGCGATACAGGCCGGGAGTTACATAATGTATGGCTGAGGCAACCCCCCTCCCCTCCCCTTGTCTGGAGAGACACTGTTACGCAATAGTCTCTCTCTCGCTCTTTCCCACGCTTGGTAACAGTGATGACAACGCCCTGCTACCTACTCGCTAATGTTAGCACGAAAATAGACCACAGAATATGGGAATAACAGGGAAAATAGGTGATAACTGAAGGAGGTAGGGGAGGTGGAGGAGTGATATTTGGCATGGCCCAGGGGCAAAAAAAAAAAAAAAAAAAATTGGGGGTGTTTTAAATGGATTTTTTTTTTCCCAGACTCTTAAGAGTCTTCCAGCAGTCGCCCGGGGAAACTCTTAAGAGTCTTCCAGCAGTTACCGGGTTAAGGGCTGCTCTACTGGCGATCTCCTTACTTATTTTACTAACTCTTGGTCATCCTCCCTTCGCCTTCGGGACTTCGGTGAGACTTTTTTGTTGCGCTAGACATATCGAAAGCCTTCGATGGAGTCTGGCACAAATCTCTAATATCCAAACCACCCTCCTTCAGTTTCTATTCCTCTATCTGTGCCTTTGTTTCTAATTTCCTTTCTGGCCGTTCCATAGCTACAGTTGTGGATGACCATCGCTCACTTCCTCAACCTATCAACTCCGGTGTTCCTCAGGGTTCTGTTCTGTCTCCAGTTCTCTTCCTACTATTCATTAACCTGGTGCGCGCGCGCAGGGTTTAGTGGACACCATGTAACTGGGCGACGATATTAGGACTCCTTCCCACCTAAAATAGTAATTTTACGATAAATATCGTTATTACTTATTCATATGCGCCTATTTTAAGTTTAATATGAAGATAGTAACCTGTAACAACAATAAAACAAGTGGGAATATCGATTGGATGGTCAAAATCGCGAATATTTACCAAGCGGTTCATTCATCAATTGTGAGCCAGCCGGCCTCACACCCTCTTCTCTCGAGGGCTGAGGCAGTACTGAGCTACTCCCTCACACTCCCAGTCTCTACCTTACGTAACACACATGACCACACCCTGAACGTCGACACATCTTTTGTGCTAATAAAGAATAATAAAGGTACAAAAATAATACTTGCGTTAATATACAGACCTCCAGCTCAATCAGTGCAAACTGACCGAGAAATTTACGAACAAATTGCAGATGTAAGTAACTCACAAGATACCGTAATTTTTGGCGACTTTAATTTACCTGTGACCAAGTGGGGCGATACTCTTACTTCACACTCCGGACATGACTTGTATACGAACTTGCAAGAGAGTTCGCTTTATCAATTTGTTCGAATGCCGACCCGTGGTAATAACGTTCTTGACATTGTACTTGCAACAAAAGAAGAATTGATAGAGAATTTGAATGTTGGTGATGAATTCAGTAACAGCGACCATCGTACGATAACTTTCACTTTAAAGTTTACTAGTAACGAACCAAATAGTAGCATCGAAAAAGTCCCTAATTTCAAGAAAGCAAACTTCCATAAACTTAGAGCTATGTTTAAAGAAACTGACTGGAGCTTTTTAATTAACAATAACGACATAAATACATCTTGGAAGTTATTCGAAACGACTTACCTAAAAGCAGTGCAAGACTGCATACCATCGAAAATACGGCGTCCAGGCCATAATAATAAGCCCAAATGGTGGAATAAAGATATTTCAAACTGCCTGCTTGCTAAAAAATGTGCTAATGATAGATTAAAATCCTCACAAAATGACGAAGAACGGGTGAAATTTGTAGAGCTACGACGCAAAGCCAAAAAGTTAATTAAGCAAAGTAAAAAGACCTTAGAGTTACATATTGCGAATCAAAGTAAAACAAACCCGAAAGAATTCTATAGTTATATCAGAAAGAAAAAAGTAGTTACTTCAACTGTTGGACCGTTAGTCGATGAAAAAGGAGAATACACCAAAGACGAAGTACAAATGAGTAATGCCCTCAATACCTTCTTTGCATCAGTTTTTACAACAGAAGACCTCAGTGATATCCCTACACCATCGCCGATTCAGATTGATAATTCAGATGTTCTAAGCAATATCACCGTTACAGAGAGAGAAGTATTGAATTGTTTAGATAAACTCAAGGTAAATAAAACGCCAGGACCTGATACAATCTCGCCTAGAGTTCTAAAGGAAGCTAAGAATGAGCTCTCCAAACCACTGACATTACTATTCAATAAATCCTTGCAGTCTGGAACTATGCCTGATCAGTGGAAGCTAGCCAACGTAACACCGATATTCAAATAAGGCAGCAAATCCCTACCCAGTAACTATCGTCCAATTAGCTTAACCTCAGTTGTATGTAAAATGCTAGAAACGGTCATACGAGACAGACTCGTAAATCACTTAGAGGAAAATAACATACTTAAAGATACTCAACACGGCTTTCGTAAAAAACGTTCCTGTTTAACAAACCTCTTAGACTTCTTCCACTATATCCTCAACCTCTACGATGAGAGTAAAGCTGTAGATATTATATACCTTGATTTTCAAAAGGCCTTTGACAAAGTTCCCCACAAACGTTTACTGCTAAAACTAAAAGCGCATGGAATACAAGACGGTGTGTTGAAATGGATAGAAAATTGGCTCAGCAACAGAAAGCAAAGGGTAGTCATAAACGGTAAGGCATCTAAATGGACCAATGTAAGTAGCGGGGTACCCCAGGGATCGGTACTAGGACCAATTCTCTTTCTAATTTACATCAACGACATAGATGAGGGTCTCACCTGCACAATCTCAAAATTTGCTGACGATACAAAAATTGCAAATAGCGTACTCTCAAAAGAACAAGTTGACGATATGCAACACAATCTAGATAAATTGTCATGTTGGGCCCAAATTTGGCAAATGAGTTTCAATGCGGATAAATGTAAAGTACTACATGTCGGATACCTAAATGAGAAAGCAAACTATTCGATGAATGGCACGCAGCTTAAGAATGTAAACAGAGAAACTGATCTGGGAGTAACAATATCGAGTAACCTAAAACCGAGTCAACAATGTTCAGAAGTTGTTAAGAAGGCAAACAAAATAATTGGCTTTATAGGCAGGTCATTTGAGCATAAATCCAAAGAAGTTATCCTAACCCTTTACAATTCCTTAGTCCGCCCTCTTCTGGAATACTGCGTTCAATCCTGGTGCCCTTATTACCAAAAAGATATAAACAAGCTAGAACGAGTTCAACGTAGAGTTACCAAAATGATACCTAGCCTAAAGAACAAACCATACGAAGAGCGTCTTAGAGAATTAAATCTATTTCCTTTAACCCAGCGCAGATTAAGAGGCGACTTAATTCAAGTGTTCAAAATCATCAAAGGCATCGACAATATGAACTGTAGTAAGTACTGTACTTCACTATCGACCAATCTAATTACACGCGGGGAAACGGTTGCAAAATTATTGGTAAATCTTTTAACTCGCACGAATCTAAGAATTTCTTCTTCAATCGAGTTGTCAACTTGTGGAATGGGCTTCCCCGAGACGTTATAGATTGCAGCACCGTTGATTCATTTAAATTCCGCCTAGACAAATATCTCGCATCAAACCCGCGACTGACTGCGTTTGTAAATGAATAACTTTATCCTCCCCTCAGTTACTAACCCATATGTCCCCTACTAACTTCCTAGTCCTGCCACGTTAGTGGCAGGGCAGTAGTTCCCTTTCCAATGTTCCCTTACCCACTCTAAACCACTGTTTGGACACTTGATCCTCAGTGTTTTGGAGGACAAGCAACCTAGAAGGGTCACTAGACCTGTTGTTGCTTGATTTCCTTTGTACTCCTTTGTACTCCTTTGTACCCTGGAACCGGGTTGCAGATATTGGCATGATAAATACACCAATAAAGATGGTAATAAGAGGAAAAATAGGTGATAATTGAAGGGGGTGAGGAGATTTTGACAGATGTGAAGGAGTGTTATGAGGTATGGAGGGGACAATAAAAAAACATGTTTTAAGTGCTACTGGGGCCTTTTAAAAGTTTTTTTTTTAGGCCTTACCTCCTAAGAGGGTCCTCGCCCTTGCCCACCAAAACCTCTTATGAGTGTTCTCGCCGTTCCCGGGTTAATGATCTTCTTAACTGTACTTCTAGCCCTATTCACTCATATGCTGACGACTCTACCTTACATTATTCTACTAGTTTTCCACAACGACCCACCACACAATTACTCCAAAACTCACGTGATGAGGCCATAGCACGCCTATCTTTTGACCTATTCTGATTGGACAGAGAGAATCTTGTTACTTTCAATGCCTCCAAGACCCAATTTCTCCTTCTTTCTACCCGTCGCAATCTTCCACAAGACTGTCACTTACTTTTCATCAATACACAAATCAACCCTTCATCTTCTTTCATCGTCTTCATCTGACCTTTCTTGGAAAGATCATATTACGACTCTTGCTAAAAACAGCTTCCCAGAAATTAGGTGCGCTTCACCGTCTCTGTGGGTTCTTCACCCCCGCACAGCTTCATACTTTGTACCGGGGCACTGTGCGCCCATGTATCGAGGATTGTTCGCATGTGTGGGGAGGTTCCACCCATGCCACACTTCTTGAAAGGGTGGAGTCAAAAGCTGTTTGTCTCATCAATTCACCTCCTTTTACTAATTCCCTACAATCTCTTTAGGCTACACACCACAATGTTGCATCTCTCCCACTCTTCTACCAATATTACAACAATCAGTGTTCTTCAGAGCTTTCTCAGTGTTCAATGTTTATCACTGCCAGATTCTCAAGCAGCAAATCCACTCCTTAAGCATGCATTCATATACAGGTATACAGTATGTGTGGGACTAGAAATTGATCAATACAGTACTCTTGTGTATACGTATGCGTGTGTCAATCACATGGCTCTAACTGTCTTTCCTCTAACATATTCCATTCTTTCTGGAAGTTTGCTCCCACTCAACCTCAGCCTGCTCTTAGAGCGGATGAGATATACTATCAGGTATTGTATAGCACTATGTTGAATAATGTTATTGTTGTTGTTGTTCCCCAGGCTGTCTGACCAAACAGACCCAAGGTCCCAAGCAAGGCTAAGGCCATAACCAAGCACCCCCACAGAATTCTCCCAGCTTTACCACTAAGTAAGCCCAGGTGACCGAAGCCGCTCCCAGGCGTGGGGCTGAGGAGGGTGCGGAAACGCCCGGGACACCAAAGCCCCACTCAGGGCCCTGTGCCCCTTTACAATTAAAGGAAACTTGAGGGCCAAGGGAAAAATGTGACACTTTGTCTCCCAGTCTGCCAACCTCAGTTGGCAGAGAGGTCAAACCACGGAAGAGACGCCACCACTTGAGATCTAGAAAATATATACGGTATACAGTAGGGTCTCACATAAAACGAGAAATTGGTCGATAAACGAGGGCGTTTTATGCGATTCCTTTTTATGTGAACACAGCATTTTGGTGGCCCAATATCGTCAATGTTCACTGGAAGCGTAAATTTCCATCAGGAGCGTACGATATTTCGGCGCTCTATATGAAAGCGTACGATATTTTGTACGTTTTGTACGATATTTCGGCGCTCTATATGAAAACTCCCCGGATTTGCCCCACTTTGGCGGCGGACTCGTTTTATGTGATCACATTCGTTCTTATCGAAAATTAAATATTAATATTTTAGGTCGCTCGTTTTAATCGAGACTCGTTTTATCTGAACACGTTTTATGCGGGACCCTACTGTATATGGTATAGGCCTATACGGTTTAAGCAAAAGGAACAGTCAGAGTAAGCTATGGTTATGGCAGAGAATGCTCAACTCTCACTCTGATAGACCAGCCCATCACCACATGACTAGAACTCAATCCTCTCAGCATCAGCTAGGAAAGGCCCTAGAAAGCCGCCTTTGGCGGGGGGATACCTCCCCTTTCGGGTTTGGGCACCCGCTATTACTGTACTAAATTGCCACTACCGCGTTGCTGTAAGTACTGGTACCACTTTATGATGCACTGATCAAGTTCTATACTTTGAGGTTTGGCCATAACTTTTCTTTTTGCCCTTTTCCCAGCCTTTGAGGCCGCCAAGAACTCCTGCGTACTGTATATGACAGATTTTCTGACTAGATTTCTAGATATTAAAGAGGGATGATTTAGCCAGGTTGTAGTGGTGTACATACATACAAGTTTAAAGACCGTGTGGTTACAGTCTCACGTCCTAAATGGCGGCTTTCCAGACGGCCCTGCCAAGGGCTACCTCTGTTGTCAAGTTCTTTACTTTGAGAGCAGACTGGAGTATCCAAGCCCATGTCATTCTAGGTCCACCCCTACGCGCAGCTCCCCCCACGTTCACAGTCCGGCATTTCTTCACCCAGTTATATCTATCTATTGCCTGACGCCGTGATCCCCGAAGGAGTGGCCTCAAACGAAACGCCCCATGCACCTTTGTCCCCAGTCAGTCGACGCCCCTCCTCCCAACCAGCACCGCCTTCATTCATATACTTCTTCACTCCATCCTTCCATTTCTCTCTCGGTTTACCTCTCCCTCTCTGTTTTTCCACCTCGCTCTCGTACACCCTCTTAGTAATTCTTTCGCTTCCCATACGTTCCATATGGCCGAATCATCTCAAGGTGTTCCTTTTCACACTTTCCACACCACACCTCCCTCTTACTTCCTCATTCGTCTGTCTATCCCTCCATGTAACTCCGCACGCACTTATCAAGTAACTCATTTCCACCCGTCTCACTCTTAGGTTGTGTCTCTCCACCAACGTCTATGCTTCGCTTCCGTAAGTCAATGTCGGGATTACCACACTGTCATGCAAGGACTTCTTCACTTCCATGCTGACCACCCTATTTCTTGTTACTGCTTTCAGCGTTCCTACAACCCTCTCCCGCACTTCTTCATCCATGCTTTCATCTTTACTCACCACACTGCCCAGATACTTAATTGAGCTGAAAATCTCCATAGCCTGACCGTTCAACTTCACCTCACACTCTGTGGCTTCACCCTTTTCGAAGACCATAACCTTGCTTTTCCCCACATTTACCTTCAGATTTTGTTTTTCGCACACTGTTCCAAACATGTTTACCAGACCCTGCAACTCCCATTCATTATTGCTCATCAGAACTGTATCATCAGCAAACAGCAGTAACATCCATATATACATTAAACAACCACAGGGACATCACACACCCCTGTTTCAACCCAACATTCAGATCAAAGAACTCGCTCTTCTCATTCTCCACACGTACTGCCACCTTTGCACCCTCATACATGCTCTTCACTGCTTTCAGCAACTTGCCATCTACTCCGTATATTTTAAGTACTTTCCACATACCGTACCTTCTGTATCCACTGTCTAGGCCTTCTCCAAGTCCATAAAGGCAACATACAGCTTTTGTTGCTTCTCCAGATATTTCTCCACAGCACATTTCAGGGTAAAAATTTGATCTGCACATCCTCTTCTCTTCCTAAACCCTCCCTGCTTGTCACCTATCCATTTCTCCGTTCTCGCTCTCACTCTCTCAATCATTACCCTACTGTACACCTTCCTTGCTACGCTTAGAAGACATATTCCTCGGTGGTTACCACACACTCCTCTTATAGGGTAAAGGCACCAAAGGAGACGCAAAAAGTGTGAAAGTTTTCAAGAAAAAAATCAGTGTGTCAAGCTCATTCATTCTTTTAACTTGAAACTCACTTGATATATTACCAAATGGTTATTCTTTTAATGGATGTGTCAATGTTTGATATATTTCAAGTATTTTCCGAGATAAGAGGTCCAATATCAAGTGCGTCTCCTTATGACCACCAAACCCTAAGTAGACGCACCCCAGTCCAGTGCAGACTAACGTCTGTTTTTTTGTATTAATATGCGAGTAATTTGATTATTTAGTAGATAATATTTATACCACTTATACTTCTAGCTTAAACTAAAGTAGTTGCATGCTGATAGTGGGCCTACATTGTACATCTATAGAGAAAATAAATTGTGAAAGACTTTGCCCGAATCCTAGGCCATTTTTGGCAACATTTCCAAATAGCTACGAAAACTACATCAACGTGTAGTGAATACCAACCAACATCCGACTCTATATATATTTTCTTTAAAATATCGCGCTGCAGTGAAGTTACAATGGTCGAGAATTGCATATTTGTTGGTAAAAAGCAACCCCGCCACCCTTCCCCTGCCTAGCTAGTTTGCGAGGGAGGGGGGAGGAAAGGAGGGGGAAAATACGCAATAGCGCTTATATCGCTCATATATATCAATATTATATCACCACAAAGCACATGAATGCATATAAGATGCATAGTAACAAAGAAATATGCGAAATAACCCACAAATTACCGATTCGCGAAGTGGGGGAGGAGAGAGAAAAAAGGAGTGTCGATTTCCCTCTCTCCTTCGCCCCCCCACTGGCACAACCCTCTACTAAAGGGTTGTGCCACTGGCCCCACCGCACGGCAGCACGAGTCACTCCAGTGAGGGAGTCAGAGGGACGTCCAAACAAGTAGACCTATGTCTCGTTGATGTTCAGTGTCAATGAAAAAGTGCAATTTGGCCACATTTAGACCCCTGAGTGTGTGGGTGTGTGTGTGTTGTGAAGCTGGGTATCGAAAGCTCACACTTAGACCTACGTGACAAAAACAAATTGTACGATTATTTCTGTCATTATTTAGTCTTTATTCGATAGTTCATACACTATTTATTTCTATTTTCCATTTCTGTTAGTTTGTAGTTGTAGTTCATGCACTATTAATTCAATATTCTTGCAACTGAAATAAGATATAATATTATAAATAGGGCAGATAACTTTGATAAATAACACTAAACCAATGGAGACGCACACCACCACCCCATCCAGACGCGTCTCTATATGGCCCGCACGTGTGCGTCTCCATTGGGCCTCGAAGTCAAATGAAGGTAGCTCCACCACCATCAAAGGAAACTCGACCATGAATACAGGAGGAGGTGGGGCGAGATTGGGGTTTACCATGCATGCGGTTTATGCCCTTCTAAACTCAGTTTGAAAAAATGCGTCTCCATTGGTTTTGGACCATATCATGAACCAATGGGGACGCACCCACTTTCACGAGCACTCGTTCATGCAAGAGTCATGAAACCATGCAGGAGTATAGTTCAAGACATGCACTTTCCATTTGAAACAAAAGAAAAACGATCCGAGTTAGAGAAGTAGGAAAAAAATTAGCTGTGAAAAAATCGCTTTCTTAGGTTTGGGCTAAGAGATACCCTGAAAATCTAATTTTTATTTTTGTTTATTTTTTCTCAAGATAAATGTGTGTCCTATTAGGCTGGTAGTCTTTGAGAACATCACTAATAGCATAAAGTATTTTTTTATGTATTTGTTTTCTTTTCAGGTACTTTAGTTTTTTGCATGGCAGTTTTTTTGCATGAAGTGCGTCTCTACTGGACAATTCGTCTCCTTTGGTATCTCTACCCTATAGGGGGACTATTATGCCTGCCTTCCAATCATCAGGTGCACTCCCCTTCTCCCATGCTATTTTACACATTTTCCATACCCATTCAATCACTATCTCACCACCATACCTCAGCATATCCCCACACACTCCATCTATTCCTGGTGCTTTCCCCAACTTCACCCTTTTCATGGCTTCACACACTTCTGACCTGATTCCCACCTCCTCCTCCACTACTTCTCTTCTTCTCCCTCCCATACCCCATCCAACTATGTTTGCTGGCTCTTCATTCCTTACATTCAGCAATTCGTTGAAGTACTCCCTCCATCTTTTGACTCTCTCTTGCTTCTCTGCTAGCATTCGCCCATTCTTATCTTTCACACCCTTACTATTTCCCTTGCTACCTTCCCTAACTTTTTTTTACTTCTTTCCAGAACAGTTTCTTACACTCCCTCCATTTTACTCTCAGATTCCTTCCAAATTCCTTATCTGCTCTTCTCTTACTTTCCTTCACTACTCTCTTCACCACTCTTTTTTCTCCAAGTATAGTACCTCACTCTTTTCTGTCTCTCCAAATATTAATTTCCTATACTACCCAACTATTCTCTATATGCTTTCTTCTTGTCTTCAACAGCTATTTTTACCTCTTCCGTCCACCATGCTGTACCCAGTTCTGATCATCCGTTCTCCCTACATGTCCAAACCAACCAAGTCGGCTCGTGCGCATCACTTCACTGACACTCCTAATGCCCAGATGCCTTCTCAGTTCCTCGCTCAATACCCTGTCCCTGAGATTAACCCAACACATCCATCTCACCATTCTCTTCCAATTCCGTTCCATTCTATTGATATCCTCCGCTTTAACCGGCCATGTCTCCGAGGCATAGGTCATTGCGCTCCTAACACACAAGGTATTAACCTTCTCATTAAGATGGGGTGGGAGTCCTCTCATGGTCAGGAGTGGTAACAGCTCTCTAAACTTTCCCCACCCACTTCTGACTCTAGCAATGGAGCTAGCTTCAGCGCCACCTCCGGCGGAAACCGTATCGCCCAGGTAGCAGAACTTATTCACACACTCCAGCATTACACTGTCAAAATCAACACCTACAGGCGGGTCATTTAATACAAGATCTCCCTTACACACTGCACATTCAAAGTCTATGATTCTTGTCAAAGGTCCTCTAGCTCCTGTGTACCCAGTCACTACAGATGCAACATTGAATTGAGTTACTTCCCACTCCCTTCCCACATACTGCGCATGGATAGTATGAGCTTTGCATTAGACCAGCCCACATTGATACAACTCAAGATTTATATTTGTTTCTAGTGAAAGCACTTTTCTAGGTTGTTTTGCCAACTGGTGGAGGTGCCATTCAGATAAGCAGGGTCACTGAACACATCAGTAAAAGTACAGTACTGTAGTTCAAGTTGGAATGGGACCCCTAGGAAGACCACAAAATCGGTACTGGACAACTTCTCCGTTATGCAACTGCTGTTCGGGAACGAGACAACAAGAAACTGAGCTTTGTGGGCTGCGGGGTGCCCACCTTGGCAGGAAAACAATACATGCACCTCTGAGTGGCCAAGCGTCGAAATAAAATGCCCTCCAAATCTCTGTACGGGAAATGTAAAGTATTTCTCTATATCCTGTGGCTTGTTTGGTTATTGGCGAGTTTCGGATAGTGGCAGGCCGGATACGGGAGGGATTACTAATTTAAAACAAAACCTAAAATGTGCTTTGTTACTTTATTAGTCACTGAGAATGCATACTGAAAGTAGGTGTGTTTTGAATCTGTTGCAGGCAGGGAGAGACAGTTATTCCAAGTAATTAAAGGCAGGTAGGGTCTATTGACGCATATTCACAATATAATCAGACACTTTCTTACAGACTGTACCCTAGAAAAGCTGCCTCTACGTAAGCGAGATGGTGCGAGGGTGATTGACGGTTCCCGCCATGCCCATCGCCTGGTGTGTGACCCGGATGAGACCATCTTTATACGCAGGCCCGGGGGAGTGGAGACACAGCGTCGCAAGAAGTGTAAAAAGTGTGGACTCTTGTTGTACTATCACCACAATGTCAACTCTAATATTATTTTTGTAGTAAAGGTAAGTCTTAACTTTTATAGTTAGTAGGGGAGGTAAATAAACTTTTCTATTATAAAACAATAATAATGCTTTTACAGTACTGTATTTTTATTCTCTGAATATGAGTACCGTACTGTAATTGTGAAATACCTGTATCTATATTTAAATATTTTTGGGTTGGAATTAAGTAGAAAGCTACTCTGATAAATATTTCCGGGAAAAAAATTAGAGTACCTGGTACCAAAATAAATCTATCTATCTATCTATTGCCTGACGCCGTGATCCCCGAAGGGGTGGCCACGAACGAACCGCCCCCATGCACCTCTGTCCCCAGTCAGTCGACGCCCCTCCCCCCAACCAGCACCGCCTTCGTTTATGTACTTCCTCACTCCATCCTTCCACCTCTCATTCGGTCTACCTCTCCCTCTCTGTCCCTCCACCTCGCTCTCGTACACCCTCTTAGTCATTCTCTCGCTTTCCATACGTTCCATATGGCCGAACCATCTCAAGTTGTTCCTTTTCACACTTTCCAGCACATCTACCTCCACACCACACCTCCGTAAACCGTGATTTAAGTAACGTATCAGAATGTAGCATTGTTGGGTTAAATGTCGTGTCTTACCTCCCCACTTTCAACTCGGAATATCTGTATAGCCTAGTTATAAATGGACAAAGACTAACCTTAGTGGACAATATTAAAGCTTTTATATTAAAGATTTGTTTATTGTGGTTCAGGAGTGCTTTTGTATTAAAGCAACCGTGCCGTAGAAAGAATCTCTCTCTCTCTCTCTCTCTCTCTCTCTCTCTCTCTCTCTCTCTCTCTCTCTCTCTCTCTCTCTCTCTCTCTCGCTCTCGCTCTCGCTCTCTCTCTCTCTCTCTCTCTCTCTGGCAGGATTTCATTGTTGTAGTCCAAGTGCCTAATGGCGGCACAATGACATATGCTTCAGAAACGTGGCCTGTCAAAGTGGATGACATCAACAGAATGGTGAAATGTATGTGTGGTGCCAGACTGCAAGATAGTATATCAAGTGAAGAGCTAAGGAGAAGGTTAGGTATCAAGAGTATCAGTGATGAGATGCGTACTAACAGGCTTGGATGGTTTGAACATGTGGAGAGGATGGATGAACTAAGCTGGGTGAAAAGATGGATGTCCATGAATGTGGAGGGAGCTGCATCAAGGGGTGGACCAAGAAAGACGTGGGATCGGACCTTGCGGTCTGATATTAAATCAAAGAACCTGACAAGTGAGGCAGCTTTTAACAGGGTTGCCTGGAACGCCACCATTAGGACGTGAGACCGGAACTGCATTTTGTGTGGAGTACTCGATCTTTTAATTTGTGTACTATATATGTGTGTATGTATAGTTAGTTAATTAGTTATGTAGAGGAGATTAGCCAGACCACTGAGCTCTTTACAGAACTCTCATAGGTCTGGCTGTGTATATACAGTATATATATATACAGTAGAACCTCGCTCTTTCGGACTAATTGGGGGAGACCCCTGTCCGAAAGTGTCAAAATCCGAAAGGGCCGAGTCCGAACTCACACTTCAGCCTTTCAGACAAATCCGAAAGGCTGAAATAATGCCCGAAGTTTATAAGTCCGAAACTCGGCTCTTCGGTCCGAATGCGAAATAATTTTTCTCAGCCTTTCAGACAAATCCGAAAGGCTGAAGCAAGAGTCCGAAGTTTATAAGTCCGAATACACATTCACCTAACCAGACAAGTCCGAAACTCGGCTCTTTGGTCCGAATGCGATTACATTTTTCTCAGCCTTTCAGACAAATCCGAAAGGCTGAAGCAAGAGTCCGAAGTTAAATGTACAGTAGTCCCTCGTTATCGACGGCTTTTTTATAGACGGATTTGATTATAGACTGATTGCTTTATCATAGACGGATTCGACTATCGACTGACTTTAGACCGATTCGAGTATCGACTGATATATCGACAGATTAATTGTTTATTTATATTACTCTAATATACCAACCAAAAGTGGATTAAATGATGAACAATAAGACATACAATAATAAGAAAATACACCGAAAACGAGAGCAAAAATAATTAGCCTAAAGACTTTAGGTTTTGAGTGAATCCGGATTCACCGACGATCGGAGCGTCACTTTCGACCTCCATTTTTAATGTTGTCAAAACCAGGCAGAAGCTCTAAGTCCACCCACCTTTTACTTGCTTATTTGTGCCTGAACCTTGTATCTCTTGCGTTTATTATGGCCTCTAATGTATTCAGTGATAGATATTTGCAATATACTCTAATATGTAAGGTTATGTGTAAAGGAAACACTTAAAAGTACATAGGATAGAGACCACGGATACTGTACGTGTATGTACGGTACCGTAATGTACGGTAATGCGGTATCGACGGTTTTTGCTATCGACGGCAGTCTTAAGAACGTAACCCCCGTCGATAACGAGGGACTACTGTAGTCCGAAAAGGATGGAGGTATTTTCTCAGCCTTTCAGACAATCCGAGAGGCTGAAGCATGAGTCCGAATTGAAATGCTAGTCCGAAAGTCTGAGAATTCCGAAAGAGCGAGGTTCTACTGTATATATATATATAGGGTAAGACGGGGTAATTTCGCTGAAAATTGCATATTTTGACGAATAGAAACTGCCACAAATGGAATGCGACCTATTTTACGCATCATCTAGCTAGTAAACTAGATAACATTATATGATTAATGGCCAGACAAAACACTAGCGCGCAGGTAAAAGCAATGAAAACATTCACAAACCCAAACTGACATTAAACATGCCAATAGAAAAACTTCGCACGCACATACACACAACTGAACAGGGCGGGCAGAGATGCAGGTGTGTCACACGTGTAGGCCTAGGCGCCACTGTGTCTAGTGCGGGTGTGGACGTGTCTAGTGCGGGTGTGAAGTTGTGGACATGTAGTGCGGGTGTGGACGTGTCTAGTGCAGTTGTGGACGTATTTATTAGGCCTACGGGTGTGGAAGTATTTAGTGTGGGTGTGGACGTGTCTCGTGTGGGTTGCTAGTGCAAAGTACCAGGCAGCAGCTGACGGCTACTGCCAACACTGTGTCACACGCAAACATACAAACAAACAAACACACATACAAACCACCCACAAACACCCGACCATACCGTCAGACGCGCCGCGCCGCTAGGCCCGGCTCCAGGCTCCGCGAAACTGCAACAAAACCTAAGCCAAACTAGATCTACAACCTAAGCCAAACTAGCTCTACAACCTAAACCAAAACTGCTCTACAACCTTAGCCAAACTGCAGCCGAATCCATGCTATAGTTTCGGAGATATCGGCGTTTGAATGCAAATTATTAGCGCTGCGGCGAAATTACCCCGTCTTACCCTACTGTATACAGTATCTCACTCATTCAGTTATTAATGTAAAATCTTGTGTTACAGGGCAGTGTGGTACAGAGCGGAGGCAAGTCAGTGGCCCAACAGGTAGAGGACAAACCCAAAGATCGGATCATGATCACTCGACACACCAAGAACATGGGCAAATTCTCCTCTGTCACCGTCTCTACTATTGATGAGGAGGAGGATGAAATAGAAGCAGTAAGTTGTTATGATACAGTCACATTTAACATTAATAGTTTGCCATCCTTGCTAATAATTTGTGGAGAAAGATAAAATAGAATTGGTAAGTTTATTCTATCTATCTATCTATTGCCTGACGCCGTGATCCCTGAAGGGGTGGCCACGAACGAACCGCCCCCATGCACCTCTGTCCTCAGTCAGTCGACGCCCCTCCCCCCAACCAGCACCGCCTTCGTTCATGTACTTCCTCACTCCATCCTTCCACCTCTCATTCGGTCTACCTCTCCCTCTCTGTCCCTTCACCTCGCTCTCGTACACCCTCTTAGTCATTCTCTCGCTTTCCATACGTTCCATATGGCCGAACCATCTCAAGTTGTTCCTTTTCACACTTTCCAGCACATCTACCTCCACACCACACCTCCTTCTTACTTCCTCATTAGTCTGTCTATCCCTCCATGTAACTCCGCACGCACTCCTTAAGTAATTCATTTCCACTGCTCTCACTCTTGGTCTGAGTCTCTCAACCAACGTCCATGCTTCGCTTCCGTAAGTCAGTGTCGGGATTACCACACTGTCATGCAAGGACTTCTTCACTTCCATACTGACCACCCTATTTCTTGTTACTGCTTTTAGCATTCCTACAACCCTCTTCCCCTGTTGTACCCTCTCCCGCACTTCTTCATCCATAGTCTCATCTTTACTCAACACACTGCCCAGATACTTAAAAGAGTTGACGATCTCCATAGCCTGACCGTTCAGCTTCACCTCACACTCTGTGACTTCACCCCTTTCGAAGACCATAACCTTGCTCTTCCCCGCATTTACCTTCAAATTCCGTTTTTCGCACACTGTTCCAAACTCATTTACCAGACCCTGCAACTCCCATTCATTATCACTCATCAGAACTGTATCATCCGCAAACAGCAGTATAGGTAGCTTCCACTCAATTCCCTCCCTTTTCAGCGATACACCAACATCCACTGCTCTTGATAGTATTTCTTTCATGACTCCATCCATATATACAGTAAACAACCACGGGGACATCTCACACCCCTGTTTCAAACCAACATTCAGGTCAAAGAACTCGCTCTGCTCACTCTCCACACGTACTGCCGCCTTTGCACCCTCATACATGCTCTTCACTGCTTTCAGCAACTTGCCCTCTACTCTGTATATTCTAAGTACTCTCCACAAACCTTCTCTATCCACTCTGTCATAGGCCTTCTCCAAGTCCATAAAGGCAACATACACCTTTTGTTTCTTCTCCAGATATTTCTCCACGACACAGTTTAGGGTAAAAATCTGATCTACACATCCTCTTCCCTTCCTAAAATCTCCCTGCTCGTCGCCTATCCATTTCTCCGTTCTCACTCTCTCAATCACTACCCTCCTGTATACCTTCCCTACTACGCTTAGAAAACATATTCCTCGGTGGTTACCATACACTCCTCTTTCCCCTTTGCCCTTATATAGGGGGACTATTATGCCAGTCTTCCAGTCATTGGGTGCACTCCCCTTCTCCCATGCTAGTTTGCACATTTTCCATACCCATTCTATCCGTATCTCACCACCAAACCTCAACATTTCCCCACACACTCCATCTGTTCCTGGTGCTTTCCCCAACTTCACTCTTTTCATGGCTTCCCACACTTCTGACCTCCTGATCCCCACCTCCTCCTCCACTACTTCTCTTCTTCTCCCTCCCATACCATATCCAGCTATGTTTGCTGGCTCTTCATTCGTTATATTTAGCAACTCATTGAAGTACTCCCTCCATCTTTCGACTCTCTTGCTTCTCGGCTAGCATTCTCCCATTCTTATCTTTCACACCCTTACTGTTTCCCTTGCTACCTTCCCTAACTTTCTTGAGTACTTTCCAGAACAGTTTCTTACTCTCCCTCCATTTTACACTCAGATTCCTTCCAAATTCCTCATCTACTCTTCTCTTACTTTCCATCACTACTCTCTTCACCACCCTCTTACTCTCCACGTACCTCGCTCGTTTCTGTCTCTCGAAATCTTCATTCCCTCTACTACCCAACCACTCTCTATATGCTTTCTTCTTTTCTTCCACAGCTATTCTTACCTCTCCTGTCCACCATGCTGTACCTTTCACTCCCCTCCCTCTTCTCCTCACTCCACACACCTCCTCACATGCTGCACAGATCTCATCCTTAAATACCATGCTCATCTACTCCACTTCCTCCATAACTTCCAGGTCGAACCCACCTAGTCGTCTTTCCATTGCTCTCCTGTACTCCTCCCTGACTTCCTCCTCCTGCAACCTCTCCACCCTCCTCACCATTCCACCCTCCTCTCGCCTCCCTCCAGCTCTCCTCACCCACTTCTTTTGTATCCTAACCTTAGCTACCACTACATAATGATCAGACAGACCCCCTCCAATACCCCTATACACTCTAGCATCCATCACAGATTTCTTCATTCGTTCATCCACACATACATAATCAATCAATGACTTTCGTTCCACCACTGTCTTATCCTTCATCGTCAACATCCGTTTCCATGTGTACCTGTGGATCATTCTGTGTCGGAAGAAGGTGTTGGCTATCCACAGCCTCCTCCCCACACATACGTCCACAAGTGCACTACCATTCCCATTCACCTCTGATGGTACCCCCCACCCTCCCACCACTCCCTAAACTTTCCTATCACCCACCTTACCATTCATATCCCCAATCAGAAAAGTTTATTATGATAGTCAAAATTAATAGTTTGCCTACATCTTTGCTCTTAGATTGTGGAGGAAGATGAAATACTAGCTGTAAGTTTATTATGATATGGTCAATGTCAATAGTTCACTGACAACCTTGCTCACAATCTGTGTAAGATATTAATGGTTTTCCTTGACAGTCCTCATGTTTTTCTAATAACTCACATCGTAGAACTGTTGAGTTTATATCCTTTTCTAGATCTCACATAAGTTATCATACTGTACAGCTTTCTAATAAACTATTGATTTTGATACTGCACAATTAAAGGGAGTGATCAGACAACACAGGACAGGTGGTTTTTACAGTACAACTCGCTCGGCTCATTTTTTTATTGTTTTATCTAATCGCGGAATTAGGTGATTCGGAATTAGGTAATTATTTTTTACTCGGTGGTTAGCTACCTATTCCAAGGGGCTGTGTCTGAATAAGTTGGAAATGCAAAAAAGAGCGCAAGAGATTAATAGAGCATTTTACGCGCTTCCCAATGGTATAAGTACCATCCATATACGATCAGTAGTTACTGACTTATAATCGATGATAGGTCGAAAACTTGCATTTCAAGAAAAAGGCTTGTAAAGTTCAGTGATGTCTTCACTCCAGTCTAAGTACATATAACGTAGTATACATGTTCTCTATTTCGGTTTTAGGCATTTATATATATATATATATATATATATATATATATATATATATATATATATATATATACTGTATATATACATATATACTGTATATATACAGTATATATATATATATTATAGATATATATATATATATATATATATATATATATATATATATATATACAGTATATGTATAAATATATATGCCTAAAACCGAAAAAAGAGAACATGTATGTCTTCACTCCAGTCTAAGCACATATAACATAGTAGGCCTATACAT
Source organism: Paralithodes platypus (assembly GCA_032716605.1). Taxonomy (NCBI): domain Eukaryota; kingdom Metazoa; phylum Arthropoda; class Malacostraca; order Decapoda; family Lithodidae; genus Paralithodes; species Paralithodes platypus. Next base: position 39,431,404 of record CM064498.1, on the reverse strand, counting down.
GTTCTCTATTTCAGTTTTAGGCATTTATATATTTATTTATTTATTATTTATATATATATATATATATTATATATGGAAATACGAGGCGGAATGAGTGAGAGTCGTGAGACTACCAGCGAGGGCGGTGTAGCTATGCTCATAACGCTAGTACTCACTCAACTGAGAAGCTGTGTCCTGTCCATCGCACGCCTTACTGTATGAAGGATGTGGAGATGCCAGTAGTTGCTACATGGAACAATTAGACGCAGATCAATCGCAAAAATGCACTTGTTATGTACGGTACCTTTTTTTCAATACACGTGACGAAAGTTTGAAATAACATCGACTTAGACCAATTTCCCGTTGTTGTTATGCCTTGGGAGTTGGCAAACTGACGGATGACTAACGTACATTGATGTTTCTGGGTTCAGCTAAAAATCTATATTTATATTAATTTCTCAGATGTATGTAAAATGCTAGAAACACTCATAAGCGACAGATTCGTAAATCACTTAGAGGAAAATAACATACTTAACCCGGCGCACGTGCAGGGTGTAGTGAACACCACAGTTCTGGGCGGCAATATTAAGCTCCATTCCTGCCTATAATCGTCATTTTACGATAAATATCGTTATTACTTATTGATATGCGCCTATTTTACCTTTAACCCTCCAGCCCCGGCTATTGTATTTTATAATTTCCCCGAAACCCGGGGGTTTTGGCCGAAAAACGTCTACACCTAGGCTACCGTATCTTTGTTATTTTGACTGCTTCCGTATTCCCACGCATCCCCAAGCGTAGATGTGTTTCGTACCTGTAGAATGGCGTTGAGTAGAGCTCTCTAAGTCAACTAGTTCAGTTGTGATGACGATTTCCGTGGAGATAACTTTGTGGCGATATCAGCCACTTATCATTACTTTTCACTACTTAACAATAACATACAGGCACACACGAACAAGGACGCCTCTCCTTCTTGTGGTCGGAGATGCGCGGCGTCGGTCCAACCGGCTGTTGTTTACATGCGTCGGACGGACGGCTTTCAAAACAAGCTTACAGGCTTTCAAGCTGCCGGAGCCTCAGAGCCCTACCGGGTTCCGCGGGGGCTATTTGTTATGGGTGCCTCAGAACTCTACCGAGTCTGAGGGGTTAATATGAAGATAGTAACCGGTAACAACAATAAAACAAGTGGGAATATCATTCGGATGGTCAAAATCGCGAATTGTTAGCGAGCGGTTCATTCATCAAGTGTGAGCCAGCCGGCCTCACACCCTCTTCTCTCGATAGTTGAAGCAGTACTGAGCTACTCCCTCACACTCTCTCGGTCTCTACCTTACGTAACACACACATGACCACAGCCTAGGATCTGTTTGGAGATGTTTACACGAAAATCTACCAATGAATAAGGGAATAACAGGGAAAATAGGTGATAATTGAAGGGGGGGGATGTGGAGGAGTGATATGAGGTATAAAGGGAAAACAAAATGTTTTAAAGGTTACTGGGACCTTTTAAAAGTTTTTTTTTAGGCCTTGCCTCTTAACCCGGGAACTGCAGGAAGACTCTTAAGAGTTCCCCCGGCGGACTGCGGGAAGACTCTTAAGAGTCAGAGAAAAAAAAAATCAACTTTAACCCTTCCTACCCGGGCTGTCTCAGCCAATACGGTCGCCCCTACCCGGGCGATATGGCCGAAAAACGTCTAGGCCTAAATTTATGTTTATTTTCACTGCTAGAACTTTCCCACTCATCTATAATCGTAGTGCGGTTTTCAATCTGTATTTTGGCATTGAGTAGAGCTCTGTAAGTCAACTGGTTCAGTTGTGATGATGATTTCAGTGGAGCCAATATTGCAGAGATGTTGCCAATATGGGGGCTTTTCAGACACTAATTTCGTCATGACGTCATAACAATAACATTGAGGAGTCTTCTCCTTCTTGTTTTCGGAGGTGCGGTGACGAACGCTTGGGTTTGTTGACATACGTCATACGCACGGCGTTCGGACCAAGCTTAATTAGGCTATTAAGCTCATGCCTTAGATAAGGCATACCGGATATTGGCCCTTCTTTCGTGCTGTCATTACCTAAGGCAGACCGGGTAAAGTGTTAAACATCGAAAACAAAAACAAAATATTATTTTTTTTGCCCCTGGGCCATGCAAAATATCACTCCTCTACCTCCCCTCCTTCAGTTATCACCTATTTTCCCTGTTATTCCCTTATTCTGAGGTATATTTTCGTGCTAACATTAGCGAGTTGCAAGCAGGGCCTTGTCATCACTGTTAGCAAGCGAGTGCAAGAGAGAGAGAGAGAGAGAGTATCGATCGACTGTGTCTCAGTGGCCTTGGGGGGAAATTGGCGGGAAAGCAGGTTGCCTCACCCATACATTATATAACTCGCGGCCTGTATCTCCGATTTTGACCATCCAAACGCTGTTTTCACTAGTTTTATTGTTGTTTCAGGTTAATACCTTTATAATCAACCCATAATAGGCGCGTTAGGATAAGTATTAATGCTATTTATGGTAAAATGAATATTTTAGTGATGGAAACAGCTCAAATACGTCAGCACAGGGAGAGGTGTCTAATTACCCCCATGCGCACTTCTTAAGTTAAGAGATTTCTCGCAGTCGCTCAGTAAAATCTCAAGAGTGTTCTCGCCGTTCCCGGGTTAAAGATACTCAACACGGCTTTCGTAACAAACGTTCCTGCTTAACACTTACGGTGCGGGCCTATTTCCACCATATTAGGGCTCATTCAGGCACTCCTGATTGATTAGTCAAGTATCTGAATGAAATTAAATGTAATCAGCCGAAAACTAGAAGAAAATAGCTTCAAAATTTCACCAAAACAAGCTTCGTAGCTCGCTGGGTTCACCCGCAGCGCTACCATAGACATTCGCTAAAATTAACAATTCTTTGCTACATTTGCCTTTGGCAGCACTGTATATCTAGCGAGACTCTGACTCAAAGCCCTCAGTGCCTCGGCTGACTGGCCGAGAGAAGGACGTGTGGCCTGTCGCGGTCCTGCTTCCTTGCACTCGATTTAACAGGCTTTTAGAGACTAACCTCTTAACTACGCAGCTATGGTATTTGAAAGTGCCCGCCATGCGAAGGTATTTTTTTTAATTCCTCACTAAAATCTTTAATTTACCATATATATAATTAATATTTATCCATATGCGCCAGTTTACTTTTAATATGAACATATGAACATGGGAAAGCAATAAAACGAGTGGTAACAGCAATTGGCTGGTGAAAATCTTTTTATATTTTAGCCCCGCGGTCGTAATCTGACCTTGAGCGGTGAGAGACAAACACCCTCTCTCTTGTCTCGGATGGTACTGAGAGACAAGGGGTGGACTCAGACCGGCTTGGAGGGTCGGAAATACATTCTCCCACCCGTCCTCCCACGAAAATACTCTATAAATATTGGGAATAAGAGAAAATACCTGATAATTATTATGTTCCTTCCAACAGCCAACTATACTCCTAAAATCGATTAATGAAATTTACAAACACATGTGGCAGTCCGTGGATTCGAACCCAGGACGCTCACACCGAAAATCAACACCTTATGCATCGCACCACGAAGACAGTTAAAGGATGGTGGACACTGCCTACGATTTATTATGCAACTTCGAATCCTGCATATCAATCTAAGCATGTACACACATCCCAACTGCAACTCACGTAGGCTATGCATATGTGAATGGAAAGAGCAATTAATGGGGCCTTAACCACTAGGGAAGTCCTCTCGATAAATTACCCCTGAACCAATATCAATTATTATGTTCCTTCCAACAACCAATTGAGGAGGGGGAAAAAAATGGGGGGCGGGGACATGTGTGTAGGAGTGGTAGAAAGTAATGGAGGGAAATTATCTCGCCTAAACACAAATTGTTTTTTTTTTACCGCTACTTGGGTGTTTTAAAAGTTTTTTTTTAGGCCTTGGATCTTAAGAGTCTTCCCGCAGCCACCCAGTAGAACCTCTTAAGAAGAGCGGGTGCCCAACCCCGAAAGGGGTTGAAATAGGGGAGCTATCCCCCCGCCAAAGGCGGCTTTCTAGGGCCTTTCCTAGCTGATGCTGAGAGGATTGGGTTCTAGTCATGTGGTGATGGGCTGGTCTATCAGAGTGAGAACTGAGCGATCTCTGCCATACCCATAGCTTACTCTGACTGTTCCTTGTACTTACATATTTTCTAGATCTCAAGTGACGGCGTCTCTCCCAATCTACCAAGATTGGAAGCCAAAGCGTCACATTTTTCCTTTGCCCTTCAACTTTCTCTTCATAATTGCTTAGGGGCACAGGGCCCTGGGTGGGGCTTTGGGTTCCCGGGCGTTTCCGCACCCTCCTCAGCTCCCCGCCATGGAGTGGCTTCGGTCACCCGGGCTTTATTGTGGTCGGCAGGGAGGGGGGGGGCGCTCGGTTGTGGCCTTGGCCTTGTTCGGGGCCTTGGGGCTGTTCGGCCAGGCAGCTTGGGGAACAACAACAACAACCTCTTAAGAACCTTCCAGCAGCTCCCGGGTTAAAAGCCTGTAAATTGCCATGGCGTTCGGGAACGTCTCCCGCATCCAATGGGTTAACAAACCTCTTAGACTTCTTCCACGATATCCTCAACCTCTATGATGAGAGTAAAGCTGTAGACATTATATACCTTGATTTTCAAAAAGCCTTTGACAAAGTTCCCCACAATCGTTTACTGCTGAAACTATAAGCCCATGGAATACAAGACTGTGTGTTGAAATGGATAGAAAATTGGCTCAGCGAGTGAAAGCAAAGAGTAGTCATCTAAATTGACCACTGTATGTAGCGGGGTACCCCAGGGATCGGTCTATCTATCTCTATATCTATATACTTAGGCCCAATCCCCACTTTTCCTATTTTTTTTTTGTGTGGGGGGGGGGGGACTCAAGACAGAGTCCGAAATGGGACCAATTCACTTTCTAATTTACATCAAAGACATAGATGACATAGCTGTACAATCTCAAAGTTTGCTGATGATACAAAAATTGCAAATAGCGTACTCTCAAAAGAACAAGGTGACGATATGCAATACAATCTAGATAAGTTGTCATGTTGGGCCCAAATTTGGCAAATGAGTTTCAATGCGGATAAATGTAAAGTGCAGTACAGTACTACATATCGGAAACCAAAATGAGAAAGCAAACTATTCGATGAATGGCACCCAGCTTAAGAGTGTAGACAGATAGGCACATACCCCATTGCTGGGGGTAGCTGACTCGAGACAGAGCCCAAACAGAAACCTTTAATGTTCCAATTCTTAGAGTTCGGGACCACTTTCGCATTCCCTTATCCCTTTCTCTGGCTTGTTGAGTAGGAGCTATTAGTTACATTAAAAAGTGGGTAGTTTGTATCGAATATGTGTGCCCCCTAGGTTAGGCCTCAGCCAAGCAGGTCCCCACATGATCAGTGAGTAAGTCACTGTAACTGTCTAGCCTGTTGAAAACAAGCAAGAGTACAAAGGAGTACAAAGGAAATCAAGCAACAACAGATCTAGTGACTCTTCTAGGCTGCTTGTCCTCCAAAACACTGAGAATCAAGTGTCCAAACAGTGGTTTAGAGTGGGTAAGGCAACATTGGAAAGGGAACTATTGCCCTGGAACTAATGTCCGTGGCAGGATTAGGAAGTTAGTAGGGGACAGATGGGTTAGTAACTGAGAGGAGGATAAAATAAAGTTATTCATTTACAAACGCAGTCAGTCGCGGGTTTGATACGAGATATTTGTCTAGACGAAGTTTAAATGAATCAAGGGTGCTGCAGTCTATAACATCTCGGGGAAGCCCATTCCATAAGTTGACAACTCGATTGAAGAAGAAATGTTTAGCTTCGTGTGAGTTAAAAGATTTACCAATAATTTTGCACCCGTTTCCCCGCGTGTAATTAGATTGGTCGATAGTGAAGTACTTACTACAGTTCATATTGTCGATGCCTTTGATGATTTTGAACACTTGAATTAAGTCGCCTCTTAATCTGCGCTGGGTTAAAGGAAATAGATTTAATTCTCTAAGACGCTCCTCGTATGGTTTGCTCTTTAGGCTAGGTATCATTTTGGTAACTACGTTGAACTCGTTCTAGCTTGTCTATATCTTTTTGGTAATAAGGGCACCAGGATTGAACGCAGTATTCCAGAAGAGGGCGGACTAAGGAATTGTAAAGGGTTAGGATAACGTCTTTGGATTTATGCTCAAATGACCTGCCTATAAAGCCAATTATTTTGTTTGCCTTCTTAACAACTTCTGAACATTGTTGACTCGGTTTTAGGTTACTCGATATTGTACTCCCAGATCGGTTTCTCTGTTTACATTCTTAAGCTGAGTGCCATTCATCAAATAGTTTGCTTTCTCATTTTGGTATCCGATATGTAGTACTTTACATTTATCCGCATTGAAACTCATTTGCCAAATTTGGGCCCAACATGACAACTTATCTAGATTGTGTTGCATATCGTCAACTTGTTCTTTTGACAGTACGCTATTTGCAATTTTTGTATCGTCAGCAAATTTTGAGATTGTACAGGTGAGACCCTCATCTATGTCATTGATGTAAATTAGAAAGAGAATTGGTCCTAGTACCGATCCCTGGGGTACCCCGCTACTTTCATTGGTCCATTTAGATGCCTTACCGTTTATGACTACTCTTTGCTTTCTGTCGCTGAGCCAATTTTCTATCCATTTCAACACACCGTCTTGTATTCCATGCGCTTTTAGTTTTAGCAGTAAACGTTTGTGGGGAACTTTGTCAAAGGCCTTTTGAAAATCAAGGTATATAATATCTACAGCTTTACTCTCATCGTAGAGGTTGAGGATATCGTGGAAGAAGTCCAAGAGGTTTGTTAAACAGGAACGTTTTTTACGAAAGCCGTGTTGAGTATCTTTAAGTATGTTATTATCCTCTAAGTGATTTACGAGTCTGTCTCTTATGAGTGTTTCTAGCACTTTACATACAACTGAGGTTAAGCTAATTGGACGATAGTTACTGGGTAGGGATTTGCTGCCTTTTTTTAATATCGGTGTTACGTTGGCTAGCTTCCACTGATCAGGCATAGTTCCAGACTGCAAGGATTTGTTGAATAGCAATGTCAGTGGTTTAGAGAGCTCATCCTTAGCTTCCTTTAGGACTAGGTGAGATTGTATCAGGTCCAGGCGTTTTATTTACCTTGAGTTTATCAAAACAATTCAATACTTCTCTCTCTGTAACGGTGATATTGCTTAGAACATCTGAATTATCAATCTGAATCAGCGATGGTGTAGGGATATCACTGAAGTCTTCCGTTGTAAAAACTGATGCAAAGAAGGTATTGAGGGCATTACTCATTTGTACTTCGTCTTTGGTGTATTCTCCATTTTCATCGACTAACGGTCCAACAGTTGAAGTAACTACTGTACTTTTTTCTTTCTGATATAACTATAGAATTCTTTCGGGTTTGTTTTACTTTGATTCGCAACATGTAACTCCAGGGTCTTTTTACTTTGCTTAATTAACTTTTTGGCTTTGCGTCGTAGCTCTACAAATTTCACCCGTTCTTCGTCATTATGTAAGGATTTTAATCTATCATTAGCAAGCAGACATTTTTGAAATATCTTTATTCCACCATTTGGGCTTATTATTATGGGCTGTACGCTGTATTTTCGATGGTATGCAGTCCTGCACTGCTTTTAGGTAAGTGGTTTCAAATAATTCCCAAGATGTATTTATGTCGTTATTGTTAATTAAAAAGCTCCAGTCAGTTTCTTTAAACATAGCTCTAAGTTTGTGAAAGTTTGCATTCTGGAAATTAGGGACTTTTTCGATGCTGCTATTTGGTTCGTTACTAGTAAACTTTAAAGTGAAAGTTATTGTACGATGGTCGCTGTTACTGAATTCATCACCAACATTCAAATTCTCTATTAATTCTTCTTTTGTTGCAAGTAACTTAGGCATCATGTTTGTAGCTGGCAGGAAAAATAAAACTAAAACTATAAATTGTGTTTTTTCATAGAAAATATGTTCTCTTTTCTCCTTAAATTACTTATATTTAATTGTTTTTCTGATATAATATAATCAAAGTAATAGCTTTTAAGGTCTATAAGAATCTTCTTACTTACAAAATTACACGTTTTGTGCGAAATGATACATTTTGTAAAAAAAAAAAAAAAAAATCCACATAGCGATTTTGATAATTTAATTTGACTTTATATTGTCCTTGTCCCAATTTTGGTTTGTTTAGTTTGCAAGTTTTACATTTTAATTTAATAAAAAAAAAATCAATGATTTTGATTTTTTTCCAACCCTGATTTCTAATACTCTACTGGAGATTTGAGCCACCAGCTGACATATGCCAGATATACGGTACTCAGACTCAGTATTACTGGATACGCTACTTGTATGGTAATATACCAAACAGGCAAAGCATAATTATTGCCGATTTTACACTTTAAATTAGTCAATATAGTGTGCAACACATGATGTAGATTGCTTAATGATTATGAATAAATTTGTTGTGTTTACTGTACTTGTATATTGACTTGTTATATATTTGTCTATTATATCCCCTTATTTTATTGTACAGTACATTTATTTTTGTTTACTTAGTTTTGTACTGTAATTACTAAAGTACATTTTTGTTTAATATGTCCCCTCATCTATTTACCATTTCCCCCTTCTTCCTCCAGAGAGAAGTTGCAGATTCATATGCTAACAATGCAAGAATTATTGAGAAGCAGCTGGAACGGAAGGGTATGAACAAGCGTAAGGGTCAAGTAGCCACTGAGGAGAGTTCTGGAGCCAAGCAAAGCAGAGGAACACTCATCAATCAGTGAGGTAACCAAGAATAATAATGTATGTATGTATACTTAGAGTCACTACACACTTTGCAGTCAAAATTTCTGGTAGAGTTTATGAGACAATTTAGCATATAGTCTGGCTAAATTTGTGCAAAAATAGTGGATCCACACCTTGCAAATATCACACATAATAGAGTGGTCCATGTCTATGTTTCTTTTACAGGTTCCACAAACTTCCACATGGGTCTGCTCTGGTTTGTTTACATCCAGGGTGGCCATCTTGGATTTCTTGGTACACAAGTTATCGTTTTCTCTCTTTTTCTGCTTATACACTGATAGATTCTAGTTAAATGTATAACAAATGTGTTCCATGATAGTTTATATCACTAATGAATGACTAATTTGCCACTGGGAACTTTGTTTTTGGTGATACAGAATAGTGAGGAGCAGCTGGGAGCATTGCTGACTCACAAGCACTATTCTATCGAACAAGGTCCTGAAGATGTGGTGCACATCAATAAATAATCCCATCTCACAAAAATAATCATACAGGCAGTGTTTTTGAGTGTTTAGACTGGGCGAAAAACTTAAGGGAGGTCGATCCAAGGCCTATTTCTTAATGAAAGTATAGTTTTCTGTTAAATTTATATTATAAGCCAAATGTTGATCTGTAGGCTACACATGCATACAATTTATAAGTTTCTCACATAAAAAAGACCACAGATTCACCCATTTCCCATGTAGAGTGTTCCCGCCATTGACATCCGTAACTTCATGGTAAACACGCCAGTTCTCGCCTCGTAAAATAAGTTAGATAGGCTATATTTCTATGTTGTGAAGACACATTGATGAAAGTTCTTCAGTATCATATCCATAAAACCAAGCAGATCCCAATGGACATTGTAGCTTGAATAGGTTTCACCCCTGGATTTCACCTTTTAACTCGAGAAGCACGATAGAACTCACGGAAGTACAGTATGGTCCCGAAATAATCATGTTCGAATTGAGCGAGTCTCAAATTAAGTGAGCACCAATATATTTAATTTAAATACTTAATTGAGCAAATTTGTGTCAAGTTAAGCGAATGCCGGATCAAAGGCAAGGAAATCCAAGGAGAAACCGAGATAAGTGAGGTTCGCTCCAACTGAGCGAATGCACAGTGACGCAGTTTAGCTGACCTTGCTCTGCCTTGTGGGTCTGTCTCGGAACCCCCACCTCTTAAATAGCACACCCAATCATTGTAGGAATAAGTTCAGTACATAGTCAAGCTATTATTTTATATTTGTATTACCATTTTGTACTGTTGAATTATCATTTGAGATCGGAACCTCTCCGGGTGGTCGGTGGCCGGGGGAGTGCTGGAGGGACCTTGGTGACCCTGGTCTCTGGGTCTTTTCCTGGATGACTTAGATGTGTGTAAATTTGTATTTTGTTTTTGGGTGTTCATTGTTTTCTGTTATGTTGTTCCTATTCGAGCTCTGTCTTGAGTCCCCGCCAAAAAATAAGATAAAGGGAAAAGTGGGGATTGGGCCTGAGTTTATATATACTGTACATACATAGGTATAATAAGTCTTGTACTGGGTAATAGATTAAAAGATAAATTGTTAAAAACTGTGCGTGCAATGCGAGGGAGCTAGAAGCATGGCCAAAATTATTGATTAAATTAATTAGAAATAAAATTTTCTCCTTAAAAAATGAATTTAATCTTTCGGATTTTGTAAACTATAATTATAATAAGCTTATAGTTGATTTAATAAATTTGCATAAACATTTTGTTATCACTACAGTAGATAAGCTAGCAATAACTATGCAGTCACGGCAGTAAATGCTGGACCAGGGGATAACTGTACAGTCACGGCAGTAAATGCTGGACCAGGGGATAACTATACAGTCACAGCAGTAAATGCTGGACCAGGGGATACTATACAGTCACGGCAGTAAATGCTGGACCAGGGGATGTGTCAAAAACCTGTGTACACTGTCTTACTGAACATATAAGCAAGGACCCGTGCCCCCAGGGGGGGGGCAGGGGATAGTTGTGACGGTTTGGCTCCCGAAACTGCTCCCCGCGGCCGGCATCCGGTTGTCCTCCACTGGTCGATTGATCTTGTCTCCGGCCGCGGAGGGTCGGCAGCCATCCGCGGTTGGCAGCTCCGGGAGGTGGTCCCACGGCGTAGACGCCGCCACATCAGGACCTAAACTAAACTACATGGCAACACACCCACAGACACCAAGAAATATTAAAACAACACCCAGCACACGGTATCACACACAGTTATTGTCCTCTCTCCCTCCCTGCCCACCCCGAACCAACTTCCAGAAGCACATCCATACTCATATCTCTCGCCAATCCATCCACTCACTCACAGACAACACGCAGCTGCATGCACGACCTCCCGAAATCCATCCTTCCGAATCCTCCCTCCCTCGCGAGGACAGAGTCCACCTGGCCAGGCTGAGATGCGGACACCATCCAGCTCTCCTGAGCTATCAGAAGAGACTGGATGACTCCATTGTCGACGCCTGCCCGGGATGTAACACAGCACCCCATACCATTAAACACAACCACTTACGCCAACAACACAACCTACACTCAATGAGAGCTCTGTGGGAAAGCCCGATCGTGGCCATGGCCTTCCTCAGGGACTCGGGGCTGTTCGGCCAGGCAGCTTAGGGAACAACAACAACAACAACAACATATAAGCAATACTGTACTTTGAGTTACTCTTATAATCCACCTTTGTTAATTTTAATTAAAGTAATACTTCAAAAATATAAATGGTCAATTAAAATCGTGTGGTGAAGAAAATGGTTCATCCCCTGGTACAGTATTTACCGCCGTGACTGTAGCTTCATATGTAAGAAAGTTTATCTAGAAAACATGAAAAAAGAACTAGGCATTAGAGGTAACAAATATAAAACAAATATTTGTGGTAATTCTGTTAATGAAATTCAGGAAAATTTAATTATTGATAACTTAATTAATGAACATACTAATAAAAATATAACCTTTGATATTAAACTTTGATAAGAATAAATGCATTGCTAAATTATACATGTTATAATGTAAAACTTGCAAAAATAAACAAACCAAAACTTATACGAACACAGTAAAAAGACAAAACAACTAATCAAAATCGCTATGTGGAAACAACGCTCAAGTAAAACAATAATTTATAAATAAAAGAACACAATCCACCACATAGGGTGTACATTACTACATGAGCAAGTTAATCTGTTTCCCAAGCAAACTAATCGCACACATAACAATGCACTATCGTCACGTTCAAGGAATTGGTCAATTTGGGAAGTCGGGGACTTTCTGGTAAATTTTACTAAACACTGCATGAATAAAGAAACTACAATTATTGGCAAAAATTTCTATTAAAATCAAATTTGCAACTTGACAAGACATTAACAATAGCACAAAATACAAATGGCTCTCACTAACGATAGTGCTATCGGGTAGGTACCTGTAAGCATAGCATGCTTCAAGTGACCCCTAACAATTACTACCCTACTAATAACCTACATTTATTGTACAAATAAACTAAGGAAATCGCAAAATCAAGCAATTGATACTATCGACAATGAATAGTTACAATATAATAAATACAAATATTTGAAAATATGAAGAAGGCACAAAAGAGTACTCTTTTAACCCGGGAACTGCGGAGAGACTCTTAACCTCTGAAGTGCGCATGGGGGGTATGAGACACCACACTCCTGTGCTGACGTATTTGAGCTGTTCCCATCACTAACATATTTATTTTACCATAAATAGCATTAATACTTATCCATATGTGCCTATTATAGGTTGATTATAAAGGTATTAACCTGTTACAACAATAAAACAAGTGGAAACAGCGTTTGGATGGTCAAAATCGGCGATACAGGCCGGGAGTTACACAATGTATGGCTGAGGCAACCTCCCAGCCCACCACTTTTCTCCACCTCTGGAGAGAGACTGTCGATCGATACCCTCTCTCTCTCTCTCTTGCACTCGCTTGCTAACAGTGATGACAATGCCCTGCTAACCAACTCGCTAATGTTAGCACAAAAATAGACCACAGGAAAAGGGAATAACAGGGAAAATAGGTGATAACTGAAGGAGGGGAGGAAACTGGGGAAGGAGGGGAGGTGGAAGAGTGATATTTGGCATGGTCCAGGGGCAAAAAAAAAAAAAATCGGTGTTTTAAATTGATTTGTTTTCCCCCTGACTCTTAAGAGTCTCCCCGCAGTCCGCCGGGGGAACTCTTAAGAGTCTTCCCGCAGTTCCCCCGGCGGACTGCGGGAAGACTCTTAACCTGGGAACTGCGGGAAGACTCTTAAGAGTCAGAGAAAAAAAAAATCAACTTTAATCCTTTACTAGCGGCGCTCGACTTAAGTCGAGTGAAAGAAACTGGGAGAAAACGGGTGAAAAATGGGTGGAACAGTAATGAACCATACGTCCGACATCTGTGGCCTCCCGGCCCACACTAACTCCAGTTCCCCCACCGCACGGGTGGATGACAGTGTGACCAATAGTTAGCGAAAAGTAAACAATGTAGCAAAATCAGCTAAACTTCCATCTTTGAACACTGTCAGGGTTCCACGAGTGCTACGTAGCTGTATGTGGTGTCATTGTGTAGCGATTTCCGCCTAGTTTTCGGCACAATACAGTTCCTTTCATGCTGATGGTTGATATAGCAGTCAGAATGGCCTGAAAAGGCTCAAAACGGCCACAGACCCCCCGCTAGACAAGGGTTAAACATCGAAAAAAAAAAAAAAATTAATTTGTTTTTTTGTTTTTTGCCCCTGGGCCATGCAAAATATCACTCCTCTACCTCCCCCACTTTCCTCCCCTCCTTCAGTTATCACCTATTTTCCCTGTTATTCCCTTATTCTGAGGTATATTTTCGTGCTAACATTAGCGAGTTGCAAGCAGGGCATTGTCATCTCTGTTAGCAAGCGAGTGCAAGAGATAGAGAGAGAGAGTATCGATCGACTGTGTCTCAGTGGCCTTGGGGGAAATTGGCGGGAAAGCAGGTTGCCTCACCCATACATTATATAACTCGCGGCCTGTATCTCCGATTTTGACCATCCAAACGCTGTTTTCACTAGTTTTATTGTTGTTTCAGGTTAATACCTTTATAATCAACCCATAATAGGCGCGTATGGATAAGTATTAATGCTATTTATGGTAAAATTAATATTTTAGTGATGGAAACAGCTCAAATACGTCAGCACAGGCGGACGTTTCTAATTACCCCCATGCGCACTTCTTAGGTTAACCCGTCCAGCCCCGGCTAGTTTTGCAATGTTTGTTCACCAGAACCCGGCCGGTTTTCAAAAAATTGTTTTATTCCAGAAACAATAGTGAATGGGTTAGGAATGAAGGAAAAACCACGAAAAACCGCTCAAAAAGCTTAAAGAATGGTCCTACAGAGCCCCCGAAAACGTATTTTACAAGAGTAAAAAATTGAAGGCAATTACCCCAAAAAACCAGGTTATTGCGCGCTCACGCGCACGCGCACGCACGTGGACTTTGAGAGTTTTCAACCATCGGCACGGTTGCGTGGGATACGTACACAGTTCCCATACAAATCTGAGCCCTCTTGAGTGGCTACACCTGAGGTTACGGTCGGCGCAATTAGGGTGACGCGCCAGGCGCGTCTCTGGGGCTGTGCGTTACATACATCGCCGACGCGTCGGGCGCGTCGCTGGGGCTGTACGGGTTAAGAGTAAGGCTTTTAAAAAATCCATTTAAAACCCCAATTTTTTTTTTCTTCCCCCTGGGCCATGCCAAATATCACTCCTCCACCTCCCCTCCTTCCCCACTTTCCTCACCTCCTTCAGTTATCACCTATTTTCCCTGTTATTCCCTTATTCTGTGGTCTATTTTCGTGCTAATATTAGCGAGTTGCAAGCAGGGCATTGTCATCACTGTTACCAAGCGAGTGCAAGAGAGAGAGAGAGAGAGAGAGAGTATCGATCGACAGTCTTGCCAGACGTGGGGAAAAGTGGAGGGGAGGGAGGTTGCCTCAGCCATACATTATGTAACTCCCGGCCTATATCGCCGATTTTGACCATCCAAACGCTGTTTCCACTTGTTTTATTGTTGTAACAGGTTAATACCTTTATAATCAACCTATAATAGGCGCATATGGATAAGTATTAACCTTTGTCTAGCAGGGTGTTTTGGGCTCATTTGGGCATATTCAGGCCCTCCTGCATGATAAATCAAGCATCTGCATGAACAAAAAATTATTTAGCAAAAAACTAGGCACTAAAAGCTTGAAAATGAGACCAGAACGAGCTACGTAGCACTCGTGGTTCTCTTGTAGTGGTGCCACGAACATGGAAGTTTAGCATATATCGGTATATTTTTTCCAGTTATGCTCACTACTGGCTACACTGCCGGCCTCTCGAGAACACAGGGAACATGAGTTAATGGGCGGCGGTAAGCCCTGGGAGTCGGCTGTCTGGCCTGCTGCTCTCCCGGCCATTTGCACTCGATTTTAACCCTTTAAAAGCCTTAATAATGCTCCTAACTTGCTTCAAATTGGTGCACAACTTAAGTCGAGCGCCGCTCTTTAAGGGTTAATGCTATTTATGGTAAAATAATGATGTTAGTGATGGGAACAGCTCAAATACGTGCTTACAGGAGTGTGGTGTCTCATACCCCCCATGCGCACGTCTTAGGTTAACAAGAATAATTAATTATAGAAATTAATAATAACAATAGAAAAAGATAAACATTAATACATACAGACAAAAAGTAAGCAGGTTATACTAGAAACTTCAAGTTAATAATGCTTGATTAAAATTATTAATATCAAATTTTAAAATACACTCACAATAATTGACCTTAACCCTCCAGCCCGGTTGGGCTCTGAGAAACCCATAACAAACACGGCCCGCGCAACCCGGACGGGCTCTGAGGCTCCGAGTGCTTGCGTACGTGCTTTTGAATGGCGCGCGTACATTTTTGGTATCGTGGGGGGTAAGTGGTGCCACCAGACGTGAACTACGCCACAACAACAGTATCTACCCCGACGCCATCATGGATAGTACGCCAAATAGTGATTCCGCTGTGTCCGATACTGTGCTCCCTACGATGCCCGCCCAAGCTCGTCGCGTCTTACGCAGACGCCACCGCCTAAATGTGTTATCTCCCGGAGGTATTGAGCAGACATTACGATTATATGAGCGTGCTGATGAAGTGCATAATGTTGACGATGAAGACAGTGATAAATCGGCTAATTATCAGTCGAGTGATTATGGCGATGAGAGTGACAAAGACGCTCAATTCGTGGGATTTGCGAGTGAACATGAGAGTGATGAAGGTGATGTAGCAGCTTTCGCGAAAGCTGTTTTAGCTGAAGACAGTGAAGTGGGGAAAGTGAGTGAGTGGGAGAGTTCAAGGTCTCTCTCCAAGTTTCAGTTGAGTGACACGACTCCAAGCCCTTCGCCAGCTAAATCGCCTTTCAAGCTACGCTTCGCCAGCTAAATCGCCTTTCAAGCTACGCTTCGCCAGCTAAATCGCCTTTCAAGCTACGCTTCTATAAGAAGCAGATACTTGAAAAGGCGGCCGCGGCAGCCAGGGAAGAAGCCAAAAGACTTGGTGAGGATGAGGCTGTGATTGAGGGTGAGCGTGGTGACTCATCTCACCCGCCATTGTCTCCCTTATCTCCCCAAGCCACCCAAGATGACCCGGGCGCCCCGCATTCTTCCCCACCACCCCCAAGGGTTGAGGACCCCCCACTTTCGGCCTATTTGCCTCCTAGGTCCCCCGACAGGAGACATACTGCTACCGAAAAGGGGAAAGGCAGGAAATATGTAAAAAAAGGACAGAAAACTAGGCGGGCTTTGTTCGAGGTTCCTGCGGCGTCCACCCCTGCCGGCCCCAGCCATACGCCCCCGCAACTTTCCCCACCTCTCCAGCCGTCAACATATGTTCCTGACGAAGTCTTTGAGCTCGCATCACCAATACCTGGGCCTAGTGACAGTGAAGCATTGCTTTCTGCCACTCGTCGCAGGCCAAGGAGCCCAGGACCTCGGGGGGACATAGCCTCACCTGCCACTCTTTCCCCACCTCGCCCACCCGCACGCCGCCCACGCATCACTCGTTCCCCGCCAGATTATGTGGGGGCCACTGACGATGAAGGGCACCTCTCAGAAGACTCTGGCCATGATTATGTAGCTCCACCGTCAGGGCAAGATGACCACTCTGACGACGATGACGACTACATGGACATGGACGACCCTCAACCCATCCGCTTCGCCTGGGGGCGTCGTGCTGTGGCCCGCCCTGGCCGCCCTAGGGCGCGCGCCTCCAGAGTTGGCCGTGGGCGTGCTGGGCCACCAGCTGGAGCTCCTCGTCAGCGTCGCCAAGACCCATTTTACGTTTTCCAGTGGCAAGACGTAGCTGACGGGGAAGATTACAACCCTGATGTGCCAGCTTTTGATGAGGTACAGGAGGGTTCAGGCATTACCCCCAATTTTCCCGCAGGCCCCAATGCTCCACCACATGAACTTTTTGAGGCCTTTTTTGATGGTGGTAGGGTATGTCATCAAGGAGACAAATAAGCAGCACCAATTCCAGGTCAACTTTTTTGACAAGGTGACCAAGGGCCACATGAGGCAGTGGACTGACGTGACTCATCACGAGTTCATGGTGTTCCTGGCACTCACCATGCTAATGCCTCATGTCAAGAAGCATAGGTTGCCTGACTATTGGATAACCAATGATCTCATATCCACCCCTGCCTTCGGGAAATATATGTCTCGCGACCGGTACCTTGACATCCTCGCAGCGCTCCATCTTGTCACCAACACCGACGTCCACCGCCCAGACAAGCTGTGGAAGATTAGGACGTTGTACGAGATGATGCGAGAACGCTTCAGCTCTTACTTCAAGCCCTTCTGCAAGGTCGTCATTGACGAGTCTCTTGTGCTGTTCCGGGGAAAGCTCCGCTTCCGGCAGTACATCCCCTCAAAAAGACATCGCTTTGGCATCAAATTCTTTGTGCTGTGCGACTGCCGAACTGGCTATGTCCTGGACTTCCTGGTCTACAGCGGGAAGGAAGGGGACGTGCTTGTGGACCCCCTCATTGACTTTGGCGGAGCAGTGGTGCAAGCCATGATGGACCGCTATTTCCACAAGAATCACGTCCTCTTCACGGACAATTACTACACGTCCTCCACTCTCTCAAAGTACCTGCATGAGTGCAAGATGGGGACTGTAGGCACAGTATGAGGGAGAAGGAAGGGCATGCCACCTTTCCCTCCAAAGACCAAAAAAGGCGATGTGTTCAGGAAGAAGTCGGGGCCCATTCGGGCTATCCACTGGCACGACCAGCGGAAGGTCAACCTCCTGACCACCGTCCACAAGGGGGAAATGGTGGAGACTGGCAAGGTGGATCGCCGCACCCAGGCCATGGTGACCAAGCCCGATGCTGTCATGGACTACAACATCAACATGAGGCTGGTGGACAAGTCCGACATGCAGATAGGCTTCATTGACTGTCTGCGTACCTCGTACAGATGGTACAAAAAGTTCTTTCTGCACATGGTTGACATGTCCATTCTGAATGCCTACAATATATACAAGCTTCGGAATGTGAACACACCCATGAAGTTCAATAGCCTGCGGAGGTTCCAAAAGCAGGTGTTGAAGGAGCTCCTGGAGAAGTATGCTACGCCACAGAGGGCAGTGCCACATGCTGGGCCCGCCACTACTGACCGCTTGCACTGTGCATATTACATGAATATGCACAGGCTCATTTCCCTGCCTCTGACACAAGCAGGAAGAAAGCAGCAGAAGAGGTGCCATGTCTGCTACAACAGCAGGCTGAGGGAGAGGTCAGAGAAAAAGTCCACCATGAAGTGTGTGGAGTGCAAGGTGGCACTCTGTCCTGAAGGGTGCTTCTTTGATTACCACTCCAAGCAGGAGTTCTAATAATCATAGTGAAAGTGCCAAAGACAGTGACAATATGTACAGTATATATATAGGCAAAAAGTGGAAGTAAAACATTTTATTGTAATACAAAAGTCATGTATTATGAGAAAATTGATACAAATACAATTACACCATAATAATATGTGAAAGTGACACATATGTATATAATAAGTGACATTCATATCATTAGAACCTATAGAAATATATAAATCAGTGAAAAAAAGACAATAAATTGTATATAAAACGTTTACAAAGCATATAACCAAGTGAAAGTGACAAGACCTAATATTTGATGGCCAAAGTATAATAAATACCTGTGATAACGAATAATCAGTGCCTAATATAACAATAACCTACCTCAATTACTAATAAAACTTACAGTATCGAGTGAAAATGAGCATTATCAGTGACAGTGACACTCTCTAAAGCAGGGGTTCCCAACCTTTTAGTTCCTCTGTACCACTTGGGCATTCTGATAGGTACCCATGTACCCCTAACAATTTAGGATAAAAATTGATAAAATTATGTCAATTTTATATTATTTTATTATGAAATATGTATGTGTAGACTGATAAGGATCTTAGCATTGATATTATCAATAAAATGAACTCAGTGACTATAAAATATTTTGATCTGTCACATACTCGGACATTATCGGGCGGTACTGCAGCTGTCTCGAGTTGGTATACATACCTGATTGTTTCACGTCCAATACAGATTGTGGGCCGCAGGAAGTCCCATAATAGTGAAAACAATGGAATAGTCACCTCACTGATATAATTTTAAGGGAAGGATGTAGTATCCGGGTGTACGGTCCAACGGTAGTCATGTTTACATAGGTCGATCGCTCGCGGTTAAGTTCCCGTATATTTTTTCTGTTATTTGACCCCTGCAATATGTATGATGATGACAATAAGTCATGGGGGGTGAGGGGGGCAAAAGCCCCCCATCAACCTATTATTGTATCCCACGGCAGTCAAAATAAACGGGAACATGATTGCAAGCGTCCGCGCAGTGTAAGGCGGGCGGGCCACCCGGTAACTACATTCTTGCCAATTTTAATATAAGTTTCGCTTACTGAAATGAGGAAATTGATAAAAATACAATTTTGTGCAATCTGCCTGTAGATTAGAACACCATGTTTTGTACACTATGGTTATTCTCTCAGACCCCTATGTACCCCCTGAGAAGTGCAAATGTACCCCTGGGGGTACATATACCCCAGGTTGGGAACCCTTGCTCTAAACTTCTAAAGTATATTTACCAAAGTGAAAGTGACACAAGACATAATATTTGATGGCCAAAGTATAATAAACACCTGTGATAACGAATAATCAGTGCCTAATATAACAATAACCTACCTCAATTACTAATAAAACATACAGTATCGAGTGAAAATGAGCATTATCAGTGACAGTGACACTCTCTAAAGCATATTTACCAAAGTGAAAGTGACACAAGACATAATATTTGATGGCCAAAGTATAATAAACACCTGTGATAACGAATAATCAGTGCCTAATATAAAAATAACCTACCTCAATTACTAATAAAGCGTACGGTATCGAGTGAAAATTAGCAATATTAGTGACAGTGATACCCTAATACACATACTTTATATAATTGGCCTCAAAATAACTATAAAAATATCAAATAAACATCACATTCTCAATATCAATCACTAAAATCTTCTAAGGGAGATATAAACACTGGCGCAACGAGTGGCTTGGTGCGTGGTAGCCGTGGCTGGGGCGACGCATCCGAACTCAGGAAGAATTTGCCGCCAAAAATCACTCGTCTTCCCGCGCTCACCATTATGCAACCACTGGGGCTAGAGACCTCTACTCAACGGCATTCTGCAGAGGAAGGTTTTTACTTTTTTATTCATAACATTACATGCCATATTTATTGAATTACAGATGAGTTAACATAGCCCAAAAATCGTAAAAACCCCCGGTACCACAGTACAGTCGCGAGATAGAGGGCCCGGGTCTGGAGGGTTAAAAAGATTAAATTTATGCAACAATTTACTTGCAACAAAACCTCTGTCTACTAACCCTTTGGCGCACGATGACTCGTTCAGAGTCATTAGGTATTTTTTTCCTAGGTGCACGATGACTCGTTAAGAGTCATTTAACTTAAAAATATTCGCCAAAAATTAAGTTTTCGTCTGACGCGCGTCATATTTGGCATAGATATTAAATATTAAGTCTAGTTCAATGGGTACAATTGGCAACCCCCTCAGTTTAACGGTTTACTCACGGCTGGCTGGGAAGGGAGCAGAGTACACCTCAGTCTGTGTTTCGATACTTTCACGTTTATTCGTGTATCTCAGTAACTATATATTTAGTATATAGTAATTCTAAAGTTACCAGTGGTATCCTCATTAAATTCCGCTTCCATATATGTATGCAAATCAAAAATGTTATGGGCAAAATTTTGAGCTAGCGCGAGTTGGAGACAAGGTATTTCATTTTTGTTTTACAATTCTTATTTCGGAGTGCCCCAATGTGGTTGTTTTGTATTTATTCTATGTTTTTATTCACTTATCTTCAAGTTCAATCAATAACGAAGCTGATGGTACCTCATTAATCCAAATACAAGGATTTTTTGGTGGATAAAAACGTCACAGAAACAAATTATCGCCGGGCACAAAACTGGCTCTGAGTGAGCTGAGATATACTTAGGGAGTGGGAAAAAAACTTTGATTTTTAACTATAGGTGCGCCAAAGGGCTAAAGCAGGCGTCACACCATGCCGACTTGAGCCAAGACTGACCACGACCTTTAGTCGTGGTCAGGAGTGCCGACCTTCGGCGGAGAGCTTAAGGATGTGGGGGGGGGGGGGGGGGGGGGTGAGTTTTGGACGGGACGCAGTATGCATGGCCACGCCGCCTGACGGCGACCTGACGGGGTAGAGCGGCACCCATGCAGGACTGAAGGTGAGACCTAGGTCGCCGCTGGAGTGCCGATCTGCGGCGTAGCGCGTTGACAACGACCCGACGAACGGCGTCGACAGGAGGTAGGGCGGCGTCAATATGCATTACTGTGCCGATGGACCCCTTCAGTATGGACGGCTGATTATTAACTGATTATTTCAGTTAATTCTGTTATTTTATTATTATTATTAATTTAATTATGTATTGAATGTTGTTATTTTTCATTTTTTCTGTAATTAATATACCTAATCCTATATTTTGATGGTTATTGATAATATATTTATTATTTAATTATTTAATTATGTCATTTATTTATATATTGACCGTTAGGGCATCGTTGGGTCGCCGCAAGCCGCCACTGATCCCCGCAGGTTATGGTGACGCCGCCTTACTCAGACCTCATTTATGGTGCCGTGTGCCGCCGCACTGACGCCTACCTTTTCCCGTCAAGCGCCGGTCACACGCCATCAGCCTCCCGTCCCATTTTTTGACCTCACTCCACGCCGACTTGATTTTCAAAGTTGTGCATGTTGAACTTTTGAGGGGGTATGTTTGTTATGTTGGCGACGGCCCATGATGCGCGGCGACGTAGACCAAGACTGTCCACGACCCTTAGGTCGCGGACAGTCTTGGCCTAAAATCGGCTAGGTGTGACGGGTGCTTAAGACTCTGTATAGTAACCTGGCTCTATCCCAAGTCTTCTACTCTGGTACAAATTTTACAAAATATTATTAGCTGGGAATAAAAACAATTATAAGTTATTTTACTATCGATATTACTATTAGGGAAAGGAAAGTTTATTATGTTAAAATTAAAATCGTCAACTTTGTGGTATATTTTAAGTGTGCACTGTTCATTAACCTGGCAGCTGCGGGGAGACTCTTAAGAGGTTTTACTGGGCGACTGCGGGAAGGCTCCTAGACCTAAAAAAAGAAACTTTTAAAAGGCCCCAGTAGCACTTAAAACTTGTTTTTTTTTTTTTTTTTTTTTCTCCCCCTCCATACCTCATATCACTTCTCCACATCTGTCAAAGTCCCCCCCTTCCCCCCCCTCTTCAATTATCACCTATTTTCCCTGTTATTCCCTTATTCTTTGGTATATTTTCGTGCTAACATTAGCAAGCCGATTGCAGGGTGTGGTGCGAGTTTAGAGTGTTAGAGCGATCGGACGCCTGTGAAATTCGCTCCACATTATCCATCATTTCTTGACTTATCATAGTGAAATCAACGCATATTTCCTAGTGAAGTGTTAAATCAACGCATACACATTGTACTTCATCAAAGGAAATACGTCCAGAAAGCAAGATTAAAGTGATAATTCGTGATAAAAGTGAAAACTCGCCCAACGCTCAAAATGGCCGGGGTCCAAAACATAAACAAAACTGACCTTGAGTGCCGCATGTGTGGAATTGTTTTCTGTGAGGAGCAACAGGAATACACAATCCGCTGTGATGACTGTACACAGTGGCTCCACTACTACTGCACTGGCCTCCCTACCTTCCAAATACTCAGCTTCGCCAAGACACAACGCAAATTCTCATGTAAAGACTGCTGCATGGAAAAATATAGTGATGAAGGTGAGTGGGTAGCTAAGGCAGAAACAGCAATGGTAAAACACAAGGAGCTACTAGGAAAATCAGGGGCCATCTCCAAAAGCCACAGCAACCTCCTCACGCCAAAGGAAACAAATAACAGCAAAACACCCAGCCTAGAACATCAACAGAGTAAAGAACAAGCCACAGAACACAGTAAAAATCAAGAAGATGCAGCCAAAACACTGGACCTTGGAATTGGGAGCACCCCTGGGAATATTGAACTTACTCGAGTCAGCGAACCCCAGGATGTGAACCGTGTGCCTACCACTAAAAGTCAGCCCACAACCACACCACCACCAAACTCAGCAGAACAGGTAACAGGAACGGGACACACTAAGGCCACTGCTAAACCCACAACACAAAAGACAAAAGACAACATTGGGAGTGCACGCCCCACATGCAACGGATGCAGTCATTATGCTCCGACATACAGGACCCCAGCAGCAATTGAACCCACAACCACAAGAACAGGTGAGGCGAGTGCTGTAAATTCAAATCCATGGAGACCTAGGCCCAGAGCTGAAAACAAGGGCACTTATATTAGGAGGAAAAGCATGGAAGTATGCAATTTCTACCTAAGAAATGAATGCCGATATGGAGTAGTTGGCATGGGATGCAAAGAAGACCACCCAAAAATATGTGCAAGATTCATGAAGTACGGGCTGGATGAAAGGATCGGTTGCAAGCGTGGATGGAAGTGCATTGACTACCACCCATATGTATGCAGAATCTCGCTCAACAAAAGGGCATGTACTATCAGAGACTGCAATCTTCCACACATCAAGGGAACCAAAACACTGACGCCCAGAAACAATGTCAACAATCCAAGGGAACATGCTACAGGACACATCCAAAGGGAATTTGCCTACACACCAACACATGAGGAACAACTAGAAAGCCAACGCAATGCCCTCAGAAGCTGGCCAACCATCCAGCAAACTCACAAGGTCATACCAGCAGCGGTACACACGGCCATGCCTGACCAAGGTGATTTTTTAGAGGTAATAATGGGACGTCTTCTGGAAGTGGAAAAACGGTCTCAAGTGATAATGGAGAGATTCCTAGCCCAAACCGAGGGGCCAGACATGAACCACAGAGGAAGGTGCAACTACCACTAACTAGTTTTTTTGTGGGCAACATCAGAGGACTTTACCCACGTAACAATCAATGCAAAGTCCCCATGTTGGAGGAAATTGCAGAGGAAGATAACTCAATTTGTCTAGCCCTCACAGAAACACACTTGAACGAAAACATTTTGGATGCAGAGATCAATATCCATAATTTCACTCTATTCAGAGCCGACAGAGAGGACAGAAGCCACGGAGGAGTAGCACTCTACCTAAGGGAGGATATGGCTGCAAATACCGAAACTTTAGTTGCATTCTCAAACGGCACAACAGAGCTACTAGCAGTACACATAAGACAAACCGACATGCTCATCATAATTTTGTACCGACCTCCAAACACCACAGGGGAAATTTTCAAGGAGGTCACAGAGAAGATACAATCACTCCTACAAAATCTGCCAACTCCCGCTACAGATGTCATCATCACAGGAGATTTCAACCTGCCCATCATCAATTGGGCAACCATGAAAATAGACGGAGGAACCAGGGATGAAAAACAGCAAGCCAAGGAGCTAATGACTATCATGGACACTGCATACATGAAGCAATACATCGAGGAACCTACAAGAGGCAACAACACACTGGACTTACTATTTGGCAACAACTTCGACCTGGTACACTCGTACGAAACTGTAAAAACTATAATGTCCGACCACAGCCTCATCAAAGTTAGAACCCCCACACCAGCCGCCACACCACCAAGAAGATGTCAACAGGAATCAAGCCAAATACCCTGCACCTCTCTGAAAGATCTCAACTTCTACAGCAAAGATATAGACTGGGACAGACTGAGAGCAGAACTGGCAGTAACTGATTGGAGGGCACTATTCGAAGATAAAAACGTCGACGAAACTCTCAGTATCCTCCAGAAACAATGCCTGGAGACCTGTAAAAACACCATACCACCCAAATCAAGCAGGAAGCAGATCAAGCAGATTCCCAGAGATAGAAAAATACTAATGAAGAAAAGGACATACTTGAGAGCCAAGCAAAGGAAGACCAGCTATGCGCACAATATCACCAAACTACAAGAAGAGCTCGATGAAGTTGAACGTAAACTCATCCAGTCACACCAAGAGCAAAGAACACGTGAAGAACTACAAGCAGTTGCAAACATACGAGTAAATAGCAAATTCTTCTATGCATACGCAAAAAGGAGACTCAGGAACACCTCAACAATAGGACCACTTGCAAAACCTATGGGCGAACTTGAGAGTGACCCGACCGAAATGGCCAAGATACTCAAACAGCAGTACGAAAGTGTCTTCAGCCCGCCAAATGAAGACAAGAAAATCGATAATGCAACGACCTTCTTTGACAACGCTACAGGGACACCACATCAACTCTCCTCGGTAACAGTATCAACAGAGGACATAATAGCAGCCATCGACAAGATTGGACCAAACTCTGCGGCAGGACCAGATGGCTTTCATGCCCAACTGCTAAAAAACTGCAAACATCAGCTAGCCTTGCCTCTAAAACTGCTTTGGAGCAAGTCCCTCCAAACTGGATATGTACCACAATCCCTAAAAGAAGGTACTGTCACACCAATACACAAAGGGGGCAGTAAAGGCATAGCCAAAAATTACAGACCAGTGGTGCTGACGTCACATCTTATTAAAATCATAGAAAGAACAATACGAGCTAAGATGGTCAGCTACCTGGAAGATAACGAGGCATTCAACGAGGGTCAACATGGCTTTAGACAAGGCCGCTTCTGCCTTTCACAACTACTATCACACTACGACAAAATCCTACAGGATATTCAAGACTGAGAAAATGTAGACGTCATATATCTAGATTTCGCCAAAGCTTTTGACAAGGTGGACCATGGGATCCTTCTACATAAACTCAAATCACTGGGAATAGGGGGAGACCTTGGAAGATGGCTCCACAGCTTCATCACCAACAGAAAACAAAGAGTCACGGTTCAAGGAAGCCTATCAGAAGCAGGTGGGGTCATCAGCGGAGTACCACAAGGATCCGTACTGGGACCTCTCCTATTCCTCATCATGATAGGAGACATCGACAGGGACCTGGAACACTCAACAGCCTCATCGTTTGCAGACGACACCAGACTCATGAAGAAAATCACCTCACAACATGATGCACAGCTACTACAACAAGACTTGGACAAAATCCTGAAGTGGGTAGAAGAAAACAACATGGCCCTAAACGGAGACAAGTTCGAGCTTCTAAGGTACGGGAACAAGAGAGCACTACAAAACGACACCAACTACAAAAGTGGACAGCAAGAAATTACCGCCAAAGACACAGTGAAGGACTTGGGAGTAAATATGAGCAGTGACGCCACTTTTTCCCAGCATATTACCAAAGCCACAACAACAGCAAAACAAATAGCAGGCTGGATCCTGAGAACCTTCCACACAAGAAATGAGAGGTGTATGTTAACACTGTGGAAGTCACTGGTCCTACCACGACTGGAGTACTGCTCTCAGCTCTGGTCTCCCCAAAAAGTAGGAGAAATAACAGAAATCGAAGCCACCCAGAGGACATTCACCAGTAAAATCCATGGGTTTCAACACTTTAACTACTGGGAGAGACTCAAGGAGCTGCAGCTGTACTCACTTCAAAGACGTAGGGAGAGATACATCATCATCTATGTCTGGAAGATTTTGGAAAAAAAGGTACCAAATCCAAACATCCAAGAGACTCGACACCAAAGGCGAGGGAGGCTGTGCTATGTGAGGACTACGCCGGGATCAACAAAAAAAATCAAATCCCTGATCCATCACAGCTTTACATACAATGGAACCAGACTGTTCAACTGTATACCAGCCCCTCTCAGGAACATGACCGGGGTGTCTCCAGACACCTTCAAGAAACACTTGGACATGTGGCTGGCCAAAATACCGGACCGGCCACCAACACCAGGATACCCCAGCACCAACTCCAACCGACTTCTGGAATGGAGAGTGGAAGAAAGGGAGCTGCCTGGTCGCAGTGGAGCCCCAGCTCAACTGTGTCACTAACGGACGGAATACAACAAAGTGTAACAAAGTGTAAAGTGTATGTGCCTAGCGAGTGTGTTGGCAGAGGTAGATGGTGGGGTTGAGACTGTCAGTCATGCTCCAGAGCTCGCGAGAGGATGGGTTGCCTCACTGCTCTACATAACTAACTAACTAACTCACTGTGCTCCACATTTCATGAATGGGCCGCTCCATGTTTATTCGCGATTTTGACCATATAAACACTATTCCCACTTGTTTTATTGTTGTCACATGTTACTATCTTCATATTAAACGTAAAATAGGCGCATATTGATAAGTATTAATTATATTTATGGTAAATTAATGATTTTAGTGAGGAAAGAGGCATGGTGTATACTACAGGGGCTGCGCAGCCAAGAGGTTAACAATCTGTATATTTATATCAAGAAAATTTTCAACTTCAACATTTACGTTACATACGTTCATAAAAGACCTTATAAATATAGCTTTATTGCCGGAGCAAAATTTGCTACCGCTAAAACTCGGTCAAAACAGGCCGTACATTGTTTAAAATACATTAAAAATACTCAAAGACGATATTGTGATTCCATCAAGAATAGAACTGGCATTAACTATTATTGGAGTGTTGACAATTCAGTAGAAGTTATTGATAAACTTAATACTGTACCATGCAGAAAGTTACCTCAGTAGATAGCTTCGACTTTTCAACTTTGTATACCAATTTGCCTTTAGATTTAGTATTTTCAAAACTTTGCTTTACAGTATTATAGATTTGCACTTCGACAGATTTGTTACGAATACATTTTTTTACATAAATGTTAATTCATATTTTAATTATGCGTCACTTAGCTCTGATCCCACTAGTTCAGTATATTTTAATAGAACTAAACTTAACCCTTATTGCCCGGGCTCGCCATCCTAAGGACATTATTGAGATCCGGGAGATCTGTCCGAAAAACATCGTAATAGGCTAGCCGTATCTTTGTTATTTTAACTGCTAGAGAATTCGCACACATCTCAAAACGTAGTCCTGTTTCATATCTGTAAACTGGCATTGAGTAGAGCTCTCTAGGTCAACTGGTTCAGTTGTGATGACGATTTCCGTGGAGAGAGATTCGATGCGATGTTAGCAATATCGGACATTTGCAGACACTAATTTCGTCATAGCATACAACAACATTGATCCGACGTCTCCTTGTTTTCGGAGGTGCGGTGTCGCAAAGACAGGCTTTGTTTACATGCGTCGGACGCACGGCTTTCAAAACACGCTTAATAGGCTTTCTAGCTTAACACAAGCTCTAAACACAAGACAAAACAGCGAACAAACACAGACAAAACACAAAATTCACGCACATCTAGGTCACCCAGTAGAATACCCAGAGACCAGGGTCACCAAGGTCGCTCCAGCACTCCCCCGGCCCCCGACCACCCGATGAGGCTCCGATCTCGGCAGGCAGACATGTAGCGGAGCCAAAGCCACAAGCCCGCCCACCACACTTCCAGGCGCACCCTTCATATTAATCGTCTCCCCGGGCCAGGCGCCTGATGGACTATTATCTAGTCCAACTTGCGCCCGACCCCTTCCCCCAAATGACCACGTATTCACTCAACTATTCACAAGCATTCTCCATTCATTCCTGTTTATTACCACTTCCTTTGCGTGATCTATAGTCATTCCTCTATCATCCAAAGCTTGTCTTACAGTCTCTCCATCTCAATGGGGGTCTTCCTGCCCTTCTATCTCCCCTTGTATCTGACTCGTATATTCTCTTTGTAAGCCTTTCATCTCCCATTCGTTCAACATGACCATACCAGCTCGGCACCCTTCTGTCCACTCTGGCTGACAAATGTTCCTGCTGCCCCACTCTCCTACGTATCTCTTAATTCCTCAATCCGTCTCTACGAGTAACTCCACACATACTCCTCAAGCAGCTCATCTCCATCACATCCAGCTTTCTTCTCTCCTTTTTCTTCAGAGCCCATGTCTCAGCCCCATACATCACTGTTGGCACAACAATTCCTTGATACATTGCACTTTTTACTTTCATTCCGAGATTTCTCGTCTTCCACATACTGTACTTCCCATTGCTCCGAAAACTTTCCTTCCTTCACACACTCTCTGTTTTACCTCCATTTCCATACCTCCACTCCTGCTTATCGTTCCTCCTAGATATTTAAAACACTCTACTTGTTCCAATATTTCCCCATCCAGCCTCACATCTAGATTCACCCTATGATCACCCCACTTGTTCCAATACTTCTCCATCCAGCCTCACATCTAGATTCACCCTATGATCACCCCTATTACACACCATTACTTTACTTTTATTGACGTTCACCTTCAGTTTCCTCCTCCCACAAACCACTCCAAACTCTTTGACTACCCGCTGCAGTTTCTCCTCAGAATCCGCCACCAACGTTGTGTCATCAGCAAACAGCAACTGATTCAACTCCCAATCTCTACCATTCTTTCCTACTAAACCCAATCCTCTTCCCATAGTTCTCATTTTCACCTCCCTCACCACACCATCCATAAACATATTAAACAGCCATGGTGACAATACACAACCCTGTCACAAACCTACCTTTACCTCAAACCATTCACTCAACTCACCATTTCCTACTCTAACACATGCTCTGCTCCCTTCATAAAAACTCTTAACTGCTTCCAACAAATTTCCTCCAATTTCATAAATCCTTAACACCTTCCACATTGCTTCACGATCCACACGATCATACGCTTTTTCCAAATCCATAAAAGCCCAAAATATCTCCTTATGCTTCTCTAAATACTTCTCGCATAAATGCAAGAGATGGAAGAGAAGCAGTGGTTGATGGAGATAGGTTACCCAGGCCACCCAGGGGGTAAGGGGGCCTTCATCTAATGGTGGAGGGAAAAAAGAATATGCCTCACGCATCCTACTGCGTGTCGTACAAGGCGACTAATAGGGGGGGATGGCGATAGACTTGTGGACCAACAGCCATTACTATGCAATAAAGTTGTTTTTTTAGCACTGTCTTGGTATGGCACTGCCGAGGCTGGTGGGGTGCGGATAGGTGCCACAGGGGATCGAGTCTTACCTGGGCACTGTTTGGCACCACATCTGTGTCGGCAGCAGTGTTTGCATGTTGGAGCAGTGTTGGGCTGGAATTTATTGTTCTATAGTCTAATTGCTTAATATACAGTAGAGTCTTGTTAAGGTGCTGTCTTTTTGTAACACTGTTAAGGCTGGTGTGGTTGCAAGTACTGCAGAGGGACTCTGTTGAGTCTTGCTGAGGCACGGTTAGCACTATACCAACTGTTAACTCACTCACATGTGGCTGACTACTGAAGCAGCTGTCCTAGCAGTCTCCACAAAATGGCTGCTTCACTGAATGGCCACCTGGAGATTTTCACAGGAACTATCCAAGATGGCTGCCATAGTTACAAGATGGCTGCTGTAGTACCAAGATGGCTGCAGTGGTACCAAGAGGGCTACCAGCCCAATGTGACTGGCAGGTGACAAAGTTCATACTAACAAACTCCCCTTTTTATATTTTCTTGTATCAACCAATAAACCAATATGATCTCCATAACCAGAACTTCCTTCTAATCCCATTTGTCAAACATATTTACAAGTAACGTTTTCAAATATGTGGACCAAACTTATTTACACTATGTACACAAAAGTTGAGCGGTTCTTAAACCTCACCAGCAACAGCAGATATCAACAAATTAGCATTGGCACCACGCTTAGTAAGGACATTAGCAATTTGATGTGCAGACTGCACCCGTCTCACACTGCTCAATTCTCCACGTTGTAACATGTCACCAAGAACAGCCAAGTTGATACGAAGATGCTCATCATCAACCTTTTTAGTAGAGTACAAACTCTGTACAAGGGACTTGTTATCCACATAACATTTCACAAGTGGGGGATCGCTCATATTTAGAAGCTCAGCGACAAGAGTTGCCAAATATATACCAGATTCTGCAGCATCCAGAAGTGCCAGTGTCTCTGCAGCAAGTGTAGACTTTACTACTCTCCTTACTTTCTTTGACTGCCATGACAGAGGGCATTTTTACCATTATGGTCAACCAAAAATACTACATATCCACCTTGTGATCCCCCTCCAGGAAGATTACCAAATGAAGCATCACTGTAACACTCCAAAGTGGTACTGTTCTGAGTCCTCTAAAGTACAAAAGTGGAGCATCACACAGTTCCGCTTCACTTTGCGAACAACTTTGTTTGCCTTATGAACATCTTCTATAGTAGGATTATGCATTACTGTACTCAACTCGCACACGTCAAAAGCTATATCTGGCCGTGTCTGGGTTCCCAACCAATTGAGTTGTCCGGTGAGTGCTCTATATTCCTCTAGCTCTTTCTTTCTCAGCTGATCGCTTCTGAGACTTAAACGTCCACGCGGAAGTGAAATCTCTCCAAGAGCTTCTACATAATCTTCCTGATGCAAGCCAATACCATTTCCATTCTGAACAACATTAACACCAATGTACTTGAATGATGTGGCAGCACTGGAAGACCCAATTGTAACCTTCTTCTTCAAGGGAACTATGACAGAAAAATGGAATTAACTTGTGCCAGCCCATAGAATAGCATCCACATGTATGCACATCACACCAGCAAACACCCCATTGTGTATCCAGTAAAACAATGCAGGATCAAGAAGACAGATTTTAATTCCAAGTGAAAGCAACAAATCTTTCAATCTAGAGTACCATGCTCTTGCAGCATCATTTAGCCCATACACAGTTTTCTTGAGCTTCCATAAACAGCCATCATTGCATTCCATGGGAGGATGAAGAAATACATCACGTTGAATGGAGTTCCCTTGGAGAAAAGCAGTCTTTACATCCATAGTGTGGCATTCCCATCCAGATGATACAGTTAGATCTTAACTTCCTCTCAAAGCATCCTTGGAACAAGTTGGCGAGTCTGTACGGTTATCAGCCAAATCTTCTTCAAAGCCACGAGCTACAAGTCTTGCCTTCACAAGTCTGGTTCCATCCTTTACTTTTTCAGTTATTACCCATCTTACAGATACTGGTGTCTGTCCACAGTCTTTCACTTTCTCAAAAACACCATTGCATCCAAAATTCTCTAATTCAGCTAACTTTGCTTCATAAATACAGTCTCCAGTGGCACCACATACAAGCACATCTTCATCATCAGGCAACTCTCTCCACTTGGTTACAGAATTAGACAAATCCATCCATTCTCCTTCACTCTGCTGATTCAGAACATTGTAACAATGTGTGTGAATACCTCCAACTTTCCCAGCTCTACTTACAATTTTAACAAAAAATTTCTTGCCGTCAAGATCATAATACTCTATTCTCTTGCCTGCTTTGGTATAGTGCTAGGTATGGTCCTTCTTGGAGTAATGTAAGCCTGATCAGTGGTAGAGCTTGCACCAGCTGTATCTCCATTTCCATTCTCGGCATTTAGTTCATTCTCATCATCACTGTCTGGTCCGGTATTCATATTCTTCCGACTTGCTATAGTAGTCGAGTCCTTCTGGAACAGATCATCAGCTTCAGTATTCGTACAAGTATTTCGTTGCAGCCTACAGGAGTGCACCCTAACAAAAGTACCCCTGTGTTTCACAAGTACAGTAAAAGTCCTTTAATCCGACGACCGATGATTCGAATCTCCCAATAGTCCGAATTTTTCAATTTGAGGCCAAATCCGAATTCACCCGATGGTCCGAATTTCAAGAAGTCCCAAAGTCCCCTTTTTGAGGCATTAGTCCACTCAAATGACACATAATGGAGCACACACATATCATATGTTCATGAATTCACTTTAAAAGTTTACCATTGTCATTGTAGCCTATTACCTACTTCAAAACATTCAGATTAATGGTCAAAGGAAGCTACTGATATAAACGTAAACACCACATCGTCTGCTAGAGAGTTTGTTTTGCTCTTGAACGCATCCTTGGGACGCTCCGATGCGCTACTGGCTTGCACCGCATTTTCTGCAAGCGCATTCAGTCTTGAGCTTGAAAACGCACCTGTGGACGTTCCGATACGCTACTATTTATAGTTCAGTGATCGGAGCGTCCCAAGGGTGCTTTCAAGACAACAAGACAAGGGTGCTTTCAATACAATATAATATAACAGAGCACGTCACAAAAGGAAAATCACAAAAGGAAAATTACAAGAACCTCTCAGGGAAGTGCCGTTGTTAAGGCATTACTTCCCGAACCACATCTGATCTGATCTTCAAGAGCAAGACAAACTCGCTAGTAGACGGAAGAAGAAGAAGAAGACGACGATGCGGACATATGGTGTTTACGTTTATATCAGCAGATTCCTTTGACCATTAATCTGAATGTTTTGAAGTAGGTAATAGGCTACAATGATAAACTTTTGAAGTGATTTCATGAACATATGATATGTGTGTGTGCACCATTGTGTCATTTGGGTGGCCTAATGCCTCAATGTTTTCGTCATACACAGGTTCATAGGGGTAAAGTCCGATAATCCGAAAAATCCACTAATCCGAACGAGGACCGGTCCGCTGCCCTTCGGATAAACGGAAGTTTACTGTATCTGTTTTCCATCTCTACCAATGACATTTCCAGGACCACGCCATTTATCCTAATCCTGTCGCTTATAGAATATACTTTCACCATTCTTCAGACCTGTAATATCATCCTCTCTTACGTGATGTAACCAGGCTCTACGTATTCTTTCATTTGATTAATTTCTCAGAAAATCCTGCCTGGCAGCATGTATAGCACTAAGGTTGTCAGCAATAATTTTTGAGGAAGTTCTCTCTTCAAGTGCAGGAGGCCCATCAGTTCTAACATTAGGGAATGCAGGATTATAACCAAGTACGGAATTTATCCAGTTTAACACCGGGTCGAAGCCATCGATATATTATTTAGGAAAATATATTAGTTATGTCATGTACTTCATTGCCATATATGTCCAAACCGTCGGCAATTCATTATAATATACGATCTAAATAACTTACAAAAAATCTAAGGATGTAGTATCCGGGCTACGGTAGTCATGTTAGCATAGGTCGTACGCTCGCGGTTTCGCTTTTGTTTTTGTTTTTGTTTTATTCTGTTTTTGCCCCCTGCTGGCAACATATATGATGGTGACAATAAGTCATGGGGGGGTGAGGCCCTAAATTTATTTTTGTATCCCACCGTCCCACGGCAGTCAAAATTGCCGGAAATTTGATCGCGAGCGAGCGAATATGTTTTGTTGCTTTGGTTTACTCACCTGGAGCGCGTTCAGTATACCCAAACACGCAAACGGGATAGCTCTACTGAACGTGATCGCCTCTGATTCGACGAATCACGTTTGTGATTGTTTGCAATCAGACGGCGATCACGCTAACACTCAGTGGAGATGACTAGTGAAGCTATCATAACCGTAGGCCTAAATCTCACCTCGACATTATATTATCATAAATAAGCTTAATTACCCTCCCTCCATGTTATTTATGTGTCGCAATCTCATATAAGGTGGCACACCTATAAAAATCATAGTTATCATGACCATTTTGCTATATACAGGTATAACATAAAATAAGCAACTTGGAGCGCAAGTCTCACAGCTACTTCGTCAGACCTTCAGTGCGGTAAGCGTAGCCTAGTTGGTAACGACTTCGCTTTTAAATCCGTAAGCCTACTCGCAAGGGTTCGAGGCTCGATGAGTAATTTTTTTTTCTTTTTTGCAGTTTTATTTTAATTTGTATCATTATATATGGGTAATGTTACATTGCCAATGATGTATTGTAATGGGTTATAACTTGCTGTACAGATTTTTGACCTTTTGTCTATATTATTGATTGATTATTATGTTTTGTATGCGGTTTGTATTTAATTTTTATACAGCAGTTATATATTGGTAATGTTACAGTTGTTACTATGCCAATGATAGCCTATATTTTAACGGGTTATAGCCTAACTTTATGTAGGCTACAGCTTTTTCGGCGCTTTTCTATATTATTGATCGATTACTCTATTTACACTTCTTAAAAACAATTTATGAGGCATAATCCCGATGTATCAATGGGAAGATATTATTGGGATGGAATTTGTGCTGTACCTGGTATCAATGCATTACCACAAGCCCACCGAAACGTCAATAAAATACCCTCATTGTTCCCTGATTAAATAGTACTGTATGAATATTCCCATATTCAAAATATGCTATAGGGGTGCAATGCCTGGTGAGTTATCTGCTCAACAGGTGGCGTTGTGTGTGTGTAAGTGTGAGAGTCCGAGTGTAGGGGGTGAGACAGTGAAGCACGGGAACGAGGTGGCTTCAGAGATGGGGTCGTTTCGGGCCATGAGTGAGCACCGTGCCTCATGTGAAGGCAAGATGGCAGGTGCTCGTTGTACTCTACGTGCTTCACATGTCTCACTCCCTAGACTGGAACAAGACCTCACGGGCTTCACTGTTCATTGTAAAGCGGTGAATGTTAAGGCTCTCAGCCTATGCCCGAGAGGAAGTAAGTTGGAATATAGAAAAAAAAAAAAAATAAAAATGCATCGAAGTATGATAGGTCAGCTAAGC
The DNA here is from genome assembly GCA_032716605.1 of Paralithodes platypus. Lineage (NCBI taxonomy): Eukaryota > Metazoa > Arthropoda > Malacostraca > Decapoda > Lithodidae > Paralithodes > Paralithodes platypus. The sequence goes on along the minus strand of CM064498.1, from coordinate 39,395,528 downwards.
TATGTTTAGTAAGGTAGCCTACCCACGCTATAGTTAAATTTTCAAATGTAATGTAAAATATAATATTAATGAACCTTCCATTAATATAGGCTTACACATAGCCTATAGCCTACACATAGATCGCCAGGAAAAGAAAATATGCCTATACATACATCGCCAGGAAGAGATAAAGGCCTATAGGCTATACTATTTAATTCAGCCTCCACATAGGCTACATCGTCAGGGAAAGAACAATATATATTAACTATATAATTTAGCCTATTCATACATCGCCAGGAAAAGAGTACTATACTTTTTAATTCCACAATAGAGAATTGTTTGAAAATTACACAGGGAATAAATAGCTACCTTTGCCAGATAAGGACCGTAATAACTTTGTCAACATTTCCTGATAATAGATTATAAGATATAATAGCCTGATGGTAGCCTACCGTCTGTCTTGAGCTTGAACAAGGGTGCCGACTCTAGCTGACAAGTGTGACTACCTTAGCCAATAGCCTATATTGATGGATAGTATTTATTTAAATTTATTGATTGAAATGAATAGACAGAAAAAACACATGTTACAGGGCCTAAAACCTTCGCAGACATCGCCAACAAAAATTTGAATTTCGTGCTCACAGCCACTGACCAATCAGCGACAAGAATCAATGTTTGGCTATCAATGTCGTTCAGCCTGCGCGAACATAAACAGGATTGCTCAAACAGAAACATTATTGCCTGATAGGGTAGACTGAACGCACTCCTGGTAGGGCCACTAATCGGAAGCGCATGGCGCGCCAGGATCAAGCAGCCCAGTTTGTTAAAAAAGGACACGCCAGTCAAGACAGTCAGGCATATTGTACTCTAGTTGAGCAATGGTGACTGGTTGAGTGTGTCCAACAATAGACTTGGTGGGAGGAAATATGCAAGGAATTGAGATGAAGATTAGTTTGGCTATATTTTGGGTGGGGGAAGTTTACGGGCTAAAGAAAATATTTTGGAGGTGGTGTGTTAGCTTTGATTTAAATTGGCTAAGGGAAGTGGAATCAACTATTTCAGCTGGGAGGGAGTTCCATTGCTGAATTACTCGGCAGGAGAAAAATAGCTTTCTGGCTTCAGTTGTGGAGTGGGGATTTTATATTGATGACCTCTTATTCCTTGATGGGGGGACATAGTGAATAAGTCATTGGGCTTAATAGGTGATAGGTCATGGAATATGGTGTCTTAAGATTGATGGATAATGTTTGTTTTGCAATTTCCGACGGGGTTCATAAAATAAGACACCTAAAAAAACAAAAAACAAGGAAAACAAATACAAAATACTTGTAAAAATCGTCCCCGGTGTTAAACAGGATATTTACCCCAAATACCAACTAGTTTGGAGAAAAACCATGAACATTCTGAAGAGCATTTCTTGCAGCAGTGGCCCAGGATAAAGCAATGTGGACATTACACTTTGTCATCAACAATGCACTGCACACTAATTCCAAGTATGTAGTTCAATCTTTCACAAACTCCATTAGACCAAGGACTTTCAGATGCAGTACACAGCAATTTAACACCAAAATGGTCTCCAAAACATCTCATAATGTCATTATTAAATTCCCCACCATTGTCAGAGAGGAACTTTTGAGGTGCGCCAAAAATTGCAATCCAGTTTGTAAACAAGGCATTCACCACAGATTCAGCCATTTTATTTGATAAAACGGAAAATATAACCGAAACTACCACTAATTTTTCCATGGTTTTTCTTTTTGGTTTTAGGTAGTTTTCATCATTATCCCGTACAGCCCCAGCGACGCGTCTGACGCGTCACCCTAATTGCGCCGACCGTAACCTCAGGTGTAGCCACTCAAGAGGGCTCAGATTTGTATGGGAACTGTGTACGTATCCCACGCAACCGTGCCGATGGTTGAAAACTCTCAAAGTCCACGTGCGTGCGCGTGAGCGCGCAATAACCTGTTTTTTTGGGGTAATTGCCTTCAATTTTTTACTCTTGTAAAATACGTTTTCGGGGGATCTGTAGGACCATTCTTTAAGCTTTTTGAGCGGTTTTTCGTGGTTTTTCCTTCATTCCTAACCCATTCGCTATTGTTTCTGGAATAAAACCATTTTTTGAAAACCGGTCGGGTTCTGGTGAACAAACATTACAAAACTAGCCGGGGCTCCACGGGTTAAGAGTCTTCCCGCAGTCGCCCGGGGAAACTCTTAAGTCTTCCCGCACTTGCCGGGTTAATCGATTTTTTCCAAATTATCAAACTTACATAAAAATGAAGTACAGTTTATAGGGATTCCAACATGCATTTCAAAATTGTCATGAAAATTGGTGGGTGGTTTGCTTAATATATACCCACATTTTGGAATTATTCTATAATTGCACCTATACGAGCTAAACAAATTATTATTGTATTTAACAGGAAGGTACGACGAGGTAAGTGATGTGGTATAGGTGGCAATATGCGGAAATGGATTATAAGGGCATTCCGCCCCCTCTGACCCCCTTACGAAAATATACGGTTACTCACTCCACCCCAACTGGATTTCTACCGTTTTACCCAACCAGCGGGGGTGTGGGGGCGGCAGCCCCCACCCATACTACTAGGATAGGTTAGGTAAGGTTGTTAGGTTAGGTTAATGTCTCATTGAAACATTGTAAAATCTGTGTCACATGTAGATTGATAGAATTTTGCCAGAGGGGGCGGAATGCCCTTATAATCCATTTCCGCATATTGCCAACTATACCACATCACTTACCTCGTCGTACCTTCCTGTTAAATACAAAAGTAATTTGTTTACTTACAGTTTCTTACAGTAGATCCTCTGGAAAAAGGCAAACTAGGCCTGTGTATCCAGCTCAGTACCAGTACTTGCACTGCTGCGGTCGTTCACGGTGTTGGCGGCGGCGGTAGCAGACGCAACATTTTTACTATTCGGTATTTTTGCTTTATAATCAAACTTCAATTCTTGTCTTCCCCATGCTTTATCAAGATTACTTTCAAATTCCCTTATTGATTTGGAATCGACTACATACTGGGGCAGTGCGTTCCACTCATTTACCACTATCACAAAATGAGTTCTTTGCCTTCTCAAGCCTATTTCTTTCTTTGTAAATTTTCTTTGAGTGTCCTCTCGTTCTTGTTCCCTCCCGCATCAAGAAGATACCTTAACACACATCCTCATCATACTTTCCTGACACTATCTTAAAAGTCTCTTATCATATCCCCTCTCTTTCTCCTATATGCTAGTGTCGGAAGCCCCAGTGTCCTCAACCTCTGCTCATAGTCCGCGTTCTTCAACGTTGGTACTAGCTTGCTAGCTCTCCTCTGCACTTTCTCCACTGCTTCTATATCCTTTACCATATAGGCTATGGAGCCCACACCTGGTTCGCATATGCCAGGTGCGGCCTAACCAGCGCTGTATAGAGATTCCTGAAGATTTCTTCGTCAAATTACACAAATGTCCTCCTTATCAGCCCTACAATTCTATTTGCTTTGTTTATCTTTTCCGCTAAATGTTCTGAGAAATTTAACTTATTGTCTATCACTACTCCTATATCCTTTTCTGCATTCACTTCCTCCATCGCTTCATACATACTGTATCCTACCTTGTCTATCTTGCTTGTCCCAATCCGCATGTACTTGCATTTTTTTGGATGAAAAGGCATTAACCAATGCTCAGACCATCCCTTCATGCCCTCCACATCTCCTTGAAGCAAACCCACATCTTCCTTACTCCTCACTCTTCTATACAGCTTAGTGTCATCCGCATACAGGTATACCTCACTTCCATTAGTTATAACTTCAGGTAAGTCGTTGATAAATATAACGAACAGTAGTGGTCCCAACACAGATCCCTGAGGAACCCCACTTGTAATTTCCCTCCACCCCGAGCCTATTCCATTCACCAGCACCCTCTGTCTCTGATCTTTCAGGAAGGCTTCTATCCATTTCACACATTTCTCCCCTATATTATAGCTTCTAACTTTCTCTATTAACCTTTATGTGGGACCTTATCGAAGGCCTTCATAAAATCACAATATACCACGTCTATTACATCACCATCCTCTAGAATTTGCATCCAATCATCTACCACCTTAATTAGCTGTAGTACCGTCGACCTCCCCGGCAAGAATCCGAACTGTCTCCCACTGAAAAGTTGGTTTGATTTCATATGCTCCATTATTCCTTCTCTAATTACCGTTTCCATTAGTTTACACATAACACTTGTCAAACTGACTGGTCTATAATTTCCTGGGTCATTTCTCTTTCCCTTCTTAAATATAGCTGTTATGTTCGCCTCTCTCCAGTCCATCGGGATTTGTCCTGTATTAAACGATACCTCAAATAACATTTTCAATGGCTCTACTAACATCTCACCTCCTTCCTTTATGATTCTTGGGTGTATCCCATCCGGTCCCGGGGACTTACTTCTGTTCATTTTTTCTATAGCCCTTCTTATTCTAGCATGGGAAAACTCTATTAGTTCTAGTGCAGGTGCCTGTTTGATGGGAATTTTTGGCACTGCATCATCCGACTCTACTGTTAGTACCCCCCCAAAGTATTTCCCCAGCACCTCTGCTTTCTCCTTATCCGTCTCCGCTCTACTCCCATCATCCAACCCCCCTACCAGCTATGGGATCCCTACTCTTCTTGTTAACTTTTCCTGAATGTACTTCCAGAATATTTTTGGATTATCCTTCACGTTTCTTGCAATCTCTCTCTCCCTTTCCTTTACCCCCTCCTTGTCTCCCACCTTATTTTATTGTTTATCTGTCTACGTTCCAAATCCACTACTTTAGCTTCTATACTAGACCCCCTATTCTTTTTTAACACTTTTAATCTATCCCACAATCATTTCTCTCTTATCAAAGTCCACAGATTTCTTTTCATTGGTAATTCTGGGTTCGTTCTTTTCCTCAATTTTGTTTTATCCTTATATTCCCTTACTGGTACACATTTGGATATAACATCCTCCAGTTTGACTCTAAACTTCCTCCACATTCCTTCAGCGTCTTCACCGTTCAAGTATTCCCCCCAGTCAATGTCCAGACACCTTCTCAGCAGCTCATAATCTGCTCCGTCATACTGTACTGTACATGTATATTTTTGTATTGCTTCTATCATCCCTCTCTGTTTTAATATTGCAACTAAAACTTATACAGGCATGGTCACTACGACCTATAGGGCTATCCACATTGACATGTTCCACTATATCCTCCTCATTGCTAAAAATTAAATCAAGTACACTCCCCTGCTTCCCATTTCTATAATTATCTTGTCATCTCTGTAATATGTTGCGTTAAAAAACAATCTCTTACTTTCTCTATAAACTTGTTTTCCAGGCTACACTGTCCCGCTGGAGTAGTACAATTTGCCCAGTTGATCCTTGGCAAATTGAAATCTCCAATCAAAATTTTATATTTGTTCTCTCTATTATCTATTTCCTCCATTGCTTTCAGTAGGTTATCATCCTCTTCCCTACTATTATTTGGGCTTCTATATATAGAGGTAATTAGAATTGACCCTCTTGTACATTTTACTTCAATACACAAATACTCACAATACTGCTGTCTCATATCCACCTCATTTACCTTGCTCTTTTCTTACATAAATAAACAGTCCTCTTCCAACTTCTGCTCTAATAGCATTCCTCTCGTACAACTCAAAACCCTCCAAACTATACTCCACCAGTTCCCTTTCAATTCTAGCATTTTTTTGGTCTTACTTCTTGTAAGGCTATGACATCAGGTTTTTCCTCTTCATCCTGCAACCTACATATCAGTTCTCTTTTCTTGTCCTGGGTAAACACATCAACATTACTAAACATAATCCTTAATCTTTCTACCATTCCTTCAGCAGCTACATCATCCCGCTCCTCCTGTCTGTGCCCTACTCCCCCCCTCACACTACTGGTACTGGGTCTGCAGCTTCTTCTCCTGTCTCTCCCCGAGACGCTTCCACCTCTGCCACAACTTCTGTCACATTCTCTTCCCTCCCAGCTCTCCTTCTCCCTTCTATTCGTATAAACCACTTCCTCAATTTCCCGTCCCTCACTCTCCAGAAAAACTTCTTCTTATCCTCCTCACCCAACTTTCCATTTTCCTCATCAGCCTTTTCCTGTAGTTCCTTTATTGTTTTCTTTGTTCTATGCTCAAATCCTTCTTTAATCTTATATGTTTCAGTTCTTTATTTGTGTTTAGTCTCCAACTAAAATTTGTCACTGTCTCTACCACTGCCCTGGTTTTAAACTGTACCCTTATAGGTCTCATCTCCCCCCTTCTATATCTACCTATCCTACTGACTTCCTCCACCTGCCTATCCCATCCACATCCATCTACATCAACAGCTTTCATGACCTCCTTCACTTTCTCCATATCTCTCACTTTTCTCACTCCATTATCATTCATATGAGCCTCTATATCTCCATGCATGATTATACCTCTATCCCTGTCCATGGCCTCCCTCACAACACTCTCCTTGTTCTTCATGACACCTACGACTGCACTCTCAAAACTTTTTTTTGTCTTATTCATTTCCTCCTTTTGTTCTTTCACAATTTCCTCCAAATCCTTAACTTTCTGTTCACCTACCACCGTCCATGCAGTTGACTCCTTCACTTCCTTGAATCGTCCTTCGTATTCCATCAGCTGCTCCTTTAATGCCACATTCTCTGCTCCCAATTCCTCTACCCTTTTTAATACCATCTCTAGGTTCGTATTAGCTTCTGAAATAGGCACACATTTGCTGCCTTCACTAAGCCTAGGCCTATTCCCTGCCTGCCCGCCCCCCTAGCACTTCACCAGTCCTTCCTCTCCTCGCTCGCTCAGTATGTTCTCGATATTCCGTTATATTTAATCCTGCACATGATATGTCGGAGCTCAAAAACTACGTCCACCTCCCACCACCGCCTGACCGCCTCGTATAGGTGCAATTATAGAAATTTACCCACATTTTAACCCCTTCTTTACCGGTGATTTACTTTTCATTATATTTTGTCAACTATTAAGCAATTTTATTCAACTTAAGAAGGACATCTACCAAATACAAAGCTACAGACTATCTTGATTAATAATTTTAGCCACCATACATCCTTCCTAAGCTACTTAAAATCGTCTAACTGTAGCTGAAATCAAATACAAAAGACGTCGCCGGTACAGAAAGGGTTAATATGATATTTGCAACATCCTTATTCTATAATAGCCTTCAAATTATGAGAAATAATTAGTGGTAGTTTCGGTAATAAGTACCGATAAAACTGCAGCAGAACAGAAGTGAATTGCCAGATCAACCAAAACAAGGAAGTGTAACCCAATCCAACTTTTTAAGTCCATTGCCACTGTCTCATTGAAGGTGGTAGCAAGGGGCAAAGACACTACAGGACGTGGTTGAGGTCTCTTGTAACGGACACAGGTTTCACATTCATCTGTAACCTCAACTGATTTCAAAAAGTCGGATTTGGCATGACCTGCATCCTTCAAAAACTTCTTTAACTTTTCAGCCAGGCAGCTTAGGGAACAACAACAACAACAACAACTACCTATGTAATTTCCTGGCTACTGCTACAGTATTATCATCATTCACACTCAAAAGGATTCTCTCCATCTTAGCACCATAAGGATGATGAACAATAGGTAGCATGTAATGTCCAAGAGAAGTGGTGCTCAGATCTACTTTGCGGCCAAACACCAGTGCTGTATCAGTGTTTGTATCTATGATCATCCCTGCAGTCTTTATTGATGCCTTACTTAGCAATAGGGGAATGTTGCATTCAACTACATCTGTTGAAATATTAACATTCTTGCCAGCAATGACACATGGAATGAGTGCTCGTTTCAAGGAATGCCACCGTCTGCCATCACCAAACTTGAAAACTGATGTTGAAGAATCATTAATTACTTCCTGAAGCTTGTTTACATTAAAATGTAAAACTTGCAAACTAAACAAACCAAAATTGGGACAAGGACAATATAAAGTCAAATTAAATTATCAAAATCGCTATGTGGAAACAACACTTACTAAAATGAAATCTATGAAATAAAAGAACACAATCCACCACATAGGGTGTACACTACTACATGAGCAAGTTAATCTGTTTCCATCTAACGTATCCGAATAAGATTTAAGCCATTCTCTACCACAAACTGTCTTTGAACAACCCAAGTCTAGAATCATAGCTCCAAATGTCTCGCCAAAAAGTATGTAAACCTTATCATCAAAGTTCACTTCTGAAGCCATCAACGTAATCTTCACTTCTTCATCTTGAATAGTGGAAGACCCTCCCTTACTATCATATTGAGAATTACCCGTATAATGAGGACACACCCTCGCTCAATGCAATCTGGAACCACATAGAACATTCAGTTACTTTACCGTCAGCACCAACTGGATTGGTCCTACCACCTCTCCTGTTCCTGCCTGGTTGGTAACCACTCCCTCGACCAGGAACTAGACGACGAACTCCACTGCCGCGACGATTATCAGATGTGTTGTAGTATGCATCATTGAACAATACTGGTTCCACTTTCATAGCTCGAGCCCAATGCCCAAGTCATCATTGGATTTAGGCACAGCTGCAACACCACTATCAGCCAATAGTCTTTTAACCCCTCCAACTCGGCTGTCCTCTTACGCTCCCTACCCCTAGAATCGGACCATATTTGGCCTTATGGACTTATAACCTTAACCCTTTCAAGCTCCAATACGCATTTCTGTTCTGTTTTCTGGCTACTATTAGACGATTTTATTCAGATTAGTAATGGTATGCGGAAGTCAAAGGGTTAGTTGAGATAGTATTTACCCTTTTAATACCCACAGATCCTTCCTAAGCTGCATAAAATTGTCTGGAAAATTTCACTAAGATGGTCACTAATTTTCCCATGGATTTTTTTTATTTTTCCCTGTTAGTTTTCATCAATATACAGTATAGTATTTGGAAATAATTACAACCCTCGGAGAAACCTTTTTCCCCATTATACAACGATCTTAAGACACGCCGCCCGATAGTGTGGAGGGATATGAAGTACAGGGTATTTTTATTTATTTATTTTTTTCTATGTGATTGAGGGAGGCAAAAGGCATAACTGCCTATAGCGAGTGCCTCCCCCATAGTTGAAAGAGTGACAGGGCCAAAATCAAGGGACGTTCGAGCCAAAATGCCTGGACACACGGAGTTTGAAGCAATTTAAGTCATAGGAAGCGGGAAAAACTGATTCTGGGAGAGAGTTCCAGAGCTCAGCTGTTGAGTAGAAGAAAGTTTGAGAGTAACGTTTCACTCTTGGGTTGGAGAGTTGCACAGAGTAGGGGTGGGATTGAGTTGCAAGACGGGTACCACGTGCCCTACGTAAAGGAGGTGGTATGCACTGGGATAGCTCTGAGGAACACTGATTATTATAGTAGCGATAGAATAGCGAGAGAGATGCAACATTGGTAAGTATGAGTACGAGGGGTTAAATGCGTAAAACGGCGATAAAAACGTATTTTAGCAAAACTTGGCTCGGGTTTTAACCCTCTCACCACGGAAGGGCTCTTGAACGCCCATAAAAAAGCATATAACAGCTGCCCGGAAGGGCTCTTGAACGCCCAGTGGTTGAAAGCCTGTGAGCTTCGTGTGCGAGGCGTCGGTCCGACGCATGTAAACAACAGCCGGCTGGACCGACGCCCCGCATCTCCGGCCACAAGAAGGAGAGCGTCGCTTGTTCGTGTGTGCCTGTATGTTGTTGTTAAGTATCGAAAAGTAGTGTAAAGTGGCTGTTTTGGCCATAAAGTTATCTCCAATGAAATCATCATCACAACTCAACCAGTTGACTTAGAGCTCTACTTAATGCCATTCTACAGGTAAATAACACAGCTACGCTTGGGGATGCGCGGGAATGCGGGAAGCAGTCAGATTAACACATATACGGTAGCCTAGCCTAGACGTTTTTCGGCCAAAACACCCGGGTTTCGAGGAATATATATATAATACATAGCCGGGGCTGGAGGGTTAAGGTATTTCAAAGGCCTAAAACCCAATATTTTGAAAACCCGAGCCAAGTTTTGGCGGAAAAACTTGGCTCGGATTTTGCGAGTTTAACCCTCTCACCACGGAAGGGCTCTTGAACGCCCATAAAAAAGCATATAACAGCTGCCCGGAAGGGCTCTTGAACGCCCAGTGGTTGAAAGCCTGTGAGCTTCGTGTGCGAGGCGTCGGTCTGACGCATGTAAACAACAGCCGGCTGGACCGACGCCCCGCATCTCCGGCCACAAGAAGGAGAGCGTCGCTTGTTCGTGTGTGCCTGTATGTTGTTGTTAAGTATCGAAAAGTAGTGTAAAGTGGCTGTTTTGGCCATAAAGTTATCTCCAATGAAATCATCATCACAACTCAACCAGTTGACTTAGAGAGCTCTACTTAATGCCATTCTACAGGTAAATAACACAGCTACGCTTGGGGATGCGCGGGAATGCGGGAAGCAGTCAGATTAACACATATACGGTAGCCTAGCCTAGACGTTTTTCGGCCAAAACACCCGGGTTTCGAGGAATATATATACAGTATAATACATAGCCGGGGCTGGAGGGTTAAGAGTAAACAAATTACAGTAACCTAATTTAGAATTTTGGCTCGTTTCCCTGAATTGCAAACCCCAAAAAGCATAATTTTGGAAAACCCGAGCCAATTTTTGGCAAAACTTGAATCGTATTTTGAGAATCGAAAAAGACTAACGAAATGTCGGAAATCGGCTCATGATTTCCCTAATTGCAAAGCCATATAACCAGATTTATCGAAAACGTAGCACTTATTTAAATCATAAATATCCAGTAACATAGACCTAGTACATTGGATACAAGCCTAATTCACACCTAACGCCTACAACTCGAACTGCAAAAGGTGCCAGACGAGCCCATCCTCGCAAGGGAGCGAGCTGTCGCTTCAAACAGTCTACTGCACCAAATCACCACCCATAACGAGGGGCGTCGCGCTCCTTGGTGCCGCTAGAAGAGTGGCGAACACATCATAAGGTATCATAAGGTAAGGACAATGTGTCCGTAGTACCTAGTAGGCCTACGTGGGATACAACACAAACCCTTACCGGTGCCATGGTGGTTGGGCCGCCGCCCATTTAGTATTCGGGCGTATCTGTAAATACTACCGCAACTACGAATCTTGTTTCTGCGACCTAGTATATTAACCTAACCAAACAACCCAACCTAACCTAACCTAACCTAGACCCAGTACGTGGGATACTAAACTAGCCCTTGCATGCCAGGTACAGCGGATTCATAGTACTCAGTACGTGGGATACTAAACTAGCCCTTACATGCCAGGTACAGCGGATTCATAGTACAGTACTCAGTATGTGGGATACTAAACTAGCCCTTGCATACCAGCTACAGCGGATTCATAGTACTGTACTCAGTACTGTACGTGGGATACTAAACTAGCCCTTGCATGCCAGGTACAGCGGATTCATAGTCCTCGGTACGTGGTATTTATTACCCATTAATTTCCGGAAGTTTAAACCTATGCGAAAAAAATCTTACCTCTTACACGTCACATCAGTAGGCAAGCACCCATGTTAGAGGTGAAGATCCTTTGCAGTCTACCGCCATGACTCGACTGGCAATTTTCAGGTAAATCAAGGTGGATATCTGTGATTGGCCGATTGCAATGACGTAATCAACATATTATACCCGAGTGATTGGCTCCCGAGGGTATGCGTGACCAGAGCGTGACTTAGCATATGCGTTATATTAACGTCTTCACAAAAAAAACAATAGGAACCCAGTAGTGTCTCGTGACGTGATGTGCAAATCTGTGGAAATGAACACCTGTAGTTTCGACAGAGATGGGCAGGTGGAGTTAGTGTTGACTAAAAAGCTGGTGGACAGACCTCGGGAGACAGGTGAAAATGGCGTGTGTACAAATCGGTGCCGTTTATAGGAAGGTGTTGACAACCATGTTACGAAAAAATTCCAATTTAGTACCATATATTTTTATTAGGTTTTGCCGAGGCTTAAAACACATTTTCATATGATGTTTAGAGCATATAAAATCCATATTTGTTTTCAAATATTGCAAAATAATTGGTGACCAACTTATTTAGTTATACTGTACTGTACTGTACTAGTGTTTGTAATTAATTAGAAATCTCTGGAAAACCTATTTTCCCCGTTATCGATCAATGTTGAGACACGCCCCTCGATAGTGATTTGAAAAGACATTAGCCTAACCCAGTGTTATTCATTAATTTTTTCAAGAGAGCCAAAAGTTCAGGACATATTCAGAGTGAGAGCCGCATAAGGGTGACTGGACGACTCGGCCCATGGGACAACTTGGCTCGGACAGCTCGGCCCACTTTTGGACAACTCGGCCACGACGGCGAGACAGCTCGGCCCCATGTTATGCTATGGTTAGGTTAGGTTAGGTTAGATAGGGACATAGTGATTCCAAAATGATCAATACGAGAAATAAAAGTTAATGCATTGTCACTTGTTTGATGAAACGAAAAGATAGATACATAAATAGATAGGGACATAGTGATTCAAAAATGATAAATATAGCCATCTATAGCCATCTATATCGTTTTTATGTTGTCGAAGCAAATAAGGGTTGTGAAAGGCCGCGTTGTCTCGCAATTAACACTGGGCCGAGCTGTCTCGGTTTTACTGGGCCGAGCTGTCCCGTGGGCCGAGTAGTCTAGCATTCCCGCATAAGCCATAAGGCAAATAAGGCACAAGTATAAGCAGAACAAAATATAAATAGGAGCTAAATTACATATTTTTGTGGGTTTCCATAGCCACAGATTTATAGAAAACGACTAGTAACAATTATTATATTGAAATTATTTAGTAAAAAATAAATTACAGTACCGGTATTTTGAAATTCTTGACTTTACTAATATAAATTAAACAAATAAATACTTTCAGTTATGTTGTGATGACCGGAAATGAGCCATCTGTTTTTTTACTTTCTCCATGCTGTACTTTTAATTTGTCACTGCTATTCTTGTTAAGATTCACACATGATTCAATTGTAGAAGGTTGTATTTCTGGTGGTTCATCTTCTTTTGTGTGCTTACGTTTTATAATACATTTGTCCATCTTGATTATAGCCTGGATAATTCACTGCCTGGAATACGACAAATTGGTGAAAAAATAACCAAATGTGGAAAATACAGCGTTTGAAGTTGTAAGAATACGAGTTTAGGTCCATCAATTTCATGCATATACCGAAACAGTCTTTTTCTCATAAAATAACTCTAATTTACGAGGCACCATTACCCACTTTTCTGATGTGGTGTTAATAAAACGAGTGAATGGACAAGACTGGCTGAGTATGGGCCACACGTACAGTTCATGTGGTAACAGGACGATTCGACGGTGCGCCACTTCGACGATGCCGTCGAAACGTCTATGCTCGTGATCGTCGAAATGTCTCTGTCAGAACCGTCGAATCGTCCAATAATACTGGCCATCGTCTAATTCTACTGTTCAACCCCTTGGGGTTCATGTCGTATTCTAAGGGCTATTTTTAGAATGTTTTATATTAATTACAACATTTCCACAATAGTGTACCTTCATAGCCTAAACTGTATATTATCGTCGAATGATAAACAAGTAAACTTTAATGTCACAACGCGTTATATATTATAGTTTGAATGTTTGAAGCTTTGGGTCATACATTTGATTTTGTATTACCGGTATGTGTTTATTTGCTTTATTAGCTTTGGGTCATAGATTCTATGTGTACAAAATTAGGATCATCGAAGCGTTCATTTGAAAGTTTTAAAGTTTCGAAATTGTGTGTACGTGTGTGTGTTTCTACCAGCTCTGGAGCATACATGCTTTTCTTAAGCAAAATGAAAATATAAAGCAAGTACCGATGGTGTTTGTACTCATGTCTCGCCGCTCTAAACTGGATTATAAAGCTGTGCTGGAATGTATAAAGTCTTCTCTATCACCTACATCATTAGGCTTACATTGGTTCAATGTTATTTAATACCACAAATTTTGTTGATATATTTGAAGATAAATATTGAATTTATATGCTCTAAAGATCATAAGAAAATTTGTTTTAACCCTCAGAAAACCCTAATAAAAAAGTATGGTACTAAAATGTCTTTTTTGTAACAAGGTTGTCAATACAAGCGGCTCGCTTGGTGTAGTGACTAGCGTCTCGGACTTCCACCCAGAAGGCCCGGGTTCGCGCCCACGCTCGGCGCATTAAAGATTGTTCACAAGCACTGAGTCGTTACCATCCCTCATGAGCAAAGGGATGGGGTAGTAGTACAGGACCCCAATGGAAATACGCCTAATCGGCCTTATTGAGCTATCCTTAGCTAGCTTAGCATGCGCTAGCTTTAAGAACTATTATTATTATTATTATTATTATTAATACGGTACTTCCAGTTATCGATAGCGCTAAAGATCATATGAAAATGTGTTAAACCCTCGGAAAAACCTAATGGTACTAAAATTTAATTTTCGTAACAAGGTTGTCAATACGGTACTTTCCCGTTATCAATGTACAATCAAAGCTGAAGATTGCAGAGTAAACACCGTAGACTTCATCGACTTTTCTTTCACCTTCGTATAATCGACAGCCAATTTTTTTTTTTTATTTACTAAGGGATTAGTACTCAACCAGCGGGGGTGTGGGGGCAGCAGCCCCCACCCATACTACTAGGTTAGGTTAGGTAAGGTTGTTGTTGTTGTTGTTGTTCCCCAAGCTGCCTGGCCGAACAGCCCCAAGGCCCCGAGCAAGGCCAAGGCCATAACCGAGTGCCCCCACAGAACCCTCCCTGCCGACCACAATAAAGCCTGGGTGACCGAAGCCACTCCATGGCGGGGAGCTGAGGAGGGTGCAGAAACGCCCGGGAAACCAAAGCACCACCCAGGGCCCTGTGCCCCTCAGCAATTATGAAGAGAAAGTTGAAGGGTAAAGGAAAAATGTGACGCTTTGGCTTCCAATCTCGGTAGATTGGGAAGTCAATCCACGGAAGAGACGCCGTCACTTGAGATCTAGAAAATATATAAGTAAAAGGAACAGTCAGAGTAAGCTATGGGTATGGCAGAGATCGCTCAGTTCTCACTCTGATAGACCAGCCCATCACCACATGAATAGAACCCAATCCTCTCAGCATCAGCTAGGAAAGGCCCTAGAAAGCCACCTTTGGCGGGGGGATAGCTCCCCTATTTTGGGCACCCGCCCGTTAGGTAAGGTTGTTAGGTTAGGCTAATATCTTTTCAAATCACTATCGGGGGCGTGTTTCAACATCGATCAATATGCCTAATGGGGTAAATAGGTTTTCCCGAGATTTCTAATTAATTACAAACACTATATATTGATGCAAATGAACAATTTCTTTTATAAAAAACACTCGGAAAATTTGTGGTATTAAAATAAAAAAATTCCCTTACATTCAGTGGTGATGGACTTTGAGGCAGCTGTATGGTATGCATTTACTGATGTATTCCCATCAATAACCTTACAAGGTTGCAATTTCCACTGGAACCAGGCAGTGTGGACAAAAATAAAGGAGTATGGTCTACGAAATTTGTTGTTGTTGTTGTTGTTCCCCAGGCTGTCTGGCCGAACAGCCCCAAGGTCTCGAGCAAGGCCATGGCCATAAACGAGCACCCCCACAAAATCCTCACTGCTTACCACTAACAAAGCCCGGGTGACCGAAGCCACTCCAAGGCAGGGAGCTGAGGAAGGTGCGGAAACGCCTGGGAAGCCAAAGCCCCACCCAAGGCCCTGTGCCCCTCAGCAATTATGAAGGGAAAGTTGAGGGGCAAGGGAAAAATGTGACACTTTGGCTCCCAATCTGCCAACTTCTAGGTTGGCAGTAGGGAGGTCAATCCACGGAAAAGACGCCGCCACTTGAGATCTAGAAGATATATAAGTAAAAGGAACAGTCAGAGTAAGCTATGGGTATGGCAGAGATCGCTCAGTTCTCACTCGGATAGACCAGCCCATCACCGCATGACTAGAACCCAATCCTCTCAGCATCAGCTAGGAAAGGCCCTAGAAAGCCGCCTTTGGCGGGGGGATAGCTCCCCTATTTCAACTCCTTTCGGGGTTGGGCACCCGCCGAAATTTGTATAGACACAAGGCGAAATCTCAAAGTATTTTGTTTAATACGTCCTTATCCAAGCGAATAAATTTACGTAAATGCATTACGTAGTCATACTCATACCCTCATGTTTTAGAACTTAAATTAATAAAAACATGAACTACGAACTGTAAACAATGTACAGGTATATGAAAACATATAGGCCCTATCTATGAAATGAAAAGCCTGATCAACATAACCCCACCTCCCATACACCACATCAGACAGAAGTACCATACTCAGAAAAGACATTCTCGTAGACTTTAAGGACGAATGGAAAGTTACCATCTCTGGTACTCAATATGGGACCGTAAAAAAAATGGGCAATCTGGAAACACCACTTACAAGAACAAGCCAATAAATACAGCGGCTCTCAGACTCAGAATTAGCCACTCAAGACTGACGGCACACATGTTCAAGATGAAAATAGCAGACAACGAAAACTGCCAATTTTGTCAGACCCCAGAAACAGTGGAGCACTTCCTACTCTACTGTCACCGCCACTACAGCGCCCGCATGACTCTTCGAGAAGAAATTGCTCGAAGAGGAGGAATATTTAACTTAGAAAACATACTGGGTGGAGGCAACCTACCCCTAGCAGACAAAAAATCAATAGCCAATGCATTAGGGACATATATACGCATAACCAACAGACTCTCCGACATATGAATCACAGTACAGTACGTACATAAAAATAAATACAGTACCAATCTACAAACCCACCTTTTTACAGAGCCACCCCATCATCCAACCAAGACAATGCTTAACTTAACTCATGAGACAACTCGACATTAATGAAAAACAAGAATACAATTGACTACCATTGCTATACCAATACTAATCCCAACCAATATTGACCTACCCCTTGCTATACCAATACTAATCCCAACCAATATTGACATACCCCTTTTTCAGCTAACACATCTATCATCTAATTACTTCCAGACAAGACAAAAAGGACTTACAATGCTGTACTATCTTACTTTAACTAACCCAACTAACACATAAAAAGCTGTCCAACGCCAATAACGCCTGCGCAAATATCTGGAGATTCCTACTCTGTGTACATTGCACATCACAACCCTAAGAAGAAGTATATCTGTAAATATATAATTACTACTAGCAGGGGTACCCGGCGTTGCCCGGGTTTAAATTAATACTGTACCACCATAATCACCATCACTACTACCACCACTACTACTACCATAATCACCATCATCAATCATTACTACCACAATCATCACAATACTACTACTACCATAATCACCGGCCTCAACCTCCCTGTGCCTCATTAAACGGCGACCTCGATTTCGGCCGCTAAATGACCTCCGATTTTCGATCTGAACTTATCCGTACCCCCATTTTGGGGGGCTGCGAACAACTTTCGTTCCATACACCTTTTCGATCGGAGGCCTCCTTCTGCCCCAAACGGATTTTTTTTTCAATTTCGGCCTCGAAACGACCTCCGATCGTGGCCTCGCCCCTTTATGACCTGACCCAGGTCAATTGACACCCACATGCAAAGTTTCAGCTCCCCAGGTCCAAAACTGCGGCCGCCTATTAAGAACACACAGACAAAGAGACACACGAACTGATTTAATAATATAGATTAGCTATATTATCTATTAAACGGTTATACTGATGTTTTGGACCGACAGTCAGCCCATCGATCTTTTTAGGCCTAATAGGTCCGGTAGAGCATATACATCATTGCTATATATGTCATTAAGAGCTGAAATGTGTTATAAGGGAGAAACAAAAAAAAACGCTAAAATACAGTATACTGTAAAACAATAAGTTTTTCAGCCAGTACCCAACCAGCGGGGGTGTGGGGGCGGCAGCCCCCACCCATATACTAGGTTAGGTTAGGTAAGGTTGTTAGGTTAGGCTAATAGCCTAGCACATTAAAAAAAAAAAAAAAAAAAAAAAAAAATAGCCTAACCCAACCAGCGGGGGTGTGGGGGCGGTAGCCCCCACCCATAATACTAGGATAGGTTAGGTAAGGTTGTTAGGTTAGGCTAATGTCTTCCCAAAGTTGACTATTTTTATAACATAAGATATTAAGCTACCCACTCCACCCCGTGAAATCCGAGCCAGCTTTCGTCAAAAGTTGGCTCGGGTATTCACAAAATTGGGTTTTATGGGTTTGCAATTTGGGAAAACCCGAGCCAAGTTTTGATACAAAACGCTATATTATTGTATTTTTACGCTTTTAACCCCTCATTTTCCCTGAACTTCATAGCCCTCCCCACTAGTGGGGGGCGTGTTTTTAGATTGTTGGATAATGGGTAAATACTCATTTCAGCTCCTCTTCAGTATAAAACAACACTATATCTGAAGGAAAAATTAAATAATACAAACTAAAACTTACTGAAATCGCTGTCTGTCCAAAAAGTCAGGTTTACCCTATTAAACATAAGAATATTATATATAATCAACAAATACAATTGAAAAAACACTAGGCCTATACAAATATAATAAAAATAAAAGACATTTCGACGGAGGTTCGACGGTACTGTCGAACCGTCCAATTAGCACCGTCGAACTGGCACACCGTCGAAACGTCCTGTAATCGTTCATGTACAGAAGGTTCGTTCTACTCTCTCTCTCTCTCTCATCATTCCTGTATAATGGTTGCTCTCTCTTTTCTCCTTTTCTCTTTGTGTTGAATAATTATGAAAAGTAAAGAATTGCCAGGGCCAGTAGGCCTATTCCCATTAGTAATTTTATTAAGTGATCCGTCTGATACGGCATAATGATGCAATTTATATTTAATACTTTGGACTTTTCTCTGATTACTGATGACATTCTCTCTCTCTCTCTCTCTCTCTGTTTCCTCTCTTGCGAGCCGCCAATTAGGTAATTGCGAGCCGCCACTGGCTCGCGAGCCGCGCAATGAAGACCACTGGCCTAACCTAACAACCTTACTTAACCTATCCTAGTATTATGGGTGGGGGCTGCCGCGGCAAGAATGTAGTTGTTGTTGTTCCCCAAGCTGCCTGGCCGAACAGCCCCAAGGCTCCGAGCACGGCCAAGGCCGTATCCGAGCGCCCCCACAGAACCCTCCCTGCCGACCACAATAAAGCTTGGGTGACCGAAGCCACTCCATGGCGGGGAGGTGGGGAAACGCCCGGGAAACCAAAGCCCCACCCAGGGCCCTGTGCCCCTCAGCAATTATGAAGAGAAAGTTGAGGGGCAAGGGAAAAATGTGACGCTTTGGCTTCCAATCTTGGTAGATTGGGAGGTCAATCCATGGAAGAGACGCCGTCACTCGAGATCTAGAAAATATATAAGTAAAAGGAACAGTCAGAGTAAGCTATGGGTATGGCAGAGATCACTCAGTTCTCACTCTGATAGACCGCCCGCCTTTTTTACACATCGCGGACGCTCACCATCATGTTGTTGTTGTTGTTCCCCAAGCTGCCTGGCCAAACAGCCCCAAGGCCCCGAGCAATTCCAAGGCCATAACCGAGCGCCCCCACAGAACCCTCCCTGCCGACCACAATAAAGCCTGGGTGACCGAAGCCACTCCATGGCGGGGAGCTGAGGAGGGTGCAGAAACGCCCGGGAAACCAAAGCCCCACCCAGGGCCCTGTGCCCCTCAGCAATTATGAAGAGAAAGTTGAGAGGCAAGGGAAAAATGTGATGCTTTGGCTTCCAATCTTGGTAGATTGGGAGGTCAATCCACGGAAAAGACGCTGTCACTTGAGATCTAGAAAATATATAAGTTAAAGGAACAGTCAGAGTAAGCTATGGGTATGACAGAGATCGCTCAGTTCTCACTCTGATAGACCAGCCCATCACCACATGACTAGAACCCAATCCTCTCAGCATCAGCTAGGAAAGGCCCTAGAAAGCCGCCTTTGGCGGGGGGATAGCTCCCCTATTTCAACCCCTTTCGGGGTCGGGCACCCGCCATCACCATCATGTTCCTGTCTATTGTGACTGCCTTTGGATACAAAAATACATTACCCTAACCTAACCTAGTATTATACTGTAGATGGTAATTTTTTTGAAAAGACTCGCAGCCTTATTTGCGAGTGTTTTTTTCCAATTTTGGTCAATATACAGGAGGCGCTACAATATAGGTAGCAAAATTATAATGGTAGTTTTGGGTTCCTATCATCATATGCTTCATTTCTATATACTTTTTATCCCCGGGAAAAAAAAAAAAATCTTGGGATTTTTCATTTATTTTCTTGGGATTTTTTGTTTTGGTCATTAACCTAACCTAACCTAATAGCCCCCAAATACATTTAGGTTAGGTTTTTTGGTTAGATTAATAAAAAAAATAAAAAACCCAAGATTTTTTTTTTTTTTTTTTCCCCCGGGGATAAAAAGTATATAGAAATGAAGCATATGATGATAGGAACCCAAAACTACCATTAGAATTTTGCTACCTATATTGTAGCGCCTCCTGTATATTGACCCCAATTTTTTTTGGAAATCGTAGTTTTGATGCTATTAGTTATAATTCCACTGTGGGAGAATAGTTTTGATAGTTAACTATAGTTTTGATGTAAATACTATCGCAACTACGAATCTTGTTTCCGAGACCTAGTATATTAACCTAACCAAACAACCCAACCTAACCTAACGTAGACCCAGTACGTGGGATACAACACTAGCCCTTGCATGCCAGCTACTGTGGGTTCATATATTAGACATACAGTAACATCTTTGTAGAACATAACACTTTACCGTAGCGAGGGTACTCCATTCCGAACACTTTTTGTAAACATTGAACACGTCCGTAGCAGAGCTCTCAAGATTGCGTGACTGAAGAAGAAGTTTGTTTACGCGCGGGACTACAGTAGGGTCTCACATAAAACGAGTTTATGGTCGATAAACGAGGGCGTTTTATGTGAATTCGTTTTATGTGAACACAGCATTTTGGTGGCGCAATATCGTCAATGTTCACTGTAAGCGAAAATTTTCGTACAAAGCGAACGATATTTCGTACGTTTTGTACGATATTTCGGCGTTTTATATGAAAGCGTACGATATTTGTATGTACGATATTCGGCGCTCTATATGAAAACTTTGTATTTGCCCCACTTTGCGGCGGACTCGTTTTATGTGATCACATTCGTTCTGATCGAAATAAAATATTAATATTTTAGTCGGGTCGTTTTAATCGAGACTCGTTTTATGCGAACACGTTTTATGCGGGACCCTACTGTATTGTCATCGACAAAATCGAGTGTTACAAAACTTATCAAAACTATTCTCCCACAACGGAATCTATGTGAGTATATTATAAGGATTCCATAGAGCTTCACTTTCCCTAATAAATTATGTATAATAAGGCTGCGAGTCTATTCCCTATAAGTATTTATTTTATTATAAGTATTTATACTGTAGATGATTTATGTTGTATGTCGGTAGTGGTACACCCGGTAACTACATCCATCCCGCTGCCGCCCCCACACCCCCGCTGGTTGGGTACTAATCCCTTAGTAAAAAAAAAAAAAAAAAAAATGGCTGTCGATAATACGAAGGCGAAAGAAAAGTCTATGAAGTATATGGAGTTTACTCTGCAATCAGGGCGGGTGCCCATCCCCGAAAGGGGTTGAAATAGGGGAGCTATCCCCCCGCCAAAGGCGGCTTTCTAGGGTCTTTCCTAGCTGATGCTGAGAGGATTGGGTTCTAGTCATGTGGTGATGGGCTGGTCTATCAGAGTGAGAACTGAGCGATCTCTGCCATACCCATAGCTTAATCTGACTGTTCCTTTTCCTTATATATTTTCTAAATCTCCAGTGACGGCGTCTCTTCCGTGGATTGACCTCCTAATTTACCAAGATTGGAAGCCAAAGCATCACATTTTTCCTTTGCCCCTCAACTTTCTCTTCATAATTGCTGAGGGGCACAGGGCCCTGGGTGGGGCTTTGGTTTCCCGGGCGCTTCCGCACCCTCCTCAGCTCCCCGCGCATGGAGTAAGCAGGCTTCGGTCACCCAGGTTTTATTGTGGTCGGCAGGGAGGGTTCTGAGGGGGCGCTCGGTTATGGCCTTGGTCTTGCTCGGGGCCTTGGGGCTGTTCGGCCAGACAGCCTGGGGAACAGCAACAACAACAACTCTGCAATCTTCAGCTTTTATTATATATTGATAACGGGAAAGTACCGTATTGACAACCTTGTTACGAAAATTACATTTTAGTAGCATACTATATATTAGGTTTTTCCGAGGGTTAAACACATTGGTCAATATTTACGAGCCGCAGCACAGCTGGGATCTCATTTCTAATGGTAGTTTTGGGTTCCTATCATTTTATGCTTCATTGCTATATAATTTTTATCCACTGGAATTTTTTTCTTTTTCTTGGCTTTATTTATTTATTTTTAATTTTTTGCATTAACCTAACCAAAAAACCTAACCTAACCTAAATGTATTTGGGGGCTATTAGGTTAGGGTTAGGTTAACCCCTTCAGACATGACGCAGAGGTTGCCAGATTAGCAATAAGAAATAAAGGTCAATATTTACGAGTCACACCACAGCTGGGATCTCATTTTTAACGGTAGTTTTGGGTTCCTATCATTCTATGCTTCATTGCTATATACTTTTTATCCACTGGATTTTTTTTTTCTTTTTTTTTTTTTTTTTTAGCATTAACCTAACCAAAAAACCTAACCTAACCTAACCTAACCTAACCTTACCTTACCTTACCTTACCTAATAGCCCCCAAATACATTTAGGTTAGGTTAGGTTTTTAGGTTAGGGTAATGCTAAAAAAAAATAAAAAAATAAAAATACAAATAAAAAAACAAGAAAAAATAATATTTTCCGGTGGATAAAAAGTATATAGTAATGAAACATAGAATGATAGGAACCCAAAACTACCATTAGAAATGAGATTCCAGCTGTGGTGTGACTCGTAAATATTGACCGAAATAAAGTTCTCGCTCTTATAATTAACTCCAAAATTAAGTTAAGGAGTTAAGTAGTCCATTAGCATTTATATTTAACAAGTCATTAGAAACAGGTTTAGTTCCAGAAGCTTGGAAGCTTGCAAATGTAGTTCCGATCTTCAAAAAAGGTGATCAATCGATAGCATCCAATTACCGTCCCATTAGTCTCACATCAATCATAGGAAAGTTGCTAGAGTCTATTATTGCTAGGAAAATTAGAAGCCACTTAGTAAAATTTAACTTAATAAATTCTTCTCAGCATGGATTCACTCAGGGACGTTCGTGCCTTACTAATTTGCTTAGCTTTTTCTCAGAGGTATATGAAGCAGTAGATAGTGACAAGTCATATGATATTATATATTTAGATTTCAGTAAAGCTTTCGACAGAGTCCCTCATGAGAGATTGATGAGAAAGGTTGAGGCACATGGAATAGGAGGGTCGTTGTTGGGATGGATTAGGTCATGGCTAATTGGTAGGAAACAGAGAGTCAGCATAAATGGTACCAAGTCAGAGTGGGGAGCAGTCAAAAGTGGTGTCCCCCAGGGATCGGTATTAGGTCCCCTGTTGTTTCTTATATACATAAATGACCTAGATTTAGGTATAACTAGTAGGATAAGTAAATTCGCAGACGATACTAAAATGGGGAGATCAATTGATTCAGATAGCGATATAGAGTGCCTCCAAAGGGATCTAGATACCTTACATGAATGGTCAGTAAATTGGCAGATGAAGTTTAACATTGACAAATGCAAGGTATTAAAGATAGGGAAGATGCAAACAAATGTTAAATATAAACTAGCTAATTTAGAATTAGAAAATTCAGACTGCGAGAAAGATCTAGGTGTGTTTGTTAGCAATGATTTGAAGCCTAGAAAACAGTGTATAAGCGTTCGTAATAAGGCAAACAGGATTCTCGGGTTCATCTCTAGGAGTGTGAGTAACAGAACTGCTGATGTTATCTTAAAACTTTACTTGTCATTAGTGAGACCCCATATGGATTATGCTGTCCAATTTTGGTGTCCTTATTACAGAATGGACATAGATTCATTGGAGAGAATTCAGCGTAGAATGACAAAAATGATCCATAATATTAGAAATTTTCCGTATGAAGAAAGGTTGAAGAAATTAGGTTTACATTCGTTAGAGAGACGCAGAGTTAGAGGGGATATGATAGAGGTGTTCAAGTGGGTTAGTGGGATTAACAAAGGGGACATGACAAATGTACTAAAGCTCAGTGATAGCGAAAGAACTCGTACCAATGGTTTCAAATTAGATAAATTTCGTTTCAGAAAAGATATAGGCAAATATTGGTTTGGTAACAGAGTTGTAGATGGGTGGAATAGGCTACCAAGTGATATAGTGGGATCAAGAACGATAGGGAGCTTTAAGAAAAAATTGGATAAGCATATGGACGAGAAGGGTTGGGTGTGAAGGGGTATCAGCCGGGTTGGGCCAATCAGCGCTCTGCAGACCCCCGTAATCCTGCGTTAATCTCTAACCGGTTTGGTAAGATGATCCTCAGGGTATTAGAGTGTTGAGCCTATAATTGGGCTTTGTAATTGGGGTTGTGTGGGACAGGGATCTGCCTTGCTTAGGCCAATCGGCTTTCTGCAGACTCCCATTTTCTTATGTTCTTATGTTCTTAAAATTAGTTTTCTGCCCACAGCTAACTCAAAGACAACTGCAGAGGTTGAAGTAACTAAACTAAATGTTTGTAAATACCCCTGATGGTAATAAAGGCTTTAAAGTATCCCTAATAGGCTCAAAATTACGTCATATGTCGGAGAGGGTTAATGCTAAAAAAAAAAAAATCCAAGAAAAAAATAATTTCCGGTGGATAAAAATTATATAGCAATGAAGCATAAAATGATAGGAACCCAAAACTACCATTAGAAATGAGATCCCAGCTGTGGTGCGGCTCGTAAATATTGATCAACACATTTTCATATGATCTTTAGAGCTATCGATAACTGAAAGTACCGTATTGACAACCTTGCTACGAAAAGGATTTTAGTACCATACTTTTTTATTAGGTTTTGCCGAGGGTTAAAACAAATTTTCATATGATCTTATGAGCATATAGGCTAGATTCCATATTTATCTTCAAATATATCAACAAAATTCGTGGTAGGCCTATTAACCTCTTAAGTGCGTAGGGTGGGGTAGTGGCCACCCCTCCCTGTGCGGAGGTATTTAGACTGTTTCCTTCACTCAAATACTGTAGTCATCGTACCATAAATATCATTAATACTTATCCATATGCGCCTATTTTATGTTGATTATGAAGATATTAACCTGTTACAACCATAAAATAAGTGGAAACAGCGTTTGGCTGGTCAAAATCGCGAAGTGAGAGCGAGAGTTATAATCATCGAGTGCCAGCCAGCCTGCCAACATCCACCCCTCACGACGTCTGGAGAGACACTGTCGTGTAGTTGTCCCTCTCTCTCTCTTTCATTCGTTTTGTAACACATACAAGCATAGCCTGCTTATGACTCGCAGCTCGCTATTGATAGCACGAAAATATACCGCCGAAAAAAGGGAATAACAGAGAAAATAGGTGATAATTGAAGGGGGGGGGGAGGGGGGGGAAGGAGCGGATGTGGAGGAGTGATATTTGGCATGGCCAAGGGGCAATAATAAAAAAAATAAAAAAAATAGGCTAAATTGATACTGGGCTGGTTTAGGCTAAATGTTTTTTTTTTTAGGCCTGGGATTATATAAGGGGTTCCGCAGCGCACCAGTAAAACCTTATATTAGTGGATCTGCACTTGCCGGGTTAAAATAAAGTTATACAGTACTCACAATTCTAAGTCCTTTTTCCACTCCTCATAATCCATTACATCTTCATTAAACACTGGAGGGGTCATTAAATTTGAAGAAGCCATGGCTGCGGTGATTCACTTCACTTTATGGTACAATCTGGGGTAAAATTCTAGTTTCACGTACACAGCGACAAAAGGCATAGCTTCCCGACCAACTATGAAGATCAGGGAAATTGCTGGGTAAAAGACGTAATATAATGATAATAAACTACATTAACGACATTAGCCTAACCTAACAACCTTACCTAACCTAACCTAGTATTATGTAATAGCTATGGTGCCGCATATGGGGAGAAACTATATATATTTTTTTACAGTAGGTATAATTCCTTATAATGCATTTCCGCCGCTTTGGACATATATAGGAATTAAGTATGGTATATGACAACTCTAAATTAGCCATAAAAATTTATGAGTATGCTGTGAAAGCGAAACTAGAATTAAACCCAATCGGGGGTAACATTCAAGGAGACTACTGCAGGACTCTTCTTCTTCTTCTTCGTACCTCTGACTGGGTATAGGCTATCCTAGTGTTGGTAAATCTACAGTTATACTACCCCTCCCCCACTGCACCCTACCACCTCTCCCCCTTCAAAACACGCCTTTTAGCGTGTTTTTGGATGGTTCAGCAGATGCGGAAACTGGAAAAAAAGTATTTTGATAAAAATGTATCACCAACCAGATAAGAGTTTTTCAGGAAATTTGTTGTTGTTTTTTATTTTTTATTTGATATACAGTGTTGTTTAATACCGAGGACCGTCACATTTTAGTATTTTTAACATTAGCATAACCTAACCTAACTTAACCTAACCTAACCGAAAACTAACCTGTCTCGCGACCGGTCTAAACCCAGCTCATGTTCCCTGTTTATGGGTGTGCGACGGTCTAAACCCAGCTCACGTTCCCTGTTTATGGGTTCGCGAAGGTTTGTAATACTTCAATGTATCTATTTCAAGTCAAATATACATTTCCGCGCATCATCAAACCATACTAAGTCTACTACTAATAATATTAACCTATTAGTACCAACAGAATAGCGACAAAATAGGGGTAGTATAACTGTAGATTTATCCTAGTGTTTACTAGCCTATACCCCTTTGAAAGGACATTAGCCTAACCTAACAACCTTACCTAACCTATCCTATCCTAGTATTATAGGTGGGGGCTGCTGCCCCCACACCCCCGCTTTGACTTAGATTTTTGGTGTATTTGTCTGTGAAGTGGGTATTTTTCAATATGTTGATAACGAAAATCCTCCATGCGGACTATATAGAGAAAAATATGGCGAATTTATTGGTGCCTATTTTCCCTAATAAATTATTTCTCATAACGTCGCACTAGTGTCCTTGAATATTATCCAATCTGCTACCATGTTAACTCACTCACATGTGGCTGACTACTGAAGTCTGAAGCAGCTGTCCTAGCAGTCTCCACAAAATGGCTGCTTCACTGAATGGCCACCTGGAGATTTTCACAGGAACTATCCAAGATGGCTGCCGTAGTTACAAGATTGCTGCCGTAGTTACAAAATGGCTGCTGTAGTACCAAGATGGCTGCAGTGGTACCAAGATGACTACCAGCCCCTGCACTGGATTAAAGTTTGCGGAGTCCTGTAAAAAAGCTTGGGGTTTTGTAAGGAAAATGAACGGAAAGCGGGTCAAAATTGTCCTTCCCGATATCGGTCGATAACAGTCTTATATGCGACTCCCAAGAACAGGCTGAGTCATTGGCGACTTTCTTTTCCGAGAAGTTTGGTCAGCCTGTTCCCCTGCTGGCGGAAGACCATCTTGAAACGTCGATCTCCTTCCATACCTTCCAGTAGGTAAAGCTCTCGTCTCACACACGAGGGGTCGGGGGTTCAATCCCCGGCCGGGCGGAGACAAATTGGGCTTGTCTCCTTTCATGTGTTAGCCTCAGTTCACCTAGCTGTAAATAGGTACCTGGAATAAGTGGACGACGTTGTGACGTCCCATCTGGGGTTGGCAAAAATGGTACAAGGCGAGATGGGTATCATATGGTTCACCTAAGCTGATGACTACTTAAGTCTTCGGGCGAGACGGTACCGTCTATAGTGAGAATGGTACCATACAGATCCACCCTAAGCCTTCGTTTCCGATGTCGCCAATTGGCTAAAATACAGACTACACACACATCCACAGCCAGTCCAACAGTACATAAAACACTTAACATGCATTTCACGCAATGCATTCCCAGTTAAGGAGGCGCGATAATAATGAGCTTAGCTCGCATTGCGTGGATTCCCCTTGACGAACAAGTAACTGAGTAACTGAGTAACACTGAATCTCCACCCCCTGCAGACCTAGCTCGTCCTTTGACCCAGGCTGAATTTCAACGTGCCCTGGCCAGCCTTCCGAAGGGTAAAGCGATGGGGCCTGATGACGTGGCGAACGAGATGCTCACCCATATATCCCAAGAAGCTCAAGCCTCCTTACTTGCTTTATATAACTTGAGCTGGTGTTCGGGAGTTTTTCCGGCACCTTGGAAACGTGCTCTGCTCCCCCCGTTCCCCAAACCTGGTAAAGACCCAGCACTCCTGTCATCCAGACGGGGTATCTGCCTCCTCTCTGTGGTCGGCAAGCTCATGGAGAAAATAGTTCTTGCTCGGATGTCTTGGTGGTTTGAGTACAACAACTTACTGTCCGATGACCTCGGGGGATTCAGGCCGGGTCGTGGTACAATTGACGTGTTGCTCCGGTTTGAGCATCTCGTCCAGGATGCGTACCGTAAGAAGAAGGTACTCCTGGCGGCGTTTATTGATGTCGCGGGGGCGTTTGATGCTGCCTCACACACTGGGATACTGTACAAACTGGGTGAACTAGGGGTGAGAGGACAAGTGCTCTCCTGGTTTTGCAGCTTCTTACTGGGCCGGACTTTCTCAGTTTCCGTGGGGACAGCACGCTCGCAGCAGTTTCCAGTACATTGTGGGGTCCTTCAGGGATCAGGCCTCAGTGTTTTTCTGTATAATGCCCTCATGTCTGACTACCCTCGGTCTCCCTCAACATCCACGCTAGTATATGCTGACGACATCACCCTCGTCTGTTGGGCTGACACCCTCCCTCAGGCACAGGACTTACTACAGGCAGCGGTTCACTCCTTCAATGACTGGGCGCATCGTTGGGGTCTCCGTCTCAATCTCCAGAAGAGTGCTCTCATGTGCTTTACTCTGAAGACCAAACTCCCTGGCGTACCGAGTGTGTCCTTAGGTGGGGCGCAGATGCCATACCGTACCAGGCACAAATTCCTTGGGATGTGGTTGGACGGGCCTGTCCTTACTTGGCGTCCGCACGTTGACTATCTACGGACGTCCTGCTTGAAGCGCCTGGATCTGATGAAAAGTATTGCCGGGTCTCGGTGGGAAACTTCCAGGGATGATTTGCTGCGCTTCTATGAATCGTTCGTCAGGAGTAAAATCAGGTATGGCAGTGCCGTCTACGGATCAGCATCAGCATCAATCCTGGGCCGGCTAGACGTCGTGCACAACACGGCGCTTCGCATCGCAATGGGTGCGTTCTGCTCTTCCCCTACTATCTCCCTCCAGGCGGACTCTGGCCTGCTGCCCCTTTCCTGGGATAGGATCTACCTAGACTGTAAGTGGATGATGAGGGTAGCTCAATTCCCGGTGTCCCATCCCCTTGCAGTCTTCCATGCCGAGTCCGGGGTAGCATCTGAGGCCCCACGCTGGCCGGTGCGCCGTCGACAACTCTTCCTCGTACGTGGACTCCAACACTACTGGCGGCTGAACGTACCTGCCCCTCGCCTGTCCCCCCGTACCCATGTTGTTTGCGGAAATGAGTGGCACCGTATACGACGGACATTTTCGCATATACACTGATGGCTCGCTCGTCCCGCCCTCCGCTACTGCGGCGGTCTTTTACAAGGATCTGTCTCTTTGCCAGACCTGGAAGCTGTCTGGTCGCCATCCTATAATAGCGGCAGAATTGTTTGCGATATATCGAGCATTGGTGTTTGTCATGACTAACCTACGTCCCCAACCTGTCGTCATATACACGGACTCGCTGTCATCATTGCATCTCCTCAACTCGCCTCGACCTTCCTCCTACGCTTCCCTGGTATTTCGGATTCAAGGCCTCATACTCCGTCGTCTCGATCCCCCTTGGATGGTGATCCTGCAGTGGGTGCCTTCATACCGGGATCAGTGGTAATGTCGTGGCGGACCAAGCTGCCTCAATGGCGCACTCCTCAGCTGTGGTGGAGCCCCTACAGGAAGACTTGCGCACCCATGCATCTACAGTCCGCCTCGCCTGCCGCCACTTGTGGGATGTTGAACTCCGCCTCGCACTACAGGCAACGACACTTGGAACTTATCGGGAGGACTCAGCGATTCAGCCTTGGGTCCGGCACCCCCTTCGCCCATATGATGTCGCTCTCACGAGGATACGCATTGGCCACACGGCACTATCTGCCCATCTCCACCGTCTGAACATCATCGGTAGTCCTAATTGCAGGTGGTGCTCTCGGCCTGAGACGATCATCCATGTCATCGCCCACTGCCCGCGCTTTTACTCCCACCGCCTGCTCCTCCAGGAACGTCTTCGTCACCTGGGGATCCGTGATTTATTGCTTCTGACCATCCTTGGAGGCAGGGGCCTCACCGAGGGAGTACGGGTGCGGGCCGTCCGGCTGGTCTGCGCCTATCTGAAAACGACCGGCCTAGTGCATTGCATGTGAAGACTGTACTGCCACACAAGAGACAGGGCAATTAACGGACGGGATTCTTCGTCTGATCGCCCTTAAAAGCCACCAAGAACCAAGAACTACCAGCCCAATGTGACTGGCTGGTGACAAAGTTCATACTAACACCAACATCAGCCACAGTGATGACTTGGTCGGGCAGTGCTGTGGTGGGACTTTTTTGTACTACAGTACACTCCAACAACTGAAAGGCAACCCCGTCTGAGCCGTTACAATGCATGTAATGGAAAAATTATGTTAAACCATTGTATGTATTGAGGAAAATGAGGTGAAAGAAGCAGTGAAACAAATGAGAGCGGGAAAAGCAGAAGGTTTGGATGGTATTGCTGTAGAGTGTAAAGAAGAGTGGAGATGTGATAATAGATTGGTTGGTAAGACTTTACAATGTGTGCTTTGTTGTGTCAATGGTACTAATAGACTGGAAGAGTGCATGTATTGTGCCGTTGTAAAAGGGGAAGAGAGATCGGCTGCACGGCAGGAGTGTTCAAGTTATAGAGGTATTAGTTTATTATCAGTGGTTGGAAAGCTGTATGGCAGGGTGTTGATAGAGAGGATAATAAAGTGTACGGAAGTTGCAATAGGAGAAGAACAATGCGGTTTTAGGAGGGGAAGAGGGTGCTTGGATCAGATGTTTGCAGTAAGACAGATGCGAGAAGTATTTAGAGAAGCATAGCCTAAAGAGATATTTTGGGCTTTTATGGATTTTGAAAAAAGCATATGATCGTGTGGATCGTGAAGCAATGTGGAAGGTGTTAAGGATTTATGAAATTGGAGGAAATTTGTTAAAAGCAGTTAAGAGTTTTTATGAAGGGAGCAGAGCGTGTGTTAGAGTAGGAAATGGCGAGTTGAGTGAATGGTTTGAGGTAAAGGTAGGTTTGCGACAGGGTTGTGTAATGTCACCATGGCTGTTTAATATGTTTATGGATGGTGTGGTGAGGGAGGTGAAAATGAGAACTATGGCAAGAGAATTGGGTTTAGTAGGAAAGAATGGTAGAGATTAGGAGTTGAATCAGTTGCTGTTCGCTGATGACACAGCGTTAGTGGCGGATTCTGAGGAGAAACTGCAGCGGGTAGTCAAAGAGTTTGGTATGGTTTGTGGGAGGAGGAAACTGAAGGTGAACGCCAATAAAAGTAAAATAATGGTGTGTAATAGGGGTGATCGTAGGGTGAATCTAGATGTGAGTCTGTATGGGGAAATATTGGAACAAGTAGAGTGTTTTAAATATCTAGGAGGAATGATAAGCAGGAGTGGAGGTATGGAAATGGAGGTAAAACAGAGAGTGTGAAGAAAGGAAGGTTTTCGGAGCAATGGAAAGTACTGTATGTGGAAGACGAGAAATCTCGGAATGAAAGTAAAAAATGCAATGTATCAAGGAATTGTTGTGCCAACAGTGATGTATGGGGCTAAGACGTGGGCTCTGAAGGAAAAGGAGAGAAGAAAGCTGGATGTGATGGAGATGAGCTGCTCGAGGAGTATGTGTGGTCGAGTTACTCGTAGAGACAGATTGAGGAATGAAGAGATACGTAGGAGAGTGGGGCAGCAGGAACATTTGTCAGCCAGAGTGGACAGAAGGGTGCTGAGCTGATATGGTCATGTTGAACGAATGGAAGATGAAAGGCTTACAAAGAGAATATGTGAGTCAGATACAAGGGGAGATAGAACGGCAGGAAGACTCCCATTGAGAGAGAGACTGTTTAAGACAAGCTTTGGATGATAGAGGAATGACTATAGATTAGGCAAGGGAAGTGGTAATAAACAGGAATGAATGGAGAATGCTTGTGAATAGATGAGTGAACATGTGGTCATACGGGGGAAGGGGTCGGGCGCAAGTTGGACTAGATAATAGTCCATCAGGCGCCTGGCCCGGGGAGACGGTTTGTATGAAGGGTGCGCCTGGAAGTGTGGTGGGTGGGCTTGTGGCTTTGGCTGGCTCCGCTGCATGTCTGCCTGCCGAGATCGGAACCTCTCCGGGTGGTCGGGGGCTGGGGGAGTGCTGGAGGGACCTTGGTGACCCTGGTCTCTGGGTATTCTCCTGGATGACCAAGATGTGTGTGAATTTGTATTTTGTGTGTTCATTGGTTTCTGTTGTGTTTTGTGTTGTCCCTATTCTGGCTCTGTCTTGAGCCCCCCCCCCCAAAAAAAAAAAGAGAGAAAAAAAAAGTGGGGATTGGGCCTGAGTATATAGATATACAGTAGTTTCTTTATTCATACAGAATTTAGTCAAATTTACCAGAATGCCCCATACAGTACTTCCCAAATTGACTAATTCCTTGAACGTGCCGATAGTGCATTGTTATATGTGCGATTAGTCTGCTTGGGAAACAGATTAACTTGCTCATGTAGTAATGTACACCCTATTGGTGGATTGTGTTCTTTTATTTAAAAATTATTATTTTGCTTAAGCGTTGTTTCCACATAGCAATTTTAATAAGTTGTTTTGCCTTTTTACTGTGTTCGTCCAAGTTTTGGTTTGTTTATTTTGCAAGTTTTACATTATAAAGTCTGGGTCGGCCATCCACCAAATTCCATTTTTCTCATTGCTCGCATTGTTCAAATTCCAATTAAGCGACCGCGTTCGTCCATCAAATTCTTGCTTATTTCGGGACCCGACTGTATCTGTATAGCGAATGCCATAGGCCTCACGGAAGCAAGGCCATGAAAAAAACTTTCAAAAACAACCCAGGGGCTCTCAAAACAAAGGAATATGTCATTAGGTGAGATAATTCCTGTCTAGTACTTCCTACCACTCATCCATGTGTTTCTCACCCCATCCCCTTCCCCTCCTTCCTCAATTATCACCTATTTTCTCTTATTTTCATCATTTATCAGCTATTTTTCGCGGGAAATATTCTCCCGCGGTTTCGTACACAACAGCGAGTCATTTAGAGATCCTATGCAACGAGAGAATCTCTACTGCATCGATCAGTGTGGCGAGAGGAGGAGGGTGTATGTCTCGCCGCCTCCCGCCTGAGAATACAAGCGGGTGGGGAATATCGTCTTTTTTAGCCACCCAAATGCTTTCCCCGCTTATTTTATCACTCTTGAAGGTTCATATGTTCATCATATTAGCAAAATATGTGCTCATTGAAAAAATAAATTATGGTTTATATGATAGATATAACCAATTCTGTCAGAATACAGTATTGGGTAATTAATTCGCATGTAACTACGTTGGTCACACCCCCTATTGCGTGCTTACTGTGTTAACACTTACGATGCTGGGATATTTCCGCTATATTAGGGCTCATTCAGGCACTCCTGAATGATTAAGCAAGTGTCTGAATGATATTTAATATATTCAGCCAAAACTAAAAGAAATTAGTTTCAAAATTACATCAGAACAAGCTTCGTAGCGCGCGGGATTCATCCGCAGCGCTACCATAGAAATTGGCAAATATTCGCTAATTATAAGCAATGTCACGCTACATTTGCCTTTGCCAGCGCTGCAGAGGTCTCGAGAGATATGAGGTGAGAGTCTCAGTGCCCCGGCAGCCGTGCTGGAGAGCGGAGGGGAGCTTGCCGCGTTCTTGCTCACTAAAACTTTTTTCCACACGCTTTAAGAGGCTTTAAGAGCCTGTAATTGCTTTAAATTGCCAGGACGTTCCAGAATGTCTCCCGCAGCAGCCAATGGGTTAATACAGTACAGTAGTCTACTAGTTTTACAATTAATTCTCCCTCAAAATAATAGGCCTACATACCGGTACTTTAATTATGAGTAATATTTACCATAGTGACAAAAAAGGGAAAACATAATAATAATAAGATATTATATGCAAGATAGCTGTCATGAATTAGGGTGTGAAACAACCATAGAGTTTCTGGGATTCACAACAGCAAAAGCCACGTTTTCAATCACCCCCATTAGCGGCTTGCTGGTGTAGTGATTAGCGTCTTGGACTTCCACCCAGAAGGTCCCAGGATCGTGCCCACGCTCGGCGCAGTAATTTTTCAGAAGCTCTGAGTCGTTACCATCCCTCATGAGTAAGGGGATGGGGTACCAGGACCCCAATGGAAACACGCCTAATCGGCCTTATTGGGCTATCCTTAGCTGGTTTAGCATGCGCTAGCTTCAAGAACTTATTATTATTATTACAGTATCTCAGATAGACTGCGAAAGGTGTCGTATTACAGCATTAAGGGGAGAGGACACGAAGGGGAGGGTGTGTGCCGGTCGGCAATACATCGTCTTTTTCACCCCCACATACTATTCCATTAAAATGCTACAAACTCCCAGCATAGTGTACACCTCTAGGATTCAGGCACACTGGAGGAGGTTGCTCTATATTTAACCTTAAGTAATGTATTAAAGTCTGCTACTCTACAGAATTAGCATACCGGTACTGAACCTCATAGTGCAGTACAGTAACAGTATTCCTATACTGTACTGTAGCAATATACTGTACCGGAAGCTAAATAATGTGAGGCATGGTACTGTACCCAATTAGGATAGTGGGTTTGGTAACACAGTAGTTTGATGACCTCTGTTTTTGGTTGAGGCAGTGCTGTGAACTACATGATAGCAAGATGGGTATTACTTAATTTCTGTTTATTTTATGTAGCCTAGATGTACAGTAGCCTATATATATTTATGTTACTGTAAGGTATATATGGACCCCAGTATGGTACCCTCTGTACTGTGCGAGTCTGAAATAAAGCATTATTATTATAGCTGTTATATGGTAATATCTTCATATTAAACGTAAAATAGGCGCATATTCTTACAGTTTCTTACAGTAGATCCTCTGGAAAAAGGCAAACTATGACTGTGTATCCAGCTCAGTACCAGTACTTGCACTGCTGCGGTCGTTCACGGTGTTGGCGGCGGCGGTAGCAGACGCAACATTTTTACTATTCTGTATTTTTGTTTTATAATCAAACTTCAAATCTTGTCTTCCCCATGCTTTATCAAGATTACTTTCAAACTCCCTTATTGATTCGGAATCGACTACATACTGGGGCAGTGCGTCCCACTCATTTACCACTCTATCACAAAATGAGTTCTTTGCCTTCTCAAGCCTATTTCTTTCTTTGTAAATTTTCTTAGAGTGTCCTCTCGTTCTTGTTCCCTCCCGCATCAAGAAGATACCTTCACACACATCCTCATCGTACTTTCCTGACACTATCTTAAAAGTCTCTATCATATCCCCTCTCTTTCTCCTATATGCCAGTGTCGGAAGCCCCAGTGTCCTCAACCTCTGCTCATAGCCCACATTCTTCAACGTTGGTACCAGCTTGCTAGCT
The DNA here is from genome assembly GCA_032716605.1 of Paralithodes platypus. Taxonomy (NCBI): domain Eukaryota; kingdom Metazoa; phylum Arthropoda; class Malacostraca; order Decapoda; family Lithodidae; genus Paralithodes; species Paralithodes platypus. The sequence continues at coordinate 39,359,745 of CM064498.1, read as the reverse complement.
CTCCTCTGCACTTTCTCCACTGCTTCTATATCCTTTACCATATATGGAGCCCACACCTGGTTCGCATATTCCAGGTGCGGCCTAACCAGCGCTGTATAGAGATTCCTGAAGATTTCTTCGTCAAGTGACACAAATGTCCTCCTTATCAGCCCTACAATTCTATTGGCTTTGTTTATCTTTTCCGCTAAATGTTCCGAGAAATTTAACTTATTGTCTATCACTACTCCTACATCCTTTTCTGCATTCACTTCCTCCATCGCTTCATACATACTGTATCCTACCTTGTCTATCTTGCTGGTCCCAATCCGCATGTACTTGCATTTTTTTGGATGAAAAGGCATTAACCAATGCTCAGACCATCCCTTCATGCCCTCCACATCTCCTTGAAGCAAACCCATATCTTCCTTACTCCTCACTCTTCTATACAGCTTAGTGTCATCCGCATACAGGTATACCTCACTTCCATTAGTTATAACTTCAGGTAAGTCGTTGATAAATATAACGAACAGCAGTGGTCCCAACACAGATCCCTGAGGTACCCCACTTGTAATTTCCCTCCACCCCGAGCCTATTCCATTCACCAGTACCCTCTGTCTCCGATCTTTCAGGAAGGCTTCTATCCATTTCACACATTTCTCCCATATATTATAGCTTCTAACTTTCTCTATTAACCTTTTATATGCATATGAATAAGTAATAACGATATTTATCGGATAATGACGATTTTAGGCGGGAATGAACCAAAATATGCTCGCTTAGCCCTTTTAACCCTTGGAATCCGGGAGGCCTCATATGAGGCAAAATGTATTTTGGTTAGGAGTCCGGGAGGCCTCATATGAGGCAAAATAAAAATCAAAGGGTTCAAATTGCGCGGGCGGATTTTTGTTTGTGCGTGGGCGACCGCAGCGCCACCAAGCACAAACTACCAGGCAGCATCAGTTCTTATCTCACACCCAAGATGGCTGGAGTTAACCCGAAAAAAATAGCTGTGTCCGAATCGCCGCCCGCTGCCGCGACCCATATGCCTAAGAAAGGCAAAGCTAAAACGACCAACAAAACGTTGCTAAGTCCCGGTGGTGTTGCACGTGTGCTAAAAGAGTTAAGTGATCATGACCTTAGTGAGATTGAGAATGATTTTGACGAAGAACATGTGGTTAGTGAAGATGTTGATGAAGTGGAAGATGGCGAAGAATTTCAGGGCTTTCATAGCACTGATGATGACGATGGTGATGATGATAATGATAACAATGTTGGATGCGGTGAACATCATGAAGGTGATGAAAGTGTTAGTGAAATGGGAAGTGTTCTACCCGCATCACGTGAACATGACCCGGCACACACGCTTGCGACCCCGGCGTCGGCTGTGGGGACTCCTTCCCCGGCAAAAATAGCCAGTTATTTTTATAGGAGAGCTTTGCTGGATAGTGCAAGGAAGCCTGCACGGGAGGCGGCCGAATGGGAAAGAGGTGAAGATGCTGATAGTGAGGATGAGCGTGAAGAGTCGAGCGTGGGTAGGCCTATTCCTATGTCTCCCGGGACCTCCTCACCCGCGGCTGGTGCGTCATTGACCCCGCATGACCCACAGCCATGAACAAGTGGTGCAAGTGGTGCGGAATTGTCCCCGCATGACCCACAGCCATCAACAAGTGGTGCAAGTGGTGCGGTATTGTACCCGCATGACCCACAGCCATCAACAAGTGGTGCAAGTGGTGCGGTATTGTCCCAGCATGACCCACAGCCATCAGCAAGTGGTGCAAGTGGTCAACACACCTCCAGAAGGGTCTTGTTCATGGCCACAGGGTGGGCACAAAGCAGCACCTCAGGCCCTAAACTGCCCCAAAAACGCTCTCGTCGTCGCCTTAAAACTTCAGAGCCAACTAGCTCACCTTCACCACCCACTAGCCGCCCACGCCAGCAGTCGCCACCTGATGTATCACCACCAACTGACGACCAGGATCCCACCTATGACCCTGAAGACACCCACGAATATGGCCGCCCTTCAAGATACATGGACGACCACGGTGCAGATTCTGGGGATGATAATTATGACCTGCCAGACGACCCTGTTGTGGACGAAGCTGAGTGGGTGGACGACCCAGCACCCCGGCGTGGCCGTGGACATCCCCGTGCTCGGGGTGTCCGTGCCCTTGGATGTGGATGTGGCCGACAGCGTGGGCGTGGCCGTGCCCGTGGGTGTGGCCGTGCCCGTGGGTGTGGCCGTGGCCGCCCCTGCTGCCCGTCCCCGTCCCCGTGCCAGGCATGCTGATGTCTGGACGTGGGAGGATGGGGCCACCTTTCAGCCACAAGATACCACATTCGATGACGCCCAACATGCCGCAGGGATTGATCCATCTTTCCCAGGGGGACCCACCTCAACACCTGCCGAGATATTCAAGGCCTTTTTCGACAATGATGTCATATCATATGTTGTCGATGAGACCAATAAGCAGCAGGCCCTCACTGACCACCTCAGCGGCAAGACCCATAGTTCCCACATGAAGGCCTGGAAGCCTGTCACCATTGCCCAAATGTATGTGTTCATAGCACTGACCATGCTCATGGCACATGTGAAGAAGCATCGGCTGGCAGACTACTGGATCACAGGCGACATAATTGCCACACCTGCTTTTGGCAAACTTATGGCCCGGGACCGCTACTTCGCCATACTTGGTAACCTGCACTTCGTTACCAACACCAATGTACACCGAACAGACCGCCTGTGGAAGATAAGGGGATTCTACGACATGATGAAGGCCAAGTTTTCCACATTCTTGAAGCCTTTTCAAAAGGTCGTGATCGACGAGTCTCTTGTGCTGTTCCGGGGGAACCTTCACTTCCGGCAGTACATACCATCCAAGAGACATCGATTCGGCATCAAGCTCTTCGTCCTCTGTGACTGTAAGACGGGTTATGTGCTGGACTTCATTGTCTACAGTGGGAAGGAGGGTGAGGTTCTTGCAGATCAAGAAATAGGGTTCGGTGGAGCAGTGGTGAAGGCGATGATGGATCGCTACTTCAACAAGAACCACATACTCTACACGGACAACTATTATACGTCCCCCATCCTCACCCAGTACCTGAACAGGCAGCAAACCCAGACTGTGGGCACAGTACGGGGGACGAGGAAGAACATGCCGGAATTCCCCCAAAAGACCAAGAAGAAGGACATCTTCCACAAGCAACATGGTCCAATGCTGGCAATCCATTGGCACGACCAAAGGAAGGTCAACATGATCAGCACCATCCACAAGGGCAACCTGGTTGACTCTGGCAAAGTCAACCACAGGACCAGGGAGCCCATCATGAATCCAGACGCAGTTATGGACTACAACATAAACATGCGTCTGGTTGACAAGTCAGACATGCAGGTCGGCTTCATCGACTGCCTGCGGACCTCCTGCAGGTGGTATAAGAAGTTCTTCCTGCACATGATGGATGTGTCTGTGCTGAATGCATACAACCTGTACAAGCTCATGAACCCCACAATGCCCAGGAAGTACACCAACCTTCGGAGATTCCAGAAACAGCTCATTCTGGATCTCATTGGGGAATATGCCCTGCCTGAGGAATCCCCACGAGCTCAACATATGCCAGGAGTTGGCACCATGGACCACACATACGCTTCCGAACACCACAAGAAGCACAGGATCGTCGCCCTTCCAGTAGCTGCTGGTCGCAAGAACCAGAAACGGTGCCATGTCTGCAGCCACACCACCTGAAGACCCCAGAAAAACACCAAAACCTCGTATCAGTGCCAGGAATGTCAGGTAGCACTGTGCATCACGCCTTGCCACGATGATTTCCACGTAAACTTATAAGTGGCACTGACCCTGAGAACACTAGTGAAAGTGACACTAAAACAATAAAACACTATGTGCAAGTGAAAGTGTCACTAAAAACAATACAACAGTATGTGCAAGTGAAAGAGACACAACAACTATATATTAGAGTAACTATTCAACAAGTATTTATAAGTGAAACCTGTAATAAGTGAAAGTGACACTAACTAAAAACAATATAACAATATGTGCAAGTGAAAGAGACAACAACTACTGTATATATTAGTAACTATTCAATAAGTATTTATAAGTGAAACCTGTAAGTGTTTGTAAATTTCATTAATCGATTTTAGGAGTATGGTTGGTTGTTGGAAGGAACATAATAAATAATAAGTGAGTGACACTAAAAACAATATAACAATATGTCTAATTGAAAGAAACTACCAAATGTAATAATTACAAGTGTAAATTACGATACCGTACGGTACTGTACGCTTGCGTAGCCTAGCCTGTAACCTAGTAAGTGAAAGTGACACAAAATGTATAACAAGTAATAATAACTCAATAATAACAGTGAGTGACAATAATTCATAACAAGAAGAGTAATACAGTAACAGTGAAAGTGACACAATAATATTACAATAAAAGTGAAAGTGACACAATAATATTACAATAACAGTGAAATATGTTATATAAAGTTTCATATAACTCAAATAATGGTTGAACAATTAATAAATGGCACAATAATATCACATTATCTCCATAAAAACATAATATCGTGTACCGGTACAAAAGCCACCGAAGCGACGAGTGATTTAGTGCGTGCTAGCCAGGGTCTCCGAAGCGACGAGTGACTTCGTGCGTGCTAGCCAGGGTCGGGGCGAAGCGTTCGGACGCAGGCGAAAATACACGGGAAATTACCTCCATTCCCATCATCATATCTTGGCAACCACTTGTCGTAGCGATGTCAACTCAACGCCATTCTACAGACGAAGGTTGGTTCTACACTATGCAATTTAGTTGATTGCTCTAGGTGGTCTCAATCAGTAGATATCGAATTATGAAGATAACGACGATCGCCTCATATGAGAGCCCCCAGATCCCGAGAGTTAAAAACCAATGGCGCGCACTTGCTGGGGTAAGAGTCTCGGCGCTGTTCCCGGGTTAAAAATTTCTCGTCTCTGCGGATTTTGTTTATTTTTTGTGTGAGGTAAGTTAGATAAATAGGCTATAAGCCTACAGAATTGTTTTCCCCAATTAGATACTAGATCATGTCGAAAATCGCAGGCAAAAATAAATTGATTAAATATTGTCCACATTTCCAATAATAAATATAGATTTGAGCTTCGAAAATTTTGCCAAAAATAAATTCCAATCAACAAACCTTTCATTTATGCTTGGTCTAATTCTATGCCAAAAATGGAGCTAATCGGACAGTAATCAGAGATGTTAACAGGCACAAAAGTTAAAAAAACAAAAATTTGGTCTGGTTTTCACAGAGTAATGGTTACCCAACCTTGGAAAAATATTTCAGTTTTTTTCTATGTGATTGAGGGAGGCAAAAGGCATAACTGCCTATAGCGAGTGCCACCCCCATAGTTGAAAGAGTGACAGGGCCAAAATCAAGGGACGCTCGAGCCAAAATGCCTGGACACACGGAGTTTGAAGCAATTTAAGTCATAGGAAGAGAGAAAGACTGATTCTGGGAGAGAGTTCCAGAGCTCAGATGTTGAGTAGAAGAAAGTTTGAGAGTAACGTTTCACTCTTGGGTTGGAGAGTTGCACAGAGTAGGGGTGGGATTGAGTTGCAAGACGGGTACCACGTGCCCTACGTAAAGGAGGTGGTATGCACTGGGATAGCTCTGAGGAACACTGATTATTATAGTAGCGATAGAATAGCGAGAGAGATGCAACATTGCGGCGGAGAGAGAGAGATTGCAGAGAGTTGGTGAGTGGACGGGAGTTAATGATACGAAAGGCCTTCCTTTCAACTTTGTCTAGGAGAGCGGTGTGCGAGGAACCTCCCCACACATGTGAACAATACTCAATACAAGGGCGCACTATGCCCCTGTACAGAGCAAGAAGCTGTGCAGGGGAAAAGAACCCCCTAAGGCGGTTGAGCACACCCAGCTTCTGGGAGGCTGCCTTAGCAAGACTGGTAATATGGTCCTTCCAAATGAGAGCAGAAGAAAAAGAGACACCAAGAATATTGAGAGAAGATGAAGGGTTGATTTTTGTATTGTTGAAGAATAAGGGATAGTCCGCTGGGAGATCCTGACGGGTAGATAGATGGAGAAATTGGGTTTTGGAAGCATTAAAGTTAACAAGGTTTTCTCTGCCCCAATTGGAAATAGTATTTAGATCAGAATTTAAGAGTTGTATGGCTTCATTACGTTTGTCGTTGAGGGATTGCTGGCTGGGGCGTTCTGAAAAACTAATGGAGTAGTGTAAGGTTGAGTCGTCTGCGTATGAATGGATGGGAATTAAGGTACAGTTAAGGAGATTATTTATAAAAATTAGAAAGAGAATAGGAGATAGGACAGAGCCCTGAAGAACACCGGAGTTTATAGGGTGAGGAAGTGAACAATGGCCGTCCACAACCGCAGCTATGGAACGGCCGGAAAGGAAATTAGAGACAAAGGCACAGATGGAGGGATAGAAATCGAAGGAGGGTAGTTTAGAAATTAAAGATTTATGCCAGACTATCGAAGGCTTTCGATATGTCTAGTGCAATACAAAAAGTCTCACCGAAGTCCCGAAAGGAGGATGACCAAGAGTTAGTAAGATATGAAAGAAGATCACCAGTAGAGCGACCCTTAAGGAAGCCATACTGGCGATCTGAGAGCAGATTATGAAAAGAGAAATGCTTAAGAAATTTGGAAGCAAGAATAGTTTCAAAAACTTTAGAAAGACAAGAGATAAGAGCAATTGGACGATAGTTGGAGGGTTGAGAGCGGTCACCCTTCTTTGGGACAGGTTGAATGTGAGCAAACTTCCAGCATGAAGGGAAGACGTTAGAGGATAGACAGAGACGAAAGAGTTTGCCTAGGCAGGGAGTCAGCACGGAAGCACAGTTTTTGAGAACAACAGGAGGAACACCGTCCGGACCGTACGCCTTATTAGTGTTAAGCCCAGAGAGGGTTACCCATTTAATCGTTCGCTTTAGTTTGTCTAATGTGCGCTGCCAAGGAAAACCGAATGAATTGGCCAACTACACTATTTTATTTATATACTGTAGACTTTGACCAAATATTTAGCAAATGATTAGTATTTTATGACCGCTGGGCCTAGGGAGTAAGAGGGGGGGGGGGGGGAGGAGCTCTGTTGGGTGAGTAACGGGAGTCAGATGTGGAAATTTGGTGTTTCCTATGATTGTAAAGTGTCATAGGAAGTGTTTAACCCTCCAGACCCGGAAGGGCTCTTGAACGCCCATAAAAACACACCCGAGCTACCCGGAAGGGCTCTTAACCTCTGAAGTGCGCATGGGGGGTATGAGACACCTCTGCCTGTGCGCATGTATTTGAGCTGTTTCCATCACTAAAATATTTATTTTACCATAAATAGCATTAATACTTCTCCATATGCGCCTATTATAGGTTGAGTATAAAGGTATTAACCTGTTACAACAATAAAACAAGTGGAAACTGCGTTTGGATGGTCAAAATCGGCGATACAGGCCGGGAGTTACATAATGTATGGCTGAGGCAACCTCCTATCCCGCCACTTTTCCCCAAGTCTGGAGAGACACTGTCGATCGATACTCTCTCTCTCTCTCTTGCACTCGCTTGCTAACAGTGATGACAATGCCCTGCTTGCAACTCGCTAATGTTAGCACGAAAATATACCACAGAATAAGGGAATAACAGAGAAAATAGGTGATAACTGAAGGAGGGGAGGAAGGAGGGGAGGTAGAGGAGTGATATTTTGCATGGCCCAGGGGGGAAAAAAAAAAAAAAAAAAAAAAAAATATATATATATATATATATATATATCGGTGTTTTAAATTGATTTTTTTTTTCCCCGACTCTTAAGAGTCTTCCCGCAGTCCGCCGGGGGAACTCTTAAGAGTCTTTCCGCAGTTCCCGGGTTAAAGACCCATGAGCTCAAAGCCTGTAAGCTTGGTGTGCGAGGCGTACGTCCGACGCATGTAAACAACAGCCGGCTGGACCGACGCCCCGCATCTCCGGCCACAAGAAGGAGTGCGTCGCTTGTTCGTGTGTGCCTGTATGTTATTGTTAAGTATCGAAAAGTAGTGTAAAGTGGCTGTTTTTGCCATAAAGTTATCTCCAATGAAATCATCATCACAACTGAACCAGTTGACTTAGAGAGCTCTACTTAACGCCATTCTACAGGTACGAAACACATCTACGCTTGGGGATGCGCGGGAATGCGGAAGCAAGCCAAATAACAAAGATGCGGTAGCCTAGGCGTAGACGTTTTTCGGTCAAAACCCCCGGATTTCGGGGAATATATATATAATACATATTCGGGGCTGGAGGGTTAAGAAAGAAAAAAAAAAAGAACCCCGCTCCCCTAGGGTGTCAAATATCAAGCCAACTCAATCCTGTTCCTACGCTGGTGAAAAAGTCAATCCGATTTGGGCTTTATAAGTATATATCTGAAAGCAAGTGTAAATAAAATCTATCTATATCTATATGTAGTCTTAAAATACCGGTAACCCAAACATTCACCAAAGCAAAATAATTAGCCATCAGCGCAGACAGCTCTATGTACGTGGTAACACCATCTTCAGGAAATTCCACATGTGTAGGCTAACTGGGAAACTAAATAAACTAATCACCTTGTTTCAAACATATTGTTCCTCTATGTACACGGCCCATTTGTGGTGGAAGTACAATAGAGCCACCATAAATGGACTGTGTACATCCTATTGTAATATCCTCAGGATGTTCATTTGTCTATCTAAATATGAGAGCACTAGTATGGTGTGCACACTGTTGGATGTGTAGTGCTGTCGGGCTGTCATCAGGAGACTGGTGTACAGCTTTTTGCAGCGACTGCAATCCTCCAGTAACACTCTGATCATAGCTCTATGGTCTAGTGATCATATCTATGAATCCTGTATTATATCCCACTGGCAGAAGCTGCTGCACATTTTTTTTTTTTTTTTATATTTTCCAACTACTCTCGGGCATAGGCTGAGAGCCTGTACATTCAACCGTATATTGAACGGCGAAGCCCGTGAGGTCTCGTTCCAGTCTAGGGAGTGAGACATGTGAAGCACTTTGAGATACCAGTCCCCGATATCTTGCCTTCGCAAGATGCACGGATGCACCCACAACTCGAAGCAGCCAAATCTCTGAAGCTGCTTCGCTCCAGTGCTTCACTGTCTCACCAGCTAGACTCGGACCCTCACTCTCAGAACGCCACTTATTGAGCAATGAACTCACTAGGCATTGCACCCCTGTAGCATATTTTGAATATGGGAATATTCATACAATGCTATTTAATCAGGGAACAATGAGGGTATTTTGTTGGCGTTTCGGTGGGCTTTGTGGTAATGCACTGATATTAGGTACAGCACAAATTCCATCCCAATAATCTTCCCATTGATACATTTGGATTCGAACAGGGACCATTTGGATTACCATTCCAGTGGCATGACCACTCCTCCACACCTCCCCCGTACTGTACTGGAATATACAGTATACAGTGGAGCCCCCATCCTAGCTGCTAATCGGTTCCGCAGAAATAGAGCTAGGATTGAAACAGCCAAGATCGGGGCACTGTTCATATGGGGAAAATTCAATCGGTTCCGTGCTTATGCCAAAATTTGCGTCTTTTTCTATTTTTTGCCTATGAAAACGTGTTTTATTGTACACAAATTAAATTTTATGCATTATACGGTATCATATAATACACCATAGAATAAGTTTTTAATAACTAGAAAAAAAAGGCCCAATATCTAAACAATTACCGCACTTTTTCCCAGCGTTAGGCTATGAAAACATGTTTTTTGTCTAGGCTACATCAAGTAGCCTAGGCCTAAATCTTATGCATTGTAAATAATAATATAGACATGGCTAAATGACAGTCATAACCAAAATACTGTAGATTGGGGCATTGTTTCTATCATGCAAATTTGTTTAGGCCTAGGTTCTAAATTCGTCCAGCCACCCCTCAAGTACCCATTTCGCCCCAAATACATCCAATAAATACATATGAGGAAAAGACGTATAAATACGTATTATGAGAAGATTACTTACCACACAGATTTTATTATAAATCATTGTCATATTTAGCCTAGCCTAGGCTAACATCGTCTAGGCTAGGCATTTCAATCGCTTTCGTCCGACATGGACTGGTCTTTGCTCTGTGTTTTGAGCATGAAATTCCTTCATTGCTACCACCAGGCCAACCATCCCTATTACTAGATGTACTAGAGGTTATAATAAACGCGAGAGATAAGGGGTTCAGGCACAAAAAGGCTTGCAAACGGTTGTTTTGTCAACACAGATACTAGCTAAACTGCAAGCGTCTGCTTAGTGATGACGTCATACAAAGATGGCGGCATCTTGTGCATTTGACGATCGGATCTCGGATTCACTCGGATTTCGTCTCTAAACGGCAAGCGCCTGGCAGATTCTTTTGTTATGTTAAAACAAAATTATTGTTTTTGTTTGTTTTCTAGTTTTGTTGAGTTTTTCGTTATTTTTGCTATTTTTTGGGGTTTCGGCTGGGATTTTGATGCGAGAATTGAGGCTTTTGGCGCGAGAATTGAAATTGGGAATATTTGGTGTGTGGTGCGAGAATTGAATCAACGAAGACCGGTGTAGCAAAAATGGGGGCTCCACTGTAGGTCTAATTGAACTTTGAGCAATGATCAGTGCAATAGGTGTTAACCAACACAGCAATATACTTAGCCTACTGTATATTCTGACAAAATGTGATATGTGCTTTATTATGACACTCTGTAGGCTAAATACTGTATACAGTATTTTGTTTTACTGTTTATTAAATAAACATTATACAGTACACCGAAGCCCATGTATCGGTTTTAATCTTAGTTTCCCAGCTCATTAAGGACTTTACGCCCATACGGATAAGCTTACTTAAGCCAAAGGACAATTAGTGACTGGTCATGCCTGGTCTTTTTACACAGTACAGTATATTGGAGCGATTGTAGATGTAATCAGTGTGACAAAAGACCACAATACCATAATTTAAAATGTAAAACTTGCAAACTAAACAAACCAAAATTGAGACAAGGACAATATAAAGTCAAATTAAATTATCAAAATCGATATTCTATTGATTTTAAATAAAATTCAATGTAGATAATAGTTTTACTTTCAAGCATAACATATTCTTAATTGCCATATTCAATATAAAGCATATTTTTTCTTACTATACACAAATATACATCAATACAGAGTATACAGAAAGTTTAAAAATCACTAAGGAGAAAGAATGTGAAGGAGACTAGGGACATTTGGGATGTGTACTGCCTTTCTTATATTCTTACTGAGTAGGTTTGAAAGCTGTATCTAGATTCACCACTTGAACAGCTAGGCTCTGCATGAACAATGACTTGTAGACATTTTATTCAAGTTCATTTTTTGGGGTTAGCTAATACCAAAACAGATCTAACACACATTATTTATTTCCTTTTTTATATGGTACTTTACAAGACTAGGATTATTTTTTACAACTTTTTACAGAATTTGTAGATAGCTTGCTAAACTTCAAGTATAAGTATTTGCATCTGAATCTAGTACCATATACAGTATAATGTACCAGGATTATTATATGTGGCATCAGATTATGTTTTGTAGGGTCTAACCCGAAAGCAAGACTTGAAAAATGGTCCTGTCGAAAAACCCAAGGTAATTTGCTAGTTCTTTATGATTAGTGAAAAATGGCCTGACAAACACAGAGTACTGGTGCTATACCAAGTCACTGAAAAGTTCATATTCCACTCACAGTCTTATAAACTTGGGACATCCAAAACAAGTACAAAACCAGTGGACGAGTTGAATGAGCAGTGTTACTCGTTATATACAAAACTGTACATCAAGCATGATATATGTATATATTTTTTTGTGGCACTATCCTTCATACATTTATCACAATAATACAGTACTTTTTAAATAGTTCATTGAGCATCTCTTGGCATTGTTTGTGTAAATTGTGGTAATAAATTTTAAAGCTTACTCAGACATTGGGAAAGTACTGTATATTCATTCATGGCAAACAGCCGTTACATGCACCACCAGTTCACATTAATACAAGCAAAACAAAAATTAATTTGCTTTTAGGGAAATAATGTATGCAATTGAGTAGTGCAGACTGTCTTGCCATATGACACTATTTGGAGATACTCTATGCAATATAATAACTTTAGATAGATCATCTGTGTTTTAGGAACATACACTGTGGTATATACTACAAAAAGTGGCAAGACTTAGGAATATATAGTTTAGAAATCGATCCAGGATGTAAAAAATAAAAAGCAATTACATACCGGTACATGGAAAAGATCACTCCAAACCACTTGTCAGTAATGAAGAGATTACTGAATTATATTTACTGATATGTAGAATAGTAATAATAAACTTTTGACAATATACTTCTTTATATAATGTTGTTAAATCACATGATCAATCTCCATTGTTTTAAGGAGTTGTCCAGAAATTTGATACAGAAAGCTAATGGACTTGTTAAAAAGGAACTTCATATTTAGACTATGCTATGATTAAATTAATGTGCATTTATTTTACACTAACACTTACATACCAAATATGTAGTATCTTCCTTTTAACTTTCTCTGCATCTAATACCTTTTGTAAGTACTTCATTGTACTTAAAGTACTATAGATTTAGAAAGAGGTGCCAAGAGCAATGTGGAGTCACTTTTCCAAACAGGTGCGTTTTTTTTTTTTTTTTTTTTTACCAAGAATAGATATTGCTCAATGTATACCATATTTTATTAAACTTATACACATGTTCTTCTTTTTCACACAGTTGTTACGGAGAGGAGTCCTTTCACCAATTGTTGATTTGCGTGGTGAGGGGGTGGTGGTGGGGGAGGATTGGTAGGGAAAGGTGCTGCTGGCCTTGCACCATAAACACCTTCCTCAGTTTCTCTCTTCCGGGCCAGAGAGGATTTCCTGTGTGTGGACTCTAGTGTAGCTGGGGCCTTCCTTCTACCAGAGCCGGAGTGATCTCGCCATAGTGCTTGATGTACCCCATTTTCAAGAGTACAGGTTCTGAGTGCTTGCGTGGGCTCTTCCGTGGGGTGGGGTGCAGACTGTTGAGGTATCTGCTGCTGCTGCTGCTGCTGTTGTTGCTGCCGTCGTAATTCCGAGTGCCGTTTACGCCTTTCCCGCTCCTTTTCAAGGTGACGTTTACGCTCTTCACGGCTCCAATATCGACCAAGCTGTTGACAAGGAGTTCATCAATAATGTTTTTGTAAAGTAGAAATTTAAGGACTGTATCAAAACAATTTTAGTTTAAATTAATAATAAAAAGTATATAAATTAACAAATTGTAAATACCTAATACAGTACTGTATCTGTATTATATGAATGTAAAATAAACATTTAGAAGAAATTAACATCAGTATATGATGTATATGATATATATAGAATATATGATGTATATGATATATGATATTTCCATATAGAGCACTATTGTTATTCATACAATGTTTTATACCCAAGGTACCATTTAAACCCATGATTTGCGTATTTTATACACATTTAACCCTCGTTCTAGCGGGTGGAATTGGGCTATTTTGGGCATATTCAGGCCCTCCAGAATGATAAATCAAGTATCTGCATGAAAAGAAATGTATACAGCAAAAAACTAGGCGCTAAAAGCTTCAAAATGAGACCAGAACGAGCTACGTAGCACCGTGGTTCTCGTACAGTGGTACCAGTAACATGGGAGTTTAGCGTACTGTATAGCGGTACATTTTTCCCAGCTACGCTCACTACTGGCTACACTGCCGGCCTCTCGAGAACACAGGGAGGGTGAGTCAGTGGGCGGCGGTAAAGGCCCTGGGAGTCGGACGTGTGGCCCGCTGCACTCCCGGCCATTTGCACTCGATTTTAACCCTTTAAAAGCCATAATAATGCTCCTAACTTGCTGCAAATTGGCGCCCGGCTATAGCCGGGCGCCGCTCTTTAAGGGTTAATACATATCAGCCAGCCACACAGATCATCATCATCATCCCCCCCCCCCCCCCCCACCCCATTTGCCTGGGGTGGTGCCCCAGATGGAATATATAGCCTCAGATTGTGCTCCAGACCAAGCGTAATAAACTGGGGTGGTGCCCCAGAGGTAGCATAATTCCCTCGGGTGGAGCCCCAGACCGAGTATAGTCCTTCAAACAGTGCCTAGACCGAGATAATTGCCTCGGGCAATGCCCCGGAATAAGCAGAAGTACCACAGGCGGTGCCATGGAATGAGTATTATCACTTCGGGCGGGGCCCCAGAATGAACATAAATACCTTAGGCAGTGCCCAAGAATGATTATATAGTTTCAGTTATTGCCTTGCACTGCTCATATTATAAGCCTTAAGTGGTGCCCTGGCCCTAGCATAATTTCCTCTGGTGGTGCCCCAGACATATATATAATATATGTATAATTATGCTTCGACCAGGGCACTACTTGAGGCAATTATGCTCCAACCGGGACACCACCGGCTCCCAACTGAGTGTAGTGGCCGGGTGCCCAATTGAAATAGGGGAGCTATCCTCCCGCCAAAGGCGGCTTTCTAGGGCCTTTCCTAGCTGATGCTTTGAGAATTGGGTTCTAGTCATGTGGTGATGGGCTGGTCTATCAGAGTGAGAACTGAGCAATCTCTGCCATACCCATAGCTTAATCTGACTGTTCCTTTTACTTATATTTCTAAATCTCAAGTGACGGCGTCTCTTCCGTGGATTGACCTCCCAATCTACCAAGATTGGAAGCCAAAGCGTCACATTTTTCCTTTGCCCCTCAACTTTCTCTTCATAATTGCTGAGGGGCACAGGGCCCTGGGTGGGGCTTTGGTTTCCCGGGCGTTTCCGCACCCTCCTCAGCTCCCCGCCATGGAGTGGCTTTGGTCACCCAGGCTTTATTGTGGTAGGCAGGGAGGGTTCTGAGGGGGCGCTCGGTTATGGCCTTGGGGCTGTTCGGCCAGGCAGCCTGGGGAACAACAACAACTGAGTGTAGTGCCCCGGGCGAGACATAATAGCCTCAGTTGGACGGAGTATAATAGCCTTGGGTAGAGCCCCGGATGGAGCATATTAGCCTCAGGTGGTGCCCTGGATGAAGTATGACAACTTCAAGTGGTATCCATAACAGAGCTTAACCCGGCAAGCATGCCTATGGCATGTGAAGAACGTAGTTATATGCGAATTAATAACCCAATATTCTGACAGATTTAGTAATATCTACCATATAAAGCATAATTTATTTTCCATGAGCACTTATTTTACTAATATGATGAACATATGAACCTTGTATTGATAAAATAAGTGGGGAAAGCATTTGGGCTGGTCAAAAACTCAAATATTCAACGCCCAGTCGTATCCTCAGGCGGGATGCGGGGAGACATACATCCTCCCTCCTCGACCTCTCTCGCTATACTAAAGCGAGTGGGTGAAGTATCAGAGTTATATAAAATCTCTTATGTAACTCACTTGTGCTACATAACTGCGGGAGAGAAATTCGCGCAAAATAACCAATAAATTATGAAATTAAAATGTAAAACTTGCAAACTAAACAAACCAAAATTGGGACAAGGACAATATAAAGTCAAATTAAATTATCAAAATCGCTATGTGGAAACAACGCTTACTAAAATGAAAATTATTAAATAAAAGAACACAATCCACCACATAGGGTGTACATTACTACATGAGCAAGTTAATCTGTTTCCCAAGCAAACTAATCGCACATATAACAACGCACTATCGTCACGTTAAAGGAAGTAGTCAAGTTTGAAAATAAGAAGAAAATAGGTGATAATTGAGGAGAGGGGAAAAAGGTGGGGAAGGGGGGGGGGGGTGAGAAACATATGGATGAGTGGTAGAAAGTACTAGAGACGAATTATCTCACCTAATGACATATTCCTTTGTTTTGAGAGCCCCTAGGGAATTTTTTAAGTTTCTTTTCATGGTCTTGCTTCGGTGAGACCTATCGCATTTGCTATACACACATACTTCTGAGAGTTCTATCGTACTTGTAGGGTTAATACCCTCTAATGGTGTCCTGAATTTCGCATGAAACCCTCAAGCAGTGCCCCGAACCGAGTATAATTGCCTTCGCAGTGCCCTGGAATAAGCATAATTACCCTGGTTGGTTCCCGGAATGAGCATAATTTTCTCGGGTTGTGTCCCAGACGGAGCATAATTGCCTCGGGTGGTACCTCGGACAGAGATTCATTATGCTCCACCCGGGGCACCACTACAGGCAATTATGCTTTGACCTGGGCACCATCTGAGGCAAATATGCTCCGACCGGGGCATGACCCTGCCTGACCTTTGTCAGTACCTGCCTGACCTTTGCTGAGTGAGGACCTGTCCCTAGTGACTCCCAGTGAATATCTTTGCCCATAGTGTGGTGATAGTATTAACGCTTTCTTAAAATGGCTGGTGTTGACGAGATTGCTACCTCCTCTCATATTCTCCAGCTTTGTCTTGCTTTGCAAGAAAGGATGGACAATGTGGAGAGAGAGGTGCAGTCTCTCAAAGACGAGAATTTGGCCTTAAAGCTGTCTTTGGCTGACAAGAAAAGTGAGGATAGTGCAACTGCTGTTAGGGATCGTGATGCTCCCTGGACAGTTGTTCCAACAAGTGCAACAACCTGCAAATTTCTACGGCGGCCAGTTGCCCTCAGCAACAAGTTCATCACCTTGGATGACGAATGTGATGGTGAGGCTGCGAGTGCTTCCTTCGGCGAGGAAACCAGGAGAAAGGTAAGTAAGTTGCCTCCAACACGGAATGCTGTGACTGTGCCCCACCCAGGAGTACCTTCAACTGCTGCCCCAGAAGTTCCTGCCGCTGCCGCAGCTGCTACCAAGTCATCGACAAGGAGAGGCAAGTCCTTCTCAATTGTTGGGGACTCCATGGTCAGACACTTAGCTAGGTCCACCTGTACTGATATTAGGAAGCTTGTCTGTCTGCCTGGTGCCGGGGTTGGGAAGGTGTTAGAGGACATTGATTACATCATGAAAGATATTGGAGATAGCCCCATTATCTGTCTCAGTACAGGGAGCAATGATGTTGGTAAAGGTAGGACGGAAGTACTGCTTCGGCAGTACAGGGAGGTGTTAGATAAAGTTAGGAGGAAGGGAGGCATACCTGTAGTACACAGTATCTTGCCACGGAGAGGGGTCAGCAAGGAATGGTCATCTAGGGCAATTGGTATCAATTGTCGGCTGGAAAAATACTGTAATGCAAATGCAATACCATTCCTTGATAACTGGACCCGTTTCTATGGTAAAAATCAGTTGTACGCACAGGACGGGGTTCATCTTTCTCGGCTAGGGGTGGTAAATTTAGCTAGGTCAATAGATAGGATTGTCGCGGGGTTTCGCTGAAAATAAAGCCTGAGAATATGAGTAAGAATAATTGTCTAGATAGGGTAAATTGCCGTACTGGTACATCAGATAGGAATAGAAAATATCAGTCACAGGATTTTAATTGTACTGCTAGTAGAAATATTAAAGGTGTAACAGAAGATGGGAATTCAGTTAGAAATAAAGGTAAATCCGATACCAGTAAAATACATTCATTGCGATTATATTATACAAACTGTAGGAGTTTATGTAACAAAATGGATGAACTTAGAGCACTTGTTAGCAACGAAAATATAGACATTATAGCACTGACTGAAACATGGATAAATACAGAATCAAGACATTTTTTAGAAGAATTCCATATACCAGGATATAGTTTGTTTAAACGCGACCGAACAAGTAGGAGGGGCGGCGGAATAGCAGTGTTTGTCAGGAGTTCTTTAAAAAGCTGTATTAAATCAGGTATTAGACTAAATACTGATAACGAAAGTGTTTGGGTTGAGGTTAGCGAAGGTAGTGAGACCATAATTATTGGAGTTATTTATAGACCACCAAATATGAGTAGAAACGAAGGTACAGCTTTATGGCAGGAAGTGAAAATAGCATCAAGGTTTAGCAATGTGTGTATTATGGGGGATTTTAATTTTCCGAATATTGATTGGCAGCATCAAATCGGCGACTCAGATTCAAAAGAGTTTATTGAGGCGGTACAGGATAGTTTTTTATTTCAATTCATAGACTCGCCTACTAGAGGTAATAATATCCTCGATTTAGTTCTCAGTAATAATGAACAAATGATAAATAATGTAGAGATAGGAGACCAACTAGGAAATAGTGATCATAAATCAATTTATTTTAACATACAATGGACAGGAAAGGCTAAAGAGAATACGACACTTATCCCAGATTTCAGAAAAGCCAATTATGGTGGATTAAGACGAGCCTTAAGAGTCGATCCTATGGTTAAACTATTAAGTGGACCCAGGTGCGCTAATGAACATACTCTCTCTCAGATACCTGTCTTAACTCAGGATAATTTGACAGCTACATGTAATAATTTTATTTCTTCACTCCACAATGCGCAAAATAAATATATCCCCAAAAGAAAATTTAGATCAACACAGAACCAACCCAAATGGATGAATAATAGACTATTAGACCTTCTAGGAAAAAAGAGAGGAATATATCGAAAAATTAAGAAAGGCGAAATTCACCTACTTGCTTACTATCAGAATCTATCAAGAGAGGTTAAAAAATGTATAAGGACAGACAAAGAAATTATGAAATCAGGATAGCCAATGACTCAAAAAATAACCCTAAGGCTTTTTACCAGCTATATAAATCTAAAGTTAGAGATAAAATAGGCCCCCTTAAAACTTCGATAGGAGAAATGACAGAAAATGAGTTAGAAATGTGCAGTACATTAAATAGTCAGTTTCTATCCGTTTTCACTAATGAAAATTTGGCACAGATTCCAGAAGTCCGTAAGGTATATAGCGATAGTATAGAAAATAGGTTAAGTACGGTTACTATAAGTAGAAATGATGTGCTTAAGGAAATTGACAGACTGAAACCTCAGAAATCGCCTGGGCCCGATGAGGTATATGCCAGAGTATTAAAAGAATGCAGAGATGAGTTAAGTTACCCATTAACATTTCTTTTTAACAATTCATTAGAAACAGGTATAGTTCCAGAAGCTTGGAAACTTGCAAATGTAGTTCCGATTTTCAAAAAAGGTGATAAATCAATAGCATCCAATTACCGTCCCATTAGTCTCACTTCAATCATAGGAAAGATACTAGAGTCAATTATTGCTAGAAAAATGAGAAACCACTTAGAAACATTTAACTTAATCAATTCTTCTCAGCATGGATTCACTCAGGGACGTTCTTGCCTTACTAATTTGCTTAGTTTTTTCTCAGAGGTATATGAAGCAGTAGATAATGACAAGGCATACGATATTATATATTTAGATTTCAGTAAAGCTTTCGACAGAGTCCCTCATGAGAGATTGATGAGAAAGGTTGAGGCACATGGAATAGGTGGGGCGTTGTTGGGATGGATTAGGTCATGGCTAATTGGTAGGAAACAGAGAGTCAGCATAAATGGTACCAAGTCAGAGTGGGGAGCAGTCAAAAGTGGTGTCCCCCAGGGATCGGTATTAGGTCCCCCGTTGTTTCTTATATACATAAATGACCTAGATTTAGGTATAACTAGTAGGATAAGTAAATTCGCAGACGATACTAAAATGGGGAGATCAATTGATTCAGATAGCGATATAGAGTGCCTCCAAAGGGATCTAGATACCTTACATAAATGGTCAGTAAATTGGCAGATGAAGTTTAACATTGACAAATGCAAGGTATTAAAGATAGGGAAGATGCAAACAAATGTTAAATATAAACTAGCTAATTTAGAATTAGAAAATTCAGACTGCGAGAAAGATCTAGGTGTGTTTGTTAGCAATGATTTGAAGCCTAGAAAACAGTGTATAGGCGTTCGTAATAAGGCAAACAGGATTCTCGGGTTCATCTCTAGGAGTGTGAGTAACAGAACTGCTGATGTTATCTTAAAACTTTACTTGTCATTAGTGAGACCCCATATGGATTATGCTGTCCAATTTTGGTGTCCTTATTACAGAATGGACATAGATTCATTGGAGAGAGTACAGCGTAGAATGACAAAAATGATCCATAATATTAGAAATCTTCCGTATGAAGAAAGGTTGAAGAAATTGGGTTTACATTCGTTAGAGAGACGCAGAGTTAGAGGGGATATGATAGAGGTGTTCAAGTGGGTTAGTGGGATTAACAAAGGGGACATGACAAATGTACTAAAGCTCAGTGATAGCGAAAGAACTCGTACCAATGGTTTCAAATTAGATAAATTTCGTTTCAGAAAAGATATAGGCAAATATTGGTTTGGTAACAGAGTTGTAGATGGGTGGAATGGACTACCAAGTGCTATAGTGGGATCTAAAACTGTAGGGAGCTTTAAGATAAAATTGGATAAGCATATGGACGAGAAGGGTTGGGTGTGAAGGGGGATCAGCCGGGTTGGGCCAATCAGCGCTCTGCAGACCCCCATAATCCTGCGTTAATCTCTAACCGTTTTGGTAAAATGATCCTCAGGGTATTAGAGTGTTGAGCCTATAATTGGGCTTTGTAATTGATTTGGGGTTGTGTGGGACAGGGATCTGCCTTGCTTAGGCCAATCGGCTTTCTGCAGACTCCCATTTTCTTATGTTCTTATGTTCTTATGACCCGAGGCTATTATACTCCGACCAGGGCATGACCCAAGGCTATTATACTTCGCCAGGGCATCATCTGAGGCAATATGTTCCGACCGGGGCACCATTCGAGGCAATTATGCTCCAACCATGGCACCACCTGAAGCAATTAGGTCCCTGTGAGGGCGAACATCTGAGGCATTTATACTTTGACATGGGCTTCACACTAGACCATTATGCTCTGTCCCAGGCACCACCCATGGCAATTATGCTCCATCCAGGGCATCACACTCTTATGTCACCCACTGAAACCCCCCCCCCCCATCACCCACTGACACCCTCTCCCACCCATCACCCACTGACACCCCCAGGGGGTAGAGGAAAAAACTGATGCATCCTACTGCGTGTCGTACAAGGCGACTAATAGGGGGGATGGCGCTATTCTTGTGGACCAACAGCCATTACTATATAATGAAGCCTTGCTATTGGCGCTGGCTTGGCGTGACACTGCTGACGCTGGTGGTAAGCGGATAGTGCTACAGAGGATTCTACTAGTCCTGCCCATTGCCAGCCAACCTACCGATCATGACCTCTATAACTAACCAAAAAAAAAAAAAAAAATTAAGTCTGATGAACGCAAACCACACTGGGAGTCAGGCTGCATCCCCTTGCAGATTCTGGCTTGCCAATGTGAATGTTAGAAGTATGAATGGCAGAGCGAATGAAGTTGTGGAAGTACTTGAAAGACGGAGAGTGGATGTCTGCTATGCCCAGGAACCCCGATGGAAGGGGTGTGGTGCACAGTGGATTGTAGGAAAGAATAAGAGATATTGATTGTATTGGAAGGGGAAGAATCTGGAAAACCGAAAGGAGGAGTGGGTGTACTGGTATCTGAGGAATGGGAGAAGAGTGTGATTGAGATAAAGAGAGTAAACAAAAGATTGATTGTTCTGAAATTGAAAGTTGGTGAAAGAATTATAAATGTGATATCGGCATATGCCCCACAGGTTGGATTAAAGAGAGAGCAGAAAGAGGCCCTTTGGAACGACTTCCTTGGTGTTGTTTCGGGCCTCTCGGAGTATGATACTACAGTCGTAGGTGGTGAACTAAATGGGCATGTAGGAGCATGTGCTGATGGGTATGAGGGTGTGCATGGTGGGAAAGGATATGGAAGAAGAAATATAGAAGGTGAATAGCCTATATACTGGAGTCCTATGTTGCACTCAACATGGTTGTGTGTAATACGAAGTTCAAGAAAAGACTGAATCATTTGGTGATCATATATAGTTCTGCGGGCACCAGTAGCCAGATAGATTACTTCTTAGTGAATAGGAAAGACTGGAAATTTGTTCGGGATGTAAAGGTCATCCCGAGTGAAGAATGTATCTCCCAACATAAGCTCCTAGTCTGTGACTTGAGCTTAACCCTCCTGGCCCGGGCTAGTCCTCCGAATGACAGTGCGGGGTACCCGGGCGATCTGGCCGAAAAACGTCTAGGCCTAGGCTACCGTACTTTTGTTTATTTTAACTGCTAGAAATTTCCCACGCATCTATAAACGTAGTGCGGTTTTCAATCTGTAGACTGACGTTGAGTAGAGCTCTGTAAGTCAACTGGTTCAGTGACGATTTCAGTGGAGCGAATTTTTCCGCGATGTTGACAATATCGGAGCTTTTCAGACACCAATTTCGTCTGACGTCACAACAATAACATTGATCCGACGTCTCATTGTTTTCGGAGGTGAGGTGATGCAACGATCGGCTTTGTTTACATGCGTCGGACGCACGGCGTTCAGACCAAGCTTAGTAGGCTTTCAAGCTTACTGCCTTTTAATAGCACACCCGGGCTCCTGCCCTTCTTTCGCGGTGTCCTTTCACACCGACACCCGGGCTGGAAGGGTTAAGGCGAGATCCTGTGCGAAAGAAAGTATACATGCCCAAAAGGAAAGTATGGCTGCTGAATAAATCTGAATACAAGGATAAGTTTCGCAGCGAACTGGAGGAAATGGATACGAATAGGGGCGTTATGCCAAATGATGTAATCAGCCAATGTTACTTCCTTGAACGTAGCCTTCGTCCCGCCACCAACAAAGTCTGTGGCAAAACTAAAGGCCCCCCCCCCCAGTCATAAGACTTCCTGGTGGTGGAATGACGAGGTGGAAAATGCAATAAGGAGAAAAGAAGGTGTTTCAATGGGATCTTCAATTTAGCTAGGCGAGTTAAGGAAGACAGTAGGCCTAGAGATGTTGTAGGAGAACAGTGTGTCAGGAATGATAATAATGGGACAATTGTGCATGCCGACAAAGAAAAGAAATTGGAGATGCTTGGAAGGTACACTACGAAAGATTGCTCAACATGGAATTTGAGTGGAATAGGGAGCAGCTTAGTAATGAAAAGCCAATACTCCCTTCAGGGGGAGAGGCTTTCTTTTCATGGTCAGAATTGGCAGCAGTTCTCTGAACTTCCCCCAGCCACATCTAATTCTAGCGACAGTGGCAGCCTCGGCCCCACCACCGGCAGAGATGGTATCTCCTAGGTAACAAAACTTGTCCACCAGCTCCAAAGACTCATTTCCTAAGTTCACAACCACAGGATCATCACTTAACACAAGCTCGCCTTTGCACACTACGCACTCAAATTTCTCTATTTCTGACTTATCCTTCGGCAGGGGTACTTTTATTCTACTAGAGCGCTTACTCCCATGGTGTACCCAACATCAACAGATGCTACATCGAATCGAGTTAGCGGCCACACCCTTTCCACACACTGCACATAGGTATGCACCGCTCTTTTCCACATTGCCTCATCTCAATCTACAATGCATAACCTTGGTTTTGTTGATACTGTATTGACTCTTAAACCCTTGCTCGCCATGCCCTCTCTCCATCTTCTGAATTTGGCTTCAGCATCTTCCATATTGTAAGCTATTAGGACTAAATCGTCTGCATAAAACAGTTCCCACGGGAGTCCGCCTCTAAAAGCTCTAGACAGTGCCTCCAGGACCATAATAAAGAGGAGGGGGCTTAACACTGAACCCTGATGAACTCCAACACGGACTGTGAACTCATCACTCAGTACACCTTTCACCCTCACCACAGTTCGCGAATCCTCATATATCTTCATTATCACACGCACCAGTCACTCTTCCACACCAAGTTTCCTCATAGCCCACTACATAACATCTCTGGGGACCCTGTCAAATTGACTAATTCCTTGAACATGACTATGGTGCATTGTTATATGTGCGATAAGTTTGCTTGGGAATTAAATTGACTTGCTCATGTAGTTGTGTACACCCTATGTGGTGGAATGTGTTCTTTTATTTCAAAATTTTATTTTATCAACCCTTCTTGCCCGGGCTCGCCATCCTAAGGACATTGTTGGGAGCCCGGGCGATCTGGCCGAAAAACGTCTTTAATAGGCTACCCGTATCTTTGTTATTTTAACTGCTAGAGAATTCCCACGCATCTCTAAACGTAGTGCTGTTTCTGATCTGTAAACTGGCGTTGAGTAGAGCGCTCTAGGTCAACTGGTTCAGTTGTGATGACAATTTCCGTGGAGAGAGATTCGATGCGATGTTTGCAATATCGGACCTTTGCAGACACTAATTTTGTCATAGCATACAAAAACAACATTGATCCGGTCTCCTTCTTGGTTTCGGAGGTGCGGTGTCGCAAAGACAGGCTTTGTTTACATGCGTCGGACGCACTGCTTTCAAACCAAGCTTACGGATTTTAAAATGACACCCGGGCTCCTGGCCATCTACCGCGGTGTCCTTTTAAAATGCTGCCCGGGCGGGAAGGGTTAAGTGTTATTTTCACATAGCGATTTTGATTAGTTCTTTTGCATTTATCTTGTATCGTCCCAGTTTTGGTTTGTTTATTTTGCAAGTTTTACATTATAAAGGCAGGTCTACAAACACAAAGTAAAGATCCCTGCCTTTTAGTAAGTATCTTTCCTGTATCTGCCTGACTATGAAGATAGCATCGGTTGTACCACATCCTGGTATAAAACCAAACTGTATATCATCAATGGAGATGCTTTGCCTGATCAAACCCTCAAAGACTCTCTCACAGACCTTCATGATTTGGTCAAGCATTTTCAGGCCCCTATAATTACCTCTATCTAGCGCATCCCCTTTTCCTTTGTATATATTTACTATTAAACTTTTTTGCCAATCCTCTGGGATTTTCTCATCTTTAACCCTCTCACCACGGAAGGCCTCTTGAACGCCCATAAAAAAGCATATAACAGGTTCCCGGAAGGCCTCTTGAACGCCCAGTGGTTGAAAGCCTGTGAGCTTCGTGTGCGAGGCGTCGGTCCGACGCATGTAAACAACAGCCGGCTGGACCGACGCCCCGCATCTCCGGCCACAAGAAGGAGAGCGTCGCTTGTTCGTGTGTGCCTGTATGTTGTTGTTAAGTATCGAAAAGTGGTGTAAAGTGGCTGTTTTGGCCATAAAGTTATCTCCAATGAAATCATCATCACAGCTCAACCAGTTGACTTAGAGAGCTCTACTTAATGCCATTCTACAGGTAAATAACACAGCTACGCTTGGGGATGCGCAGGAATGCGGGAAGCAGTCTGATTAACGAATATACGGTAGCCTAGCCTAGACGTTTTTCGGCCAAAACACCCGGGTTTCGAGGAATATATATATAATACATAGCCGGGGCTGGAGGGTTAATAATGGTGTTTATCAACTCGGTGACTAAGTTGACACCAGTCTCCCCTGAGGCTTTTATCATCTCAGCGACAATGTCAGAGCACCCTGGAGCTTTACCGTCCTTCATTTTATTGATTGCGTCGCTCACTACAGCTGGTGCTATCAAAGGAGGGGGTCCAGATATTGGTTTTTCAATACTAAGCTGTTCCTTATCCCATTCAAACTCTACATTTAGCAATCGTTCATAGTGTGCCTTCCATGCTTCTCTGATTTCATTTTCTGCATACACAATCTTCCCATTATAGTTTCTAACACACTATTCACCTATACCATCCCTAGTGTAATTTTTAACTCGCCTAGCTAGGTTGAAAATCCCAGTAGTCATAGGAATTTACATATGCAGCTGATAATGACTACAAACCATAATAATAAGCAGATAAATTTTCATAACAAAAAGGCACAAAAATACCTTCCGACTTTTTATTATAAACATGCGTTATTTATGATTATAGGTGACTTTAACCCTTCCGCCTCGGCTGTCCTCTTATCCTCCGTACCCGCGGAATCGGCGTGTGTTGGGTGTTATGGCAATATTTTCTTCATAGCTAAATAATGGTAATAGGTAGAAAGATAAGCTTAATTGGAAAATAAAGTACTACTGTTATCTTGATCTTGGTGTTGATCGGACATCGCTATGTCGTCGGGTTGTTGTGTTAAACGGTTGTGAATAATACGCGCGTGGGAGTATAGAAAGAGGACAACTGAGTTCCGCGATGAAGGTTCGGTGTAGAGTATAAGAGGACAACTGGAGATGCAGGGGTTAAAATATAATAAACAATATGAAAAGACTGAAATGTGTCAGCTACAGAAATATGGACACAATAAAGAATTGTTGAAAGAAAGGGAGGATGAAGAGCTCCGCAACATTTTTTGTTTTGTTTAAAGGTTATGTCGCTTACAGTCCGAAACAACTGCCTCAGGCGGCAACTCCTGGCAAACCTTGGTAGGGAGAATTATCTTTTTGCTTAGAGGGTTTTGTCATATGTTTTTATATTACATAAGACCATTCAATAGTATGAGCTACAAAATTCACAACTTACTCATACTAAAAAATCAAAAATCAAATATATATATATTATATATACTGTATATATACAGTATACAGGAATCCCTCGATATCCGATTGGTGATAAGCAAGGCATAATAATGAATTACGGAGCTTATACAGAAACTGAACCACCGCCATTTGCAATGTTTTTGTAGACTTCAGTTAACGTTACGGTACGATACTGACGCACCAACCAGATATGATACTATGAGGCACGTTTTGGCTTAAGCCAAAACTCAAGCAAAAATGTGCCTATGATTTGGATCAAGACATCAGTTTCAGTTACGGCCACTAGATGGCTGCTGGCACCGCTTGAACCCAAAACAATGCAAATGGCTGTGGCACAGTTTAACCTTACAACCTTACGTTAACCTTATGTCAAAGCATTATAACCTTTTATAATGCTTTGCTAATCAGCATTATATAATCATAAAAGTATTGAGTACTGTATTTGTAATTACGTG
The DNA here is from genome assembly GCA_032716605.1 of Paralithodes platypus. NCBI lineage: Eukaryota > Metazoa > Arthropoda > Malacostraca > Decapoda > Lithodidae > Paralithodes > Paralithodes platypus. Next base: position 39,332,972 of record CM064498.1, on the reverse strand, counting down.
TATTGATTATTTATAGTCATTGGGTGACTAGGTACTGGTATGGGGTACTGGTATTGTGTTTTGACTCCAAAATTTCAGTCGAAACTTCAACCTAAGCTGTGAATAGGTCAGGTGGGTAGATTGATATGGTTGGGTTAGTCAATGGATGACGGTCAGCAGACGTGGATGGCTTTACAAACAAGTGCCTGGTGACTTGCACTGCTTGCTTTCGGCTGACTGTATCGTATTGCCGATCGTATTAGCAAGTCATAACGATTGTACTGTATACCGAAAAATGGGTAGTACAGTAATATAGAAATATCGTAATTCGAGTCATCGGTTAGTGAGGGAGACCTGTATACTCTATATTCCAGTATGGTACTGTGACTGATACATTCACCATTAAAAATTATTTTGTGACATGATTAAAGTTGACAAACCATTTTCAAAAGTAATTTACTAACTGCTCCTGGGCGACCTAAATGTGCATGAATATATATTTTGTGTTTTATGTTATATTGTGTTGTGTTGTCCCTGTTCGGGCTCTGTCTCGAGTCGGCTACCCCCAGCTATGGGGTATGTGCCTGTGTATTTATATACATACATACATACATACATACATAAATAAATGATGAATAATTCTATTTATAGGAAAAACAAAATTTGCAACTTAGGGTCTTTATAAATAATCAAAGGGCTTCAAACTAAAGTAACTTGGTTAACCCTCTGGCTCCAAGTGGGTTTTCCTAAGCTGAATATAATTATCAGGAAGTAACTATAATTAGGCCAGACATCTTGACCCCCTAACCTCTGTAACTCAAAAAAGGTTCGTGCAAATGGGCTGTGAATCGCAACACCTATTCCCAAATGGTACAAATATGAGTTATTTTTGTGGAACTCAGTGGTCTAGTTAAACTACTTTTATAACAAATACAAAAAATAGCTTGACTCTTATTATCTAATGGTGATGGTGGAAAAGTTACAGGAGGAGGGAATTAGGGAGGAGTATAAGAGAGTAGTAGAAAGACGACAAGGTAGGTTTGACTTGAAGCCAATGGAAGGAGGAGTGAAAGGAATAGTATGGTGAACTGAGGTGGTGAAATAAGCAGTTGAAGAGACAAAGAAAGCATACAGGGAGTGGTTGAGCATTAGAGGAAATGAGGATTTAGAAAGGCATAAAGGAGTTATGTTGACAAAAAGAGAGTGGTGAAAAGAATAGTGAGGGAAAGTAGAGAACATTTCAAAGAAAAGTGGATGATTAATACATACATAAAATTTTAAGACCGAGTGCTCCACACATACGTGCAGTTTCAGTCTTTTGTCCTAATGGCGGCGTTCCAGGCAACCCTGTTAAGGGCTGCTTCACTTGTCAAGTTTTTGGATTTGAGATCGGCACGTATAGTCCGATCCCAGGTCTTCCTCGGTCCACCCCTTGGTGCAGCTCCCTTCACAATCACAGACCTGCATTTTTTCACCCAATTTTGTTCATCCATTCTCTCCAAATGTCCATACCATCCCAGTCTACTTGTACGCATCACCTCACTAATACTCTTTATACCTAAACTTCTCCTCAGCTCATCATTTGTTATTCTATCCTGCAGCCTGCCCCCACACATCCATCTCACCATTCTCATCTCATTACGTTCCATTCTGTTGACATCCTCTACTTTAACGGCCCATGTTTCTGAGGCATATGTCATTGCACTTCTAACACAGGAGGCATACACCTTTCCCTTCAGGGGGAGAGGCATTCTTTTCATGGTCAGAATTGGCAGCAGTTCTCTGAACTTCCCCAGCCACATCTAATTCTAGCGACAGTGGCAGCCTCGGCCCCACCACCGGCAGAGATGGTATCTCCTAGGTAACAAAACTTGTCCACCAGCTCCAATGACTCGTTTCCAAAGTTCACAGCCACAGGATCATCACTTAACACCAGCTCGCCTTTGCACACTACGCACTCAAATTTCTCTATTTCTGACTTATCCTTCGGCAGGGGTCCTTTTATTCTACTACAGCGGGTGCCCAACCCCGAAAGGGTTGAAATAGGGGAGCTATCCCCCCCGCCAAAGGCGGCTTTCTAGGGCCTTTCCTAGCTGATGCTGAGAGGATTGGGTTCTTGTCATGTGGTGATGGGCTGGTCTATCAGAGTGAGAACTGAGCGATCTCTGCCATACCCATAGCTTATTCTGACTTCCTTTTACTTATATATTTTCTAGATCTCAAGTGACGGCGTCTCTTCCGTGGATTGACCTCCTAATCTACCAAGATTGGAAGCCAAAGCGTCACATTTTTTTCCTTTGCACCTCAGCTTTCTCTTCATAATTGTTGAGGGGCACAGGGCCCTGGGTGGGGCTTTGGTTTCCCGGGCGTTTCCGCACCCTCCTCAGCTCCCCGCCATGGAATGGCTTCGGTCACCCAGGCTTTATTGTGGTCGGCAGGGAGGGTTCTTTGGGGGCGCTCGATTGTGGCCTTGGCCTTATTCGGGGCCTTGGGGCTGTTCGGCCAGGCAGCTTGAGAAACAACAACAACAACAACAGCGCTTACTCCCATGGTGTACCCAACATCGACAAATGCTACATCGACAAATGCTACATCGAATCGAGTTAGCGCCCACACCCTTTCCACACACTGCACATGGGTATGCACCGCTCTTTTCCACAATGCATAACCTTGGTTTTGTTAATATTGACTCTTAACACTCAAGCCACGGGGCCCGACATATGTCGAGTGAGAGAATCACGGCTACCCCTGCGGTGCCCGACATTAATTGGGCGGGATTTTGAGCACATTATCGGCTCCGAGAGAGTCCACGCATTGGGAGGGCAATAGGTGGGCTCTGACCGTTCGGCACAGACCCAGTGCCGCGACTGACACTAGCTCTGCAACATTCCACACCCACGGCCTCGCGAGACCAGGAAAAAACTCGGGAAATTACCGTATTTTAGGGTTCTTCCCCTTGTGTTGCGCGATCGCTACAAGATAACCCGTGGTCGAACAAGGATGATTCAGGCGTCATTGGAAAGCTCTATTATCGCCCTTTCACGGATACATAATTGTATTACGCTCTGGCTCTTGTTTATGCATGAAAAAGAGCATGGAATGAAGCTCGTTTAGGGTAAATATGCCCGCCAGGCAGGTTGTAGAAGTTACAAACATCCCCGTTCGTAAGGGGTTAAACCCTTGCTCGCCATGCCCTCTCTCCATCTTCTGAATTTGGCCTCAGCATCTTGCATTTTTTTTTCTTTCTATGTGATTGAGGGAGGCAAAAGGCATAACTGCCTATAGCGAGTGCCTCCCCCATAGTTGAAAGAGTGACAGGGCCAAAATCAAGGGACGTTCGAGCCAAAATGCCTGGACACACGGAGTTTGAAGCAATTTAAGTCATAGGAAGCAGGAAAAACTGATTCTGGGAGAGAGTTCCAGAGCTCAGCTGTTGAGTAGAAGAAAGTTTGAGAGTAACGTTTCACTCTTGGGTTGGAGAGTTGCACAGAGTAGGGGTGGGATTGAGTTGCAAGACGGGTACCACGTGCCCTACGTAAAGGAGGTGGTATGCACTGGGATAGCTCTGAGGAACACTGATTATTATAGTAGCGATAGAATAGCGAGAGAGATGCAACATTGCGGCGGAGAGAGAGAGATTGCAGAGAGTTGGTGAGTGGACGGGAGTTAATGATACGAAAGGCCTTCCTTTCAACCTTGTCTAGGAGAGCGGTGTGAGAGGAACCTCCCCACACATGTGAACAATACTCAATACAAGGGCGCACTATGCCCCTGTACAGAGCAAGAAGCTGTGCAGGGGAAAAGAACCCCCTAAGGCGGTTGAGCACACCCAGCTTCTGGGAGGCTGCCTTAGCAAGACTGGTAATATGGTCCTTCCAAATGAGAGCAGAAGAAAAAGAGACACCAAGAATATTGAGAGAAGATGAAGGGTTGATTTTTGTATTGTTGAAGAATAAGGGATAGTCCGCTGGGAGATCCTGACGGGTAGATAGATGGAGAAATTGGGTTTGGGAAGCATTAAAGTTAACAAGGTTTTCTCTGCCCCAATTGGAAATAATATTTAGATCAGAATTTAAGAGTTGTATGGCTTCATTACGTTTGTCGTTGAGGGATTGCTGGCTGGGGCGTTCTGAAAAAGTAATGGAGTAGTGTAAGGTTGAGTCGTCTGCGTATGAATGGATGGGAACTAAGGTACAGTTCTATCTATCTATCTATCTAAGGTACAGTTAAGGAGATCATTTATAAAAATTAGAAAGAGAATAGGAGATAGGACAGAGCCCTGAGGAACACCGGAGTTTATAGGGTGAGGAAGTGAACAATGGCCGTCCACAACCGCGGCTATGGAACGGCCGGAAAGGAAATTAGAGACAAAGGCACAGATGGAGGGATAGAAACCGAAGGAGGGTAGTTTAGAAATTAAAGATTTATGCCAGACTCTATCGAAGGCTTTTGATATGTCTAGTGCAATAGAAAAAGTCTCACCGAAGTCCCGAAAGGAGGATGACCAAGAGTTAGTAAGATATGAAAGAAGATCACCAGTAGAGCGACCCTTAAGGAAGCCATACTGGCGATCTGAGAGCAGATTATGAGAAGAGAAATGCTTAAGAAATTTGGAAGCAAGAATAGTTTCAAAAACTTTAGAAAGACAAGAAATTAGAGCAATTGGACGATAGTTGGAGGGTTGAGAGCGGTCACCCTTCTTTGGGACAGGTTGAATGTGAGCAAACTTCCAGCATGAAGGTAAGACGGTAGAGGATAGACAGAGACGCAAGAGTTTGCCTAGGCAGGGAGTCAGCACGGAAGCACAGTTTTTGAGAACAACAGGAGGAACACCGTCCGGACCGTACGCCTTATTAGTGTTAAGCCCAGAGAGGGTAGAAAGTACATCTTTTGAAGAGATTAGGATATTAGGCATAAGTAAGAGAGAGGAGGGCGGAGAGGGAGGAATAGCACCGGAATCATCCAAGGTGGAGTTTCTAGCAAAAGTTTGAGCGAAGAGTTTAGCTTTGTCAGAGGAAGAAGTGATGGTTGTGCCATTAGAGTGGGAAAGGGGAGGGAAAGACGAGGAAGAGAAATTGTTGGAGAGGTTTTTGGCTAGATGCCAGAAAGCTTGGGAAGAGCTAGAGTTGGATAGTTCAGTACATTTATTATTGATGAAAGAGTGTTTGGCAAGTCGAAGAACAGATTTGGCTTGATTCCGGGCAGAAACATATGAAGAATGAGTGTCTTGAGTTTTAAGGCGTCGGTACCGTTTGAATGCTTCCTCCTTATTGCGGACATTAGTAGAACAGGTGTGAGTAAACCAAGATTTTTTAGCATTAGTCTGAGAGAAAGAGAATGGAATGTATGCTTCCATGCCCGATAGGATTACCTCGGTAATGCGTTCAGCACTCTCCGAGGGTCCTCGGCCACGGAAGCAGAAATCATTCCATGGGAAATCAAAGAAGTACTGCCGAAGAGCCTCCCAGTCGGCAGCGCCAAAGTGCCACAAGCGCCGCCGGCTAGGAGGATCGGGTGGCCGTACTGGAGAGATAGAACAGGTGACAGAGATAAGTTTATGGTCGGAGGAGCCCAAAGGAGAGAAAAGATCGACAGTATAAGAAGAAGGGTTAGAAGTTAGAAACAGGTCAAGAATGTTGGGCCGATCTCCGATGCGATCCGGGATACGGGTGGGTTGCTGAACTAACTGCTCTAGGTCATTTAGGATAGAAAAGACGTAGGCTTGTTCACCAGGTGGATCAGTAGTGTGAGAGGAGAGCCATTGGCGGTGGTGAACGTTGAAATCTCCTAAGATGGAGATTTCTGAGAAAGGAGAAATGGATAGAATGTGTTCCACTGTAGAGTTTAGATAGTCAAAGAATTTGGGAAAGTTGGTAGAGTTAGGGGAAAGATAGACAGCACAGAAATATTTAGTAAGAGAATGACAGGAGAGTTTGAGCCATAAAGTTGAGAATTCAGAGGAGTCGAAATCGGGAACACGAGAGCAAGTGAGTTTGTTGTGCACATATGCACAATATCTGCCTTTGGCTTTGAAACTAGGATAGAGAAAGTAGGAGGATACAGAGAAGAGGCTGCTGGATGTTGCTACAGACACCTGAGTTTCGGTGAGGAAGAGAAGATCAGGTTTGTAGGAGGAGAGATGGTGCTCAACAGAGTGAAAGTTAGAGGAAAGTCCACGAATGTTGCAGAAATTAATATAAAGAGTAACAGGCCGAGGTCCAGGTAATTGTGTGGGGTCGTCAGGGGGTGGTCGGTCGGGTGTGGGGGCATTTATGGTCCCTCCCCCTGGGGACTCCGAGGCTGGGCTAGAATTCATAATTTTTTTTTTTTTTTTTAATTTTGGTGTGGAGGAATGAAGTGTGGTGTGCATGTTTAGTGTAGTGAAGTGGATAGGAGGAGGAGGTGTTTGTGAGAGCTAGCTGGATTGCTCTCAGTGTAAATGAGGCACAAAGAAAATCAGTAAGAGAGGCCAAGCAAATGAAACAGGAGTTCCAGCGACTCTTTATCACATGCCTATAACCTCACCTGGGTCTAGCCCTGATCGATTGGTGCCTACAATCTCCCCTCATATTGTCAGCTATTAGGACTAAATCGTCTGCATAAAACAGTTCCAACGGGAGTCCACCTCTATTAACTCTAGACAGTGCCTCCAGGACCATAATAAAGAGGAGGGGGCTTAACACGGAACCCTGATGAACTCCAACACGGACTGTGAACTCATCACTCATTACACCTTTCACCCTCACCGCAGTTCGCGAATCCTCATACATCTTCATTACCACACGTACCAGCCACTCTTCCACACCAAGTTTCCTCATAGCCCACTGCACAACATCTCTAGGCACCCTGTCAAAGGCCTTCTCCAGGTCTACACACAAAGTAAAGATCCCTGCCATTAGTAAGTATCTTTCCTGTATCTGCCTGACTATGAAGATAGCATCGGTTATACCACGTCCTGGCATAAAACGAAACTGCATATCATCAATGGAGATGCTTTGCCTGATCAAACCCTCAAAGACTCTCTCACAGACTTTCATGATTTGGTCAAGCATTTTCAGGCCCCTATAATTACCTCTATCTAGCGCATCCTCTTTTCCTTTGTATATATTTACTATAACACTTTTGTGCCAATCCTCGGGATTTTCTCATCTTTAATAATGGGTGTTTATCAACTCAGTGACTAAGTTGACACCAGTCTCCCCTGAGGCTTTTATCATCTCAGCGACAATGTCAGAGCACCCTGGAATTTTACCGTCCTTCATTTTATTGATTGTGTCGCTCACTACAGCTGGTGCTATAAAAGGAGGGGGCCCAGCTATTGGTTTTTCGATACTAAGCTGTTCCTTATCCCATTCAAACTATACATTTAGCAATCGTTCATAGTGTGTCTTCCGTGCTTCTTTGATTTCATTTTCTGCATACACAATCTTCCCATTATCATTTCTAACACACTGTTCACCTATAATATCCATACTGTCATTTTTAACTCGCCTAGCTAGGCTGAAGATCCCATTGGGATTGTCTGTGTTACACACTTGTTCGAGGACCAGGTCGTTAATGCCTTTTTTAGCATTGTAAATAACTCTTTTGGCAGTTCGTTTAGCTGCCTGGTATTCCTGCTTGCTGCCTCCCTTCTGCTATGCTTTGAAGCATCTCCTTTTCTCTTTCACAGCATATTCTACCTCATTGTTCCACCAGCATATTTCTTATTTCTATTAATTTCCTCCAGTTCACTATGAAACCTATCCCTAACTTCCTTGTTCTTCAGCAGCCACACTTTCCTTTTGGGCATATATACCTTCTTGCGCTTAGGATTTCTGTATAAGCTCATGTCGCACACAAGCAGCTTATGCTGGGGGATACATTCTTAGCTCGGGATGACCTTTACATCCCAAACCAGTTTCCAGTCTTTCCTGTTAACCAAGAAGCAATCTATCTGGCTACTGGAGACCCCAGAGTTATATGTGACCAGATGGCTCTGTCTTTTCTTGAACTTTGTGTCACACACAACCATGTTGAGTGCAACGCAGGACTCCAGTATATATTCGCCTTCCAGATTCCTCCTTCCGTAACCATTTCCTCCATGTACTCCCTCGTATCCATCTGCAGATGTTCCCACGTGACCATTCAGGTCCCCTCCCAGGATTGTTATTTCATTCTCCGAGAGGCCTGAAATGACACTAACGGTGTCATTCCAGAAGTCCTTTTTTATCTCTTTCTGTAGGCCAGCCGGTGGGGCATATGCAGATATCACATTCAGAATTCTTTCACCAACTTTCAACTTCAAAACAATCAGCCTTTCACTAACTCTCGCAATCTGAAGCACATTTTCCGCCAACTCTTCAGCCACCAGAACACCCACTCCTCCTTTCGCTTTATCAGTCTCCACCCTCTTCCAGTAGATCCTATATCTTTTCTTTCTTCCAACAATCCACTGTACCCCATGCCCTTTTCAATAGGATCTTTTCTTTCTTCCAACAATCCACTGTACCCCATGCCTTTTCCAGAGTGTTACCTGGGCACAGCAGACGTCCACTCGCCTCCTCTCACACATCTCAGCCACTTCTGGAAGGAACTAAGTGGAAAGTGGAGGGAGTACTGTATAAGAAACTTTTGGAATGAGGTAAAGAAAGTTAGAAAGGGTGATAAAGGAAGTAGTAAAATATTAAAAATAGTAACATAGTTAAAATGGAGGATATCAATAGAATGGAACGGAATGAGAAGAGAATGGCGAGATGGATATGTAGGGTTAACCTCAGGGACGGGGTATCGAGTGAGGAATTAAGAAGGTGTCTGGGTATTAGGAGTGTCAGTGATGTGATGCGCACAAGCCGACTTGGTTGGTTTGGACACGTGGAGAGAATGGAAGATCAGTGCTGGGTGAAGAAATGCCAGACTGTGAACGTGGGATCAGGTACTCCGGTTCGATCCCAAACTAAAGAACTTGACAACAGAGGCAGCCCTTGACAGGGTCGCCTGGAAAGCCGCCATTTAGGACATAAGACTAACCATTCTCTGTGGACAAAACGGTCTTTAAACTTGTACCGTATGTACTATTACAGTACAGTACTATGAATGATAAAAATGGGCGAGTGCTAGTGGAGAAGCAAGAGAAAGTCGCAAGATGGAGAGATCACTTCAATAAATTGCTGATTGTAGAGGATAAAAGAGATAGAAACATAATTGGATAGGGAATGAAAGGGAGAAGAGATATAGAGGAGGAGGAGAATGGAATCAGTAGGTCAGAGGTGTGTGAAGCTCTGAAGAAGGTGAAGTAGCAAAAAGAACTCAAAATTTGGTGTCATCTGATTGATATTTAAGCAAAACTATTGAGGACTGACCTTCATTTCTGACATGGCATCATCATCAGTGGTAAGGCTGGCTCTCTCCTCGTTGATCTTCAGTGCTCTCTCCTTTAGTATCTTGTTCCTCACCGGTCGCTGAGTGATGTACCGCGTGCCATCAGGTCGACGCTTCACCTGGATAAAGATATTATATTCATATACCGTACACAATTGCATCTCAACAGTTATGCTTTATGTTATGATTCAATTGTCTCTTTAAAAAAAAAAAAAAATACTAATTATTATCCTCAATCCCCTCATATCATGCTGTGCAAGCATAGCCTCTCAATGAAATTAAAAGTAATTATGTTAAGTCAGCAAGATCAAAACAGTACAAATTTACAACAATTGATGGCACTGAACATGGAAAGAAACACTAGATCTAGCAATCAATTACAAGGAAAATTAAAAACAATTGAAGTAGTTTAAAGTATTTACCTATTTTAGCGGTGTAATACCCACATGAGAAAATAAGTATCAGTAGGCTACTTCTTAATGAAAGTGAAAGATACTGTATCCATAATGAAAAAATAATGCTGGGCAAAGACAACTATCAATCTATTGCCAAACGCCTTGATCCCCGAGGGAGAGGCCATGAATGAATCACCTCCATATTCGAAGACAATTTGTTTGATTTTCTAGTTTGTTTTGGGGGGAGGGTTATTATAATCTTATGAAGGATAGTGACTGGTTGCAAGTGTTAGGGTAATTATTTAAAAATTATTTCCAAGTTTCCAATTTCATAGAGCAAAAACTAATATTTGGAATATACAGTAGCCTACATATTATACATGTATATATTATTAGTATTGTCAAGCTCTAATTATCCTGTACTGCACTTACTTTCCATTCCATTTTAACGGGCTGATCATGTGGGGTGCGTGGGGGGGCCCTGGGGGGTAGGCCACGAGTGGAGGTGGTGGGGGTGGAGGGTGCGGTAGTGTCCCGGTTGAGCGCTTGTCGGAACAATTGTTGCTGTAGCCAGATAGTCTGCTGCAAATTCGCTGCATTGGTATACATAGTTTGTGCCGGCATGAAGGTGACATAATTGCGATTACTCTCGCTATCTGGGGGCTTGTGTGTGGGTGGATGTGGGCGGGTGCGTGGGGTAGTGGTACTATGGGTGTGGTTGGCCTCCAGACTGACCCGCCCGGACTTCTGAGGGAGGGAGGACTGGAGGGGTGGCAGCCGCATGCACCGCCGACAACTATCACAGGATATGGCAGAGTATGTGTCTGACTCCAGGCTCACCTGAGGAACACAAGCACATTATCATTAGTGAATATTTCCTAAACAAAGTATTTAACTTTTACAAAATTTTCTTTTAATCCCAAGACAAAAATTCTTGTACTGTATGATTTAATTATTGCATATGTTTTAAGTAGGGTAAGACGGGGTAATTTCGCCGCGGCGCTAATAATTTGCATTCAAACACCGATATCTCCGAAACTATTGCATGGATTCGGCTGCAGTTTGGCTTAGGTTGTAGAGCAGTTTTGGTTTTGGTTGTAGAGCAAGTTTAGCTTAGGTTGTATAGCTAGTTTGGCTTAGGTTGTAGATCTAGTTTGGCTTAGGTTTTGTTGCAGTTTCGCGGGGCCTGGAGCCGGGGCTAGCGGCGCATCTGACGGTATGGTCGGGTGTGTGTGGGGGTGTTTGTGGGTGGTTTGTATGTGTGTTTGTTTGTATGTTTGCGTGTGACACAGTGTTGGCAGTAGCGATCAGCTGCTGCCTGTTACTTTGTACTAGCAACCTACACGCCACACCCACACGAGACATGTCCACACCCGCACTAAATACTTCCACACCTGTGGGCCTAATAAATACGTCCAGAACCGCACTAGACACATCCACATCCACACTACATGTCCACAACTCCACACCCGCACTAGACACAGTGGCGCCTAGGCCTACACGTGTGACACACCTGCATCTCTGCCCGCCCTATTCAGTTGTGTGTGTGAGTGCGACGTTTTTCTATTGTCATGTTTAATGTCAGTTTGGGTTTGTGAATGTTTTCATTGCTTTTACCTGCGCACTAGTGTTTTGTCTGGCCATTAATCATATAATGTTATCTAGTTTACTAGTTAGATAATGTGTAAAATAGGTCGCGGCGAAATTACCCCGCCTGGCGGGGTAATTTCGCCGCGAGAGTGACCTTTTTCAAAAAATCGGCAGCATGACCAAAACATTATATTTGTTTTTTGTTTTGTGGGCATCTATAGCAGAAAGGCTGAATGTATAGATAAAAAATTATAAAATTTAAAAATTCCATTTGTGGCAGTTTCTATTCGTCAAAATACGTGATTTTCGGCGAAATTACCCCGTCTTACCCTACCAATATAATTTACTATGAAACTCAATGGTTTGATTTAACAATTTAATAATAAAAGCATATTGCGGTGTCTAGGATCACCTGTCAAGAGTCCCTTCTATATCTTTTACCCAGGGAAGCCAAACCCACTTAGCTATTGAATTGAAAACTCTTAAAATTTTAACTCTTATGATCCCACTCTATATCTATATACTTATTTAGGTGCTCAAGAATTCAATAGCCATAACTAAGTTCACCAAAAGCAAAACTAGGAAAGAACTTTTGAATTTATCCGGCTACAAAATCAGAATCATGATTGAATGGACGCATGCATTCCTTTAAATGACTACCTTATAGTACGGGACAAGAATAGTGAACGGACTTACCTGGAGTGATTGATCATGCGTTGGTGGACAAAGAGTAAGAGTAGACTGTCTGAGGGAGAGATCCTGCCCCAGACTGAGTTCCAAGGTGTGTGGTGGCCGGTGTTGGGTACTGCCTGTCGAGTCCCCGGTGTTGTATGCTGACGAAGAATCCCGCTCTTCCTGTGGCACATCCTGGCGTTTAGAAGCCGGGACACTGCTAACAGGGAGGGCAGGGGTGGTCTTTGTGGGTGAAGAGGGGTGTGGATTTTCCCTAACCCACTTTTCCACGGATTGCTGTTTCTCTGCTGCCCGTCGTTCCCGAACGCTGCCTCCACTACTGCTACTGGTCCCCCCGCTACCTCTACCACTCCTCCCCACCCCCTGCTGTGGTTGTGGTGGTTGTTGTAGTTTGGGTTGCTGTGTTTGTGGCTGTGTCTGCATTACTCTAGGACTTGGTTGCTTTTGTGCTATTAATCTTGGTTGCTGTTGATGGCGGTGACCAGTTTTCCCAGGTTCATATGGCAGGCAATATATGGGTTCATCTGATTCACTAACATCTGGTATAGATTCATAAATATGTTCCGATTCTGAACCAGCTGGAAGGGGGGTCTTGGCGGGGGGACGTACAGACACACTTTTACTCCCCTGGTTTGACGTACCCTTGCTCACTTTTGGTTGTTTCTCTAGAGGGACTTTGTAAGGAGGTTCTTGATCTCTTTGGTTGGTAGCTTTGTGGCTGGCCTCAAGCTTCTCACATTCCACAGCGAGATCAGCCATTTTCTCATCCAAGGCCACCATTTCTCGATCTATTGTCGACGGACCATCTTCTCGTACCTGGGTTGAATAAATTGGCTGTTAATGATGTAACACATAAAATATGAGTTATAATAGCTTAGGACAATACCATATATATATTTTTAGAGAATGCTGGAAAGTGTATCAGGTCAGCTGACCAATTACACTTTCCAACATCATGTCATTGTGGTTGACATACAAGCCCTGTAGTTGCGAGCAGGGTGCTTCTCCCAACACCCAAGGTGTGTCCGGGGGCTCCCTAATAACTGAGCTGTGTTGCAGTTGGGGATTCCTCTCTCTGTTTCTACTAAAAGAGTGACACCTTTGGTTAACCAAGGCCCACACAAGCATGCATAATTGCATATGTCATTCATGCATGTATCTAAGCCTTTTAAAATAAATTACAGTGATCCTCTCAGTAATGCGCTGTTGAATAACGCATGTTTGTTCTCTCGTGGACACACTAAATGCGAAAGCTCTGAATAATATGGAACATTTTAAATCTATCGCAGAATCAACTCTACCCTGTGATGTCACACTCGGGTCCGATCAGTTTGTTTATCTCTTGTCGGTCTGCGTGTATCTCAATACTCTCGGTGATTATATGGATCTCTCCCACTGTTACATAACCGTGATGCCTCCCCCTATTACCTTATTGTACTGTATTTGTATGATATGTGATGTGTGATTTATTGTATTTCTATGATGTGTGATGTGTACTTTATGTGTCAAAAAAGGGAACTTTGGGACTTTGGCTTCGATGAAATAGGTCAAAAGGGGACTGCCATATTGCCTGGGACAAAATTATTATTTCCCATAAGGTGTTATTTTCGTACCGCGTTTTTCGGTAACACTGCTGTGAAAGGACGAATTAACCGCGTTACCGAGAGCATGACTGTTTTTTTGTTTTGTTTTATGGGATTTGAGTAGTTCCTCGGCTAATGTGTGTTCCTCACCTGCTAAACACTGAGGGCAGTCTCTTGCCTTGGAGACTGACAATGCAAGAATTACATATATAGGGGAGGTGTGGCGGAGTGGTCTTACCACTGGACTGGTAATCCAATGGACCCGGGTTCGAATCCCAATATGTCAATGGGAAGATATTATTGGGATGGAATTTGTGCTGTACCTAGTAGTATCAGTGCAATACCACAGCACACCAAAATGCCAAATAAATACCCTCATTGTTCCCTGATTAACCCTTGTCTAGCGGGGTGTTTTGGGCTCATTTGGGCATATTCAGGCCCTCCTGCATGATAAATCAAGTATCTGCATGAAAAAAAAAATATTTAGCAAGAAACTAGGCGCTAAAAGCTTCAAAATGAGACCAGAACGAGCTATGTGGCACTCGTGGTTCTCTTGCAGTGGTGCCACGAACATGGGAGTTTAGCATATATCGGTATATTTTTCCCAGCTATGCTCACTACTGGCTACACTGCCGGCCTCTCGAGAACACAGGGAACATGAGTTAATGGGCGGCGGTAAGCCCTGGGAGTCGGCTGTCTGGCCCGCTGCGCTCCCGGCCATTTGCACTCTATTTTAACCCTTTAAAAGCCTTAATAATGCTCCTAACTTGCTGCAAATTGGTGCACGACTTAAGTTGAGCGCCGCCAATAAGGGGTTAAATAGCATTGTATGAATATTCCCATATTCAAAAATATGCTACAGGGGGGCAATGCCTAGTGAGTTAATTGCTCAATAGGTGCGTTCTGAGAGTGAGGGTCCGAGCCTGGGGGATGAGACTGTGAAGCACAGAGGCAGAGCAGCTTCAGAGATGGAGTTGCTTCGAGCCGTGAAGCTTTGCATGTCTCACTCCCTAGACTGGAACAAGACCTCACGGGCCTCACCGTGTTCAGCGGTAGAGTGTAAAGGCTATCAGCCTTTCAGAGAGGGAGTAGTTGGAATATAGAAAAAAACAAAAACAAAACAAAAAATATATATATACGAGTTGGATTGTATAAAAATTTACAAAAATATTATATATTTTAGTAAATCGTATACATGAACTGTATGCAAGTAACTTAAAAAAACAAATGGACAGACAAACTCCGAAGTTTGTTGGAATGGGATGGAATAGGCTAATATCTGATAGAAAATAAAAATTGGGAGACTAATGGACTAATATACATACAAGTTGTATAGACTGTTTTGTCCACCGAGAATGTGGTTACAGTCTCATGTCCTAAATGGCGGCTCTGTCAATGGCTGCCTCTGTTGTCAAGTTATTTATTTTGAGATCGGACCGGGTACCTGATCCCACGTCATTCTAGGTCTACCCCTATGCGCATCTCCTCCCAAGTTCACAGTCCGGCATTTCTTCATCCAGTTCTGATCATCCATTCTCTCCACGTATCCAAACCAACCAAATCGGCTTGCGCGCATCACTTCACTGACACTCCTAATGCCCAGACGCCTTCTTAATTCCTCACTTGATACCCCATCCCTAAGGTTAACCCCACATAAATATCTCACCATTCTCTTCTCATTCTGTTCCATTCTATTGCTATCCTCCGCTTTAACCGGCCACGTCTCCGAGCCATAGGTCATCGCACTCCAAACACACGAGGTATACACCTTCCCTTTAAGGTGAAGTGGGAGCCTTCTCATGGACAGGAGTGGCAACAGCTCTCTAAACTTCCCCCGGCCACTTCTGACTCTAGCAATAGAGCCAGCTTCAGCGCCACCTCCGGCGGAAACCGTATCGCCCAAATAGCAGAATTTATTCACAATCTACAGCGTTACACTGTCGAAATCAACACTAACAGGCCACTAACAGGCCCCACTCCTGTTCTGTGGGGGCGCTCGGTTATAGCCTTGGCCTTGCTCGGGGCCTTGGGGCTGTTCGGCCAGGCAGCTTGGGGAACAACAACAACACTAACAGGCGGATCATTTAACACAAGTTCTCCCTTGCACACTGCACATTCAAAGTCTATGATTCTTGTCAAAGGTACTCTAGCTCCACTACATCTCTTGTGTATCCAGTCACTACAGACGCAACATTGAATCGAGTTACTTCCCACCCCCTTCCCACATACTGCGCATAGATAGTCGCCACTTCTTTCCATAGTTCCGCGGCTACTCCACTAATCATGACCTTTGTTTTATCTAGCCTATGTTAACTCCTAGACCCTTATTTGCCATACCCTCCCTCCATCTTTTGAACTTTGCCTCTGCTTCCTGCGCACTATCTGCGATAAGAACTAGATCATCTGCATATAACAACTCCCATGGGAGTCCTGTCCTAAAATCCCTTGAAAGAGCCTCCAGGACCAAAACAAGCAGTAATGGGCTCAGCACTGAACCTTGGTGAACTCCAACTTTCACTGGACATTTTTTGCTCAGGCCCCCATTTACTCTAACTGCTGCCGGTGACCCCTCATATATTCTCATTATCACACGTACTAGCCACTCTTCTACTCCGAGTTTTCTCATAGCCCACTGCATTATCAAAGGCCTTCTTCAGATCTACAAAAACTAGGTATAACTCCCTATTTTTCTCTAAGAACCTCTCTTGCAGTTGCCTAAGAATGAAGATAGCATTTGTTGTTGTTGTTGTTGTTCCCTAAGCTGCCTGGCCGAACAGCCCCGAGTCCCTAAGGAAGGCCATGGCCATGGTCGGGCTTTCCCACAGAGCTCTCAAGGAGTGTAGATTGTGTTGTTGGCGTAAGTGGTAGTGTGAAATGCAGTCTTCAATAATGTGTTTAATAGTATGGGGTGCTGTGTTACAACCTGGGCAGGAGTCGACGACGGAGTCATCCAGTCTCTTCTGATAGCTCAGAAGGGCTGGATGGTGTCCGCATCTCAGCCTGGCCAGGTGGACTCTGTCCTCGCGAGGAAGAGAGGATTCAGAAGGATGGATTTCGGGAGGTCGTGCTTGCAGCTGCGTGTTGTCTATGAGTGAGTGGATGGAACGGCGAGAGATGTATGGATGTGCTTCTGGAAGCTGGTTAGGGGTGGGCAGGGTGGGAGAGAAGATAGTATTTGTGTGTGTTAGTGTGTGCTGGGTGTTGTTTTCATATTTCTTGGTGTCTGTGGATGTGTTGCCATGTAGTGTAGTGGGTGGTGTTGGTTCATGGAGGCTGCTGCCAGGAATTGAGTGCCTCTCATGTCTAGATGGTCTTTGACTTTGAGGACTTTGGTTTCTTGATGTATGTGATCTGTAGGTGAAGTAGCTGTGCAGCCTGTGATGATTTTTAGGGCTTTATTTTGAATAGTCTGTAAGGTCTTATGATGTGTTTCAGCTAGGTTAGAAGCCCAGGCCGGGCTTGCGTATTCCATCACTGATCTTATGTATTGTTTGTAAACTGTGGTGGTGGTTTCTTTGTTGTGTCCAAATTTTGTGTGGGCAAGTGACCTGAGGGCATTAAGTCTGGGTGTCAGTTTCTTTGTGTTTATGTTTGTGGTGTGCTGTTTGAATGTAATTTGAGTATCATATGTTACTCCTAGGATTTTGGGTGAGTGTGTGTGTGTTAGGGGTATGTTGTTTATGGTGAGTTGCGGGGAGTATGCGTGATCTCCTGATAGCATCAGTTGTGCCATGTCCAGGCATAAATCCAAACTGCATGTGCTGATGGCAACACTTTCCCTGATCATGCATTCAAAGACCCTTTCACTGACATTCATGATTTGATCGAGCATTTTCAAACCCCGATAATTTCCCCTGTCTAAGAAGTCACTCTTGCCTTTGTATATATTTACTATCACACTTTTCAGCCATGCATTGGGAATATTTTCATAGCATTAATCAGCTCTGTGACTAACTTTACCCCAATATCTCCAGCTACTTTTAGCATCTCAGCAACAATGCCGGAGCTCCCAGCAGCTTTCCCGGACTTCATTTTATCTATAGCATTTTTAACAGCGTCGTACCATATCAAATGCGGAGGGCCTTATACTGGGACTGCAGTGCTGAGCTGTTCTCTGTTCCATTCAAACTCCACATTAAGTAGGGAGGGGCGTATTTATTTCCTCATTTATGTATCTTTTTATCAATTTTGTAATTTCCTCCCGACATCCATCAAACTTAAATAAACACCCCCCAACACCCTCCTCAAGATAAATTTGTACATTTTCCGATAGAAAAATGTCCCAGTTTCTCTTAAAATTACAGGCTCGCTATTGCTCGCCAGGAAAAAATCGCCACGAAAGATCTTGATATTGATATAGAAATGGGACGAAAGGTCTTAAATCGCCAACTAATGGGCCGAACGTCTTATAATATAAAAACTAATGGGGCTCAACACGAGGGAGAAGGGGGCGAGAAAAACCGGTCCGTCAGTCTTTCATAATGCTCCTTCCATGCCTCTCTAATGTAAACTGAAAAAGATGACTGACTAACACTTACACATTCATACAAAGCAGTACCAAACCCACCTTGACTTGTGATTCCCGAGAAGAGGTGGAGGATACAGATGAGACTTTCTTCTTGGCAGTCCTACTCTCACACGAAGAGGAAGAAGAAGAAGAAGCGGAGGGAGACCTGGTGGGTGTGGTGGGGTGGTGGGGGTCGCGGGTCACCTTCCTTATCTCTCCGCTGTTGCTGCTTAAACCTGACAGGGCTGGTGACCTGGGCATAAGAAATATATATATGAGGTGTTGTTTGGAGAAATAACAAATCCACTAGCGCTGCCTGCATGACCTAGTCGACGGTGGCACTGCTGGATGGACTGCAGACGGAGAAAACATCGCCCAGGGACTACGGGCCCATGGACCAAAGAGCTCCTCCCCAGCTCCCACCACAAACGCAGGGGGAGATTGTAGGCACCAATCGAACAGGGCATTACCCAGGAGGCATGTGATATAGAGTCACTTGAACACCTCTTTCAAATGCTTGGCCTCTCGTACTGAGAATAATCCAGCTAGATCTCACAAACACTCTCCTTATCATAACACCACACAAACACACTACACTTCTTTTGAATACACCAAAATTTAACAAATATAAATGATGACACAATGCCCCGCCTCGGAGTCCCCGGGGGACCATAAATGCCCTACACTACTACATTCTGGACACTTACACAATGATCCTTAACACTCTCACTATCAACTTCTGCAACATTCGTGGCCTTTTCTCTAACTTCTACTCTGTCGAACACGACCTCTCCTCCAACAAACCTGATCTTCATTTCCTCACTGAAACCCAGTTGTCTGAGGCAACCGACAGCAAACCCTTCTCTGTATCCTCCTAATATCTCTATACACTCAACCCTCTGCTATCGTGGGTAATTGGTGCCCTAATTCTACCGCTATAGCGAGATTCGACATAGCAGAACTGAAGAACTTATGGGAATAATTATAATTGGTGCATTGGTCCATAATTTTTACCTATTTCTTGCTACTTTCACATTTTGTTTACCATATATACTTATAAATACATATTATGAGGAGATTACTTACCACACATAATATATTTGAAATCAGTCTTATGTAGCCTAGCCTAATTCATCGGCATAATTTCGGCGCTTTCGTCTGACACGGCGTCGGCGTTGGTAGCCTAGACCGGCGTTTGCTGTCTGTTTTGATGGTGGGCATTTATTCCCTTTATCATTAATAATAATAATAATAATAATAATAATAATAATAATAATAATAATAATAATAATATTTATTCAGTTAGCAATTTACAGAGTTGGTACCACATAGTTTGTTACAAATATGACATGTACCAGCCTTGCATAATTCCAACTAAGGATAGCCCAATAAGGCCGTTAGGCGTATTTCCATTGGGGTCCTTGTGGGATTAGGTTAGCTGGGGAAAATGGGGAGGATAAAGAAATAGATACTTTAGAGAAAGTATTTCTAGGGGGTTATTTTAAGATACTTTACATCCTATAGTAAATATCAGTAATCATTTCAGTTTGGTTTGTCTATCTCTTATGTCGCATTTAGTAGTAGACATAAGCTTGGTGCTCCCTTCTCGCAGCTGTCCGGTTCAGGTGTTCCTTCAGGCTACGTCTGAAGGAATACAGTGTTCTCTTTTCACGGACTGACTGGGGTAGGTCGTTCCAGTCTTTGATGGCGGTGAAGAAGAATGTTTGCTTAACCTGTCCTTGGATTCTCGGGACCTTAAAATTAAACATCCTGTTTCTTGTATTATGTCCACTCCTCTCATTTGCTTTAACAAAATCATTCTTTAGGTACTCTGGAGCTCTGTCATAGCAAATTTTGAAGGCATTAGTGAGCCTGATTTGTTTGGCCCTGTCAGCGACATTGAGCATACCTAGTGACTGAAGTTGTTCCTGGCCAACATGTGATCTGGGTCCTAGGTTCAGCATGAACCTAACCATTTTATTTTGAGTGACCTGAAGCTTGTGCTGTGCTGATTTAGATGATGCAGAGTACCAGGATGACACAGAATAGTCAAAATTACATTGAACAAGCGCTTGGCAGAGGGTCTTTTTAGTCGCCGCGGGCAAGCATCCCACCTTGTCTATACAGGTATTTTATACGTGCTCTACACTTACTCAGGATAGATTCCAAAATTGTTTCACCTGACAAACTCGCTTCCAGTTTTAGTCCGAGATTATTTATTACCACCAGGCCCACTGTCCCTATCACTGAATGCATTTGAGGAGAATATTTAAATACATATTATGAGGAGATTACTTACCACACATAATATATTTGAAATCAGTCATATATAGCCTAACTCATCGGCATAATTTCGGCGCTTTCGTCTGACATGGCGTCGGCGTCGGTAGCCTAGACCGACGTTTGCTGTTTTGATGGTCCTGGGAATTTAATTCCTTCATCATTACCACCAGACCCACTATCCCTATCACTGAATGCACCAAAGGCCATAATAAACTCGCAAGATAAGAGGTTCGGGCAGAAAAAAACTTGTAAACATGTAGTTTTTCAACACAATGGTTGCCAGCCAGTTCACCGATCACAGGCATTCACAGCCGCCGATGTTCTGTGACGTCATCGGGCGCCGTGTTTGAACATTCCCGTCGGTACGGAGCCGCGATAGCACCCTTATTGGCCGTGATAGCGGAAAAGTTGGGTTTTTTAGGTAGTCGTGATAGCAGTGGAACGCTATAGCAAAACCCGCGATAGTAGAGGGTTGAGTGTACAGTACTCAGTTTCAAGCCAAAAGTGGATATTGTGTGTATGTGCGCAACAATCTTACTTCCTCTCATGTTCCCAACTTTGACTCTAATGAAATCTCAATTCTCTGGCTTAAGCTATCTTGTCAGCCCCCCGTCTAAATATATCTGTACTTTTTAGTCTGTTTATCTCTCCCCTAATTCTACTGACTTTACAAAATTCTTTGACCATCTTACCTCTAAAGAGGAACACAATCTATCCATCTCTCCTATCTCTTAAAAATTCCATCTTGGGTGATTTCAATGCTCACCACCACAAATGGCTCTCCTCTCATTTCACTGACCAACCTGGCAACAAGCTTTTATCTTTTCTATCCTGAGCAGTTAGTTCAGCACCCTACTAGTCTCACTGACCGCCTTGGATATCAGCCCAACATTCTTTAATTATTTCTAACCTCTAATCCTTCTGCTTACTCTGTAACTAAATATTTTTCTCCTTTGGGCTCCTCCAATCATAATATCTCTGTTACCTCTCCTATCTCTCCAATGCAGCCATCTGACCCTCCTAGCCGGCGGCGCTTGTGGCACTTTGGCGCTGCCAATTGGGAGGCTCTTTGGCAGTACAGTACTACCTTGATTTCCCTTTGAATGTTTTTTGCTTCCATGGCTGGGGGACCCTCGGAGTCTGCCGAACGCATTACCGAGGTGATCATATCGGACATGGAGGCATACATTCCAGTTCTTTTTCTCAATCTAATGCAAACAAAAAATCATGTTTTAATCACACTTGTTCTACTGTTGTTTGCAATAAGGTGGAAGCATACAAATGGTATTAATGCCTTCAAATTCACAAATATCAAAATCTTTGTTTCTTCCAAGAATCGTGCCAAATATGTTCTTCGACCAGCCAAAAACTCTTTCATCAATAACAAATGTAATTAACTTTCTAATTCTAGCTCTTCCCAAGCTTTTTGGCATTTAGCCAAAAACCTCTCCACTAATTTTACATCCTCGTCTTTCCCTCCTCTTTTCCATTCCGACGGCACCAATCACTTCTTCCTTTGACAAAGCTGAACTCTTCGCTCAAACTTTCGCTAAAAACTCAACCTAGGATGATTCTGGTGCTACTCCTCCCTCTCCACTCTCTCACTTACATATGCCTAATATCTTTATCTCTTTTAACCCTTCCTCCCCGGGCTGCCTTACAAAAGGACAGTGTGGGGTACCCGGGCGATCTGGCCGAAAAACGTCTAGGCCTAGGCTACCGTATCTTTGTTATTTTAACTGCTAGAAATTTCCCACGCATCCCTAAACGTAGTGCGGTTTCCAATCTGTAGACTGGCGTTGAGTAGAGCTCTCTAAGTCAACTGGTTCAGTTGTGATGACGATTTCCGTGGAACGAATTTTGCTGCGATGTTGACAATATCGGAGCTTTTCAGACACTAATTTAGTCATATCATACAACAACAACATTGATCCGACGTCTCCTTCTTGTTTTCGGAGGTGCGGTGACGCAATGACCGGCTTTGTTTACATGCATCGGACGCACGGCGTTCAGACCAAGCTGAATAGGCTTTCAAGCTTACTGCCTTTTATAAGGATGCCCGGGTACCGGCCCATCTGCCGCGGTGTCCTTATAAAAGGACACCCGGGCTGGAAGGATTAAAGATATACTTTCTGCCCTCTCTGTACTGTACTAAGAAGGCGTACGGATCAGATGGTGTTCCTCCTGTTGTATTAAACAAATATGCTTCCGCGCTGACTCCCTGCCTGGGCAAACTCTTTCGTCTGTCTTTCCTCTAACATCTTTCCTTCTTGCTGGAAGTTTGCCCTCATTCAATATGTCCCAAAGAAGGGTGACCGCTCTCAACCCTCCAACTATCGTCCAATTGCTCTCCTTTCTTGCATCTCTAAAGTTTTTACCCTTCGAACCCGGCTGGCTTCTTTAACCTCTGGGCTGCGCAGCCCCTGTAGTATACACCATGCCCCTGTGCGTAGGTAATATGACTCTTTCCTCACTAAAATTGTTAATTTACCATAAATATAATTAATACTTATCCATATGTGCCTATTTTACATTTAATATGAAGAATTAATTAAAATCGCGAATAAACATGGAGCGGCCCATTCATGAAATGTGGAGCACAGTGAGGCAACCCCTCCTCTCGTGAGCTCTGGAGCATGACTGACAGTCTCACCCCACCAGCTACCTCTGCCAACACACTCGCTAGGCACATAACCACACCCTGCAATTGGCTTGCTAATGTTAGCACGAAAATATAGCCTGCCAAAGAATAAGGGAATAACAGGGAAAATAGGTGATAATTGAAGGGGGGGGGGGAAAGGAGGGGACTTTGACATGTGGAGAAGTGGTATGGAGGAGGGAAAACAAAAAGTTTTAAGTGCTACTGGGGCCTTTTAAAAGTTTTTTTTAGGCCTAGGATCTTAAGAGTCTTCCTGTAGTCGCCCAGTAAAACCTCTTAAGAGTCTCCCCGTAGCTGCCGGGTTAACGCCACACTGAACTTTCACCACAGAACTCGGCTGGCCTCTTATAATCCCGCGCTCTTAATAGAGCTTTCAAAGAGCGCGCACATTTTGTTTTGGGTATGGAAGCGCTATAAAATTGCTGGACCCATATCGATGCCTACCTCTGCCACGGCTATCCCGACCCGTACACCTAAGAAAAATTTGAAAACAGCTTTCAAAGAGCACGCACATTTTGTTTTGGGTATGGAAGCGCTATAATATTGCTGGACCCATATCGATGCCTACCTCTGCCATGACTATCCCGACCCGTACACCTAAGAAAAATTTGAAAACGAAAGAGATTCTAAGTCCTGGTGGTATTTTGAGAGTGCTAACTGAGTTAAAAAAGAAGGAAATGTCCGACTTAGACTGGCTTGAGAGTGCCGAGTGAGGAAGAAGGTGGAGAAGGCAAAAAACTTTATGGTTTTGCAAGTGCTAGTGACGATGACGATGAAGAGCAGTGTACTCCCAGGGAGAGTGGAAAAAATGACGATGAGAGCGAAAAATTTCCTGTGAGTGAGCTAGTAATTGACTTGGTGCGTGCTAGCAAGGGCCACGGCAAAGCGTCCGAACGCGGCCTAAATCTTGCGGCCAAACACTCCATCTTTTAAACCTCACACCACAACAACCAGGCGACATAGCAATGTCCATTCAATGCCAGGCTCAAGACAACAGTAATTACGCCATTTTCCCATTGAGAGATGGAGGGAGTACTTCAACGAATTGTTGAACGTAAGGAATGAAACGCCAGCAAACATAGTTGGATGGGGTATGGGAGGGAGAAGAAGAGAAGTAGTGGAGGAGGAGGTGGGGATCAGGTCAGAAGTATGTGAAGCCATGAAAAGAGTGAAGATGGGGAAAACATCAGGAATAGATGGAGTGTGTGGGGAAATGCTGCTGAGGTATGTTGGTGAGATAGTGATCGAATGGGTACGGAAAATGTGTAAACTAGCATGAGAGAAGGGAAGTGCGCCTGATGACTAGAAGACAGGCATAATAGTCCTCCTGTATAAGGGTAAAGGGGAAAGAGGAGTGTAATCACTGAGGGATATGTCTTCTAAGCATAGTAGGGAAGATGTACAGTAGGGTAGTGATCGAGAGAGTGAGAGCGAGAACGGAGAAATGGGTAGGTGACAAGCAGGGCAGGCTTAGGAAGGGAAGAGGATGTGTAGATCAGATTTTTGCCTTGAAATGTGTTGTGTGATGTCCCCATGGTTGTTCAATATATATATACAGCCTCGGATTTGGACGGACCTAATGTTGACGAACCCCGACCTACTATGGACAGTCTTAGAATAGCGACTTGGAATGTGAGAGGCGTGAATGGTGACACAATAGAGAGAGGTCCTGGAAGTGTTAGGGAATGCTAGGCTAGATGTATGTGGAATGACTGAGACCAAATGAAGGGGTACAGATGTGAGAGAGTGGGAGTGTGGAATGGGTGTGTGTGCTGGAGTGAGTGAGGGAGCAGCGAGAGAAGGTGCGTGTTTGTTTGTAAGTAACAAATGGAAGGAGTGTGCAAGAGACTATGGGTCTGTGGGTTCAAGGATTGTGTGGGTGAGAATGAAAGTAGGAATACAAACGTGAGTGGTTGTGTGTGTGTATGCTCCGACAGAGGATAAACTTGTAAGAGATAAAGAGGAGTTCTGGGTGAATGTGGAGGCATGCCTGGATAAGTTTGACAAGAGTGAAAGAATAATTCTGATTGGGGATATGAATGGGAAGGTGGGTGATAAGAAAGTTGAACGTCTAACGGGTTGGATTCTGCGTACATTTAAAACATGCGGTGAACTACCCATGATAACGCTCTTCAAATCTCTAGTGCTACCGCGGCTTGAATACTGTAGCGTATTAACATCCCCATACAAAGCATGTGAAATAAATGACTTAGAGTGTACAAATAAATTTCACTTCGCATATAAGTTTGGTAAAACAGCTACACTATTGGGAGCGTTTAAGAGCACTGAAACTGTACTCGCTGGAGCGTAGAAGAGAACGTTACCTAATAATATACACGTGGAAAATCGCAGATGGTTTAGTACCAAACCTACATACTCTGATAGTCATGAAATTCAGTGATAGGAGAGGCTGGGAATGCGACATCCCCCGGATGAATAACAGGGGTGTTATGGGCTCTCTGCAAGAGGGCTGGTTATCACACAGAGGCTCACGTCTCTTCAACAAACTCCCACGGCGAGTAAGAGACATGAGGGGCGTCTCTTTAGACAACTTCAAGAGAGCCCTCGATGTCAAACTGCAAAAAGTGCCAGACGAGTCCATTTTCGCAGGGGAGCGTGCTGCCCCTTCGAACAGTCTGGTACACCTAATCACCACCCAAAACGAGGGGCGGCGCGCTCCTCGGTGCCGCTAGAAGTGTGGCAAACTCAAAACAAGTAACACAAGTAAAGTATAAGACAGTGGTGGAACAAAAGGCACTGATTGATTATATACAGTATGTGTGGATGAACAAATTAAGAAATCTGTGCTGGATGCTAGGGTGTATAGGGGTATTGGAGGGGGTCTGTCTGACCATTATGTAGTAGTAGCTAAAATTAGGATACAAAAGAAGTGGGTGAGGAGAGCTCGAGGGAGATGAGAGGAAGGTGGAATGGCGAGGAGGGTGGAGAGGTTGCAGGAGGAGGAAATCAAGGAAGAGTTCAGGAGAGCAGTAGAAAGACGACTTGGTAGGTTTGACCTGGAAGGTATGGAGGAAGTGGAGGAGTACAAAGGAGTACAAAGGAAATCAAGAAACAACAGATCTAGTGACCCTTCTAGGTTGCTTGTCCTCCAAAACACTGAGGATCAAGTGTCCAAACAGTGGTTTAGAGTGGGTAAGGGAACATTGGAAAGGGAATTACTGCCCTGGAACTAATATCCGTGGCAGGATTAGGAAGTTAGTAAGGGACATATGGGTTAGTAACTGAGGGGGGGGATAAAATAAAGTTATTAATTTACAAACGCAGTCAGTCGCGGGTTTGATGCGAGATATTTGTCTAGGCGGAGTTTAAATGAATCAACGGTGATGCAGTCTATAACGTTTCGGGGAAGCCCATTCCACAAGTTGACAACTCGATTGAAGAAGAAATTCTTAGATTCGTGTGAGTTAAAAGATTTACCAATAATTTTGCAACCGTTTCCCCGCGTGTAATTAGATTGGTCGATAGTGAAGTACTTACTACAGTCCATATTGTCGATGCCTTTGATGATTTTGAACACTTGAATTAAGTCACCTCTTAATCTGCGCTGGGTTAAAGGAAATAGATTTAATTCTCTAAGACGCTCTTCGTATGGTTTGTTCTTTAGGCTAGGTATCATTTTGGTAACTCTACGTTGAACTCGTTCTAGCTTGTTTATATCTTTTTGGTAATAAGGGCACCAGGATTGAACGCAGTATTCCAGAAGAGGGCGGACTAAGGAATTGTAAAGGGTTAGGATAACTTCTTTGGATTTATGCTCAAATGACCTGCCTATAAAGCCAATTATTTTGTTTGCCTTCTTAACAACTTCTGAACATTGTTGACTCGGTTTTAGGTTACTCGATATTGTTACTCCCAGATCGGTTTCTCTGTTTACATTCTTAACCCTCCAGCCCCGGCTATGTATTATATATATATTCCTCGAAACCCGGGTGTTTTGGCCGAAAAACGTCTAGGCTAGGCTACCGTATATTCGTTAATCAGACTGCTTCCCGCATTCCCGCGCATCCCAAGCGTAGCTGTGTTATTTACCTGTAGAATGGCAATAAGTAGAGCTCTCTAAGTCAACTGGTTGAGCTGTGATGATGATTTCATTGGAGATAACTTTATGGCCAAAACAGCCACTTTACACCACTTTTCGATACTTAACAACAACATACAGGCACACACGAACAAGCGACGCTCTCCTTCTTGTGGCCGGAGATGCGGGGCGTCGGTCCAGCCGGCTGTTGTTTACATGCGTTGGACCGACGCCTCGCACACGAAGCTCACAGGCTTTCAACCACTGGGCGTTCAAGAGGCCTTCCGGGTACCTGTTATATGCTTTTTTATGGGCGTTCAAGAGCCCTTCCGTGGTGAGAGGGTTAAGCTGAGTGCCATTCATCGAATAGTTTGCTTTCTCATTTAGGTATCCGATATGTAGTACTTTACATTTATCCGCATTGAAACTCATTTGCCAAATTTGGGCCCAACATGACAATTTATCTAGATTGTGTTGCATATCGTCAACTTGTTCTTTTGAGAGTACGCTATTTGCAATTTTTGTATCGTCAGCAAATTTTGAGATTGTACAGGTGAGACCCTCATCTATGTCGTTGATGTAAATTAGAAAGAGAATTGGACCTAGTACCGATCCCTGGGGTACCCCGCTACTTACATTGGTCCATTTAGATGCCTTACCGTTTATGACTACTCTTTGCTTTCTGTCGCTGAGCCAATTTTCTATCCATTTCAACACACCGTCTTGTATTCCATGCGCTTTTAGTTTTAGCAGTAAACGTTTGTGGGGAACTTTGTCAAAGGCCTTTTGAAAATCAAGGTATATAATATCTACAGCTTTACTCTCATCGTAGAGGTTGAGGATATCGTGGAAGAAGTCTAAGAGGTTTGTTAAACAGGAACGTTTTTTACGAAAGCCGTGTTGAGTATCTTTAAGTATGTTATTTTCCTCTAAGTGATTTACGAGTCTGTCTCGTATGACCGTTTCTAGCATTTTACATACAACTGAGGTTAAGCTAATTGGACGATAGTTACTGGGTAGGGATTTGCTGCCTTTTTTTAATATCGGTGTTACGTTGGCTAGCTTCCACTGATCAGGCATAGTTCCAGACTGCAAGGATTTATTGAATAGTAATGTCAGTGGTTTGGAGAGCTCATCCTTAGCTTCCTTTAGAACTCTAGGCGAGATTGTATCAGGTCCAGGCATTTTATTTACCTTGAGTTTATCTAAACAATTCAACGGTGATATTGCTTAGAACATCTGAATTATCAATCTGAATCGGCGATGGTGTAGGGATATCACTGAGGTCTTCTGTTGTAAAAACTGATGCAAAGAAGGTATTAAGGGCATTACTCATTTGTACTTCGTCTTTGGTGTATTCTCCATTTTCATCGACTAACGGTCCAACAGTTTAAGTAACTACTTTTTTCTTTCTGATATAACTATAGAATTCTTTCGGGTTTGTTTTACTTTGATTCGCAATATGTAACTCTAAGGTCTTTTTACTTTGCTTCATTAACTTTTTGGCTTTGCGTCGTAGCTCTACAAATTTCACCCGTTCTTCGTCATTTTGTGAAGATTTTAATCTATCATTAGCAAATTTTTTAGCAAGGTTTGAAATATCTTTATTCCACCATTTGGACTTATTATTATGGCCTGGATGCCGTATTTTCGATGGTATGCAGTCTTGCACTGCTTTTAGGTAAGTGGTTTAGAATAACTTCCAAGATGTATTTATGTCGTTATTGTTAATTAAAAAGCTCCAGTCAGTTTCTTTAAACATAGCTCTAAGTTTATGGAAGTTTTCTTTCTTGAAATTAGGAACTTTTTCGATGCTACTATTTGGTTCGTTACTAGTAAACTTTAAAGTGAAAGTTATCGTACGATGGTCGCTGTTACTGAATTCATCACCAACATTTAAATTCTCTATTAATTCTTCTTTTGTTGCAAGTACAATGTCAAGAACGTTAATACCACGGGTCGGCGTTCGAACAAATTGATAAAGCGAACTCTCTTGCAAGTTCGTATACAAGTCATGTCCGGAGTGTGAAGTAAGAGTATCGCCCCACTTGGTCACAGGTAAATTAAAGTCGCCAAAAATTACGGTATCTTGTGAGTTACTTACATCTGCAATTTGTTCGTAAATTTCTCGGTCAGTTTGCACTGATTGAGCTGGAGGTCTGTATATTAACGCAAGTATTATTTTTGTACCTTTATTATTCTTTATTAGCACAAAAGATGTGTCGACGTTCACAATTTGAGGTTTTGACAAGAGGGTAGGGTTAAGACTTTCTTTGATATAAAGTAAAACGCCACCTCCATTTCGATTTATTCGGCTTTTCTCAAACATTACATGACCGGGAAGTGAATACTCTGCTAAAAAGTCTCTATCTTCTGTATTGAGCCAAGATTCTGTTATGCCAATCATATCATAATGAGGAGATGAGCAGTGTTTAAGGAAGAGATCTGTGCAGCATGTGAGGAGGTGTGTGGAGTAAGGAGAAGAGAGAGGGGAGTGAAGGGTACAGCATGGTGGACAAAAGAGGTAAAAATAGCTGTGGAAGATAAGAAGAAAGCGTATAGAGAGTGGTTGGGTAGTAGAGGGAATGAAGATTTGGCGAGACAGAAACGAGTGAGGTACTTGGAGAAAAAGAGAGTGGTGAAGAGAGTAGTGAAGGAAAGCAAGAGAAGAGTAGATGAGGAATTTCGAAAGAATCTGAGTGTAAAATGGAGGGAGTGCAAGAAACTGTTCTGGAAAGAAGTCAAGAAAGTTAGTGAAGGTAGCAAGGGAAACAGTAAGGGTGTGAAAGATAAGAATGGGTGAGTGTTAGACGAGAAGCAAGAGAGAGTCGAAAGATGGAGAGAGTAATTCAAAGAATTGCTAAATGTAAGGAATGAAGCGCCAGCAAACGTAGTTGGATGGGGTATGGGAGGGAGAAGAGGAGATATAGCGTAGGAGGTGGGGATCAGGTCAGAAGTGTGTGAAGCCATGAAAAGAGTGAAGTTGGGGAAAACACCAGGAATAGATGGAGTGTGTGGGGAAATATTGAGGTATGGTGGTGAGATAGTGATCGAATGGGTATGGAAAATGTGCAAACTAGCATGGGAGAAGGGGAATGCACCTGATGACTGGAAGACAGGCATAATAGTCCCCCTATATAAGGGTAAAGGGGAAAGAGGAGTGTGTGGTAACCACCGAGGAATATATTTATTGGTGGCTCCTTACGTCAATGACGTAAGAGCCTATGTTAATATGGCCTCGTTCTGGGCTCCTCTGAGCCCGGGTTAACCTAGATCACGGCGGTCGAGAACCAAGATCATCATAGGGGGTACCCCTTAATCATTCCTACGGTACATCATTGGGTCGGAGCCACTGAAAAGTAGGAAATAAAAGAAAAGAATTAGCACAGTTTGAACACCGCGCCTACGCGCGCTCTGATCTTCCTCTGTTTCCCATACACAGCTATCTACCTGTCCCTTTCAGGGACTATCTCTCGCCCGCCGACCAGCCAAGGTAGACAGGCGTGTCCTTACCTCATGCTCAGTGTTACATAGCCCCTCTTGAATGCGTCAGTTTTGGTCCATAGTGAATATTAGTGCAGTTGATATCATATACGCGTTTAGGAATGTGTTTGTTTGGACCAATTTCACTTGTAATCCTGTAAGTAAGGACTTTAGTCTGGGCTGGTCGACGTGCGTGTTATTCAGAGCCACTTTCACTTTCTAGAGCCTCGAATTATTGTGTTTATTTCTGTATGTCGTATCATACGAACCTCGGCTCTTTAGCGGCAGTGTCTTTTTGTTCTGTGATAGTGTGTTTTAACATTATAGCTCGATAGATACTGACTTAAGTGTTGAATTATATGCGAGTGTCATCAGCTTATATCTGTGAGTCCTGACAGACAACCCCCGGTTGTGCCTAAACCAGAGGTTAATTTTTCATACCACCGTAAGCCAGGGGTTATTTTTCAAGCCACCGTAAGATTTGTACTTAGGAACAAATTTCCTAAGCCTTATTCGTTCTGTGCTGGTTGTGTTTTAACATGATAGCATGATAGATATTCCCTTAAGGGTTAAATTATAGGTAAGTATAAGATTCATATAGCCTATCTGTAATTCCTGACAGGTAGCCCCCGGTTGTGCCCAGACCAGAGGTTATTTTTCAGGCCACCGTAATATTTGTACTTAGGAAAACATTTCCTAAGCCTAATTTCCAGAAAATTTTAACCTATTTTCATTCAATGCTTCGCACCACAATAAACTACGATACTTTCAGTATTTACTTCCAAGTTTTCTTTAAAAAGTGAATACATATCACTTTAACATTAATCAATCATGAGTGCCTCATCATATATTTACCTTCAAGTCAATTTAGAAGCATTAGTTTCATTAAAACCAGCAAGACTACAGCTGATAGTCTCTATATTGCGAAATGAAATACAATTACATTTCATTATTAACCAAATCCCCAGGTACCCTAGGCCCTATCTCAATAGGCCCGGGTACCAGGACTGCCAGATATGGTGACAGTCCCGGATCCCAGATGGGCGGATAATATCATAACAACATACAGTAACACCTCGATTTTCCGGCATTCAAGCATCCGGTAACTTCAAACAACCGGAGGTTTTAGGAAATTATTAAAAAAAAAAAAAAAAAAAAAAAATCTTCCCAGCATCATTTCATCATAACAAACAATAAATACATATAATATTAGGAAAAACCTATTTAAAAAGCACCAATAAGAAATATATATATATATATAAAATAGTCCGTGGTTCTAAGCGGGTAATGGCGACGTCAGTAGAACAAGCAACAACAACAAAAGCGCGGGAATAGGCCTCTCAAGCCCGGTTCACACTAGCCGTTTTTCCTACCGTTTTACTGTACGTATAAAAAATTGTGACGTCAGAGTGACGTCACTTACAGACATGCGGCTTGTACGTAGTGTGAACCGGGAAGCCGTTTACCAAAATGCGTACCACTAAAAAATATGGTTTCGATTCATCTTTTTGGTGTACGCACGAGAAGAACGTACGTATATTGAACATTGAAGTGCAATGTGTGTAATATTTTTCTGCCAATTTCCATTACATTATAGTTAATATCGCATGACAATATATGCTATATGTATAATTTTAATAGCAAGGCAAATATTAAGGTAGTTTAATATATGTTAACCTATTAATCGTGTACCTGGCAGCCGACGCGGCACCACCAAAGTTAACACCTTGTACTGCTTCGCGCGCCTCCAGACAGAGACAATTAATGAACACCTAGGATCATAGATTATAACTACAGAACAACAACAACAACATGTTTCTCCAATAAAATCTCGATTCCCTTCTACAGTACATATAATTAGTCTATGTCCAGGTACCGTTGCCCACATAAGTTAATTGTTTCTAATCGTGATCTGATGTATGAATGTAAATTATATAGTAGGCCTAGGCCTATACGAATGAATTGCGAGTGCGGTTTCTTTTAATTATCAGTTTACTAATCATATGAATTAACCACTATACACTCGTAATTCAATGATGCGCAATATATTTCCATTAGCATGGTCACGGAGAGGAATTATAACAGAACTTATATAAATATGTGGGCAACTGCAGGCTACGTGATGGCTTGGTTTTGATGTATGTTCCTAGTTAATATGCATTGAATTACGGTGGTGGTTCATCTTCGTTCCAAATAAAGAAATAAACACCAAGAAAGATCGTTTCTCAGTCCATGTTGACGATCATCTAGTAGGTGTTTACCGTACGCCAGAGAAGTATGTTCCCCACCCCAGAGTCTGGCCCACGCTCTGGAATGTGGTACGCATTTCATTTCAACTTCATTTCTCCACGTCCGTTTTTCGTATGTGACGTCACAGGCCCAAAAACGGATCCCCAACAGACGGCTAGTGTGAACCGGGCTTCAGTCTTGCCCGATCGATCCGTATATAGGCTACAAACATTCTCATATTGGACATATTATACTCGATTCATCGCTATCATGCCGAAGATTAAGGCAAAGTTGGACAAAGTGAAAGCCAATAGTGACAAGAAGAAGTGCAAAAAGAGTGGTTCTGAGCTTGGAACAAAAAATACAAATATCCAAACGAATGGAGAGAGGTGGATGATGCAACATCATCCACCTCTACAACTGTGGATGAGTGGCAAGCACTCATCCACAAGCATCCCAAAGCATCCACCTCATAAATAAGTTTTAGATATTAAGTGAGAAACCTAAGAAACTAAAAAGAACAATAACAGTTTGATATTAGTGTTTAGTTTTGCTACTGTCAAAACTTTGAATGTGCTGCAGAACTCTCCCTCCCGATAAGGCTTAGCCTTCGCATACGACGATACGCATTACGCCGCCGACAACAACAACAGCTGGACGCCTTTTCCAACTTCTACTGTACAGTACTTATAAATTGGCGAGTTGAGAACATTACTATTAAAATGGTATAGTAATGTATGTTTGTTTATTATATTAAGGCTGATAATAGAGATAGCCATTAGGGGGTATTTTCTTGGGGTTTATAGGAGTAATGTTCAACTAACCGGACTTTTCAATTTTCCGGAGGTTTCAAATCCCCCTGAGTGCCGGAAAATCGGGGTGTTACTGTACATCCTCAAGCCCCCGATTTCCCTAGGCCTTATCTCAATAAGGCCTGGGTATCAAGGCCCGGGTACCAGGACTGCCGGGAATGGAGGCACTCCCGAGTACCCAAATAGGCGGGTGACATTATAGTACCATACACTCCCAAGTCCCCGGGTGCCCTAGGCCTTATCTCAATAAGGCCCGGGTACCAAGGCCCGGATACCAGGACGGCCACGTATGGTGACAGTCCCAGGTACCCAGATGGGCGGATAATATAATACCATACATCCTCAAGTCCCCGGTTTCCTTAGGCCTTATCTCAATAAGGCCCGGGTACCATGACTGCCAGGTATGGAGGCACTCCCGAGTACCCAAATAGGCGGGTGACATTATAGTACCACACACTCCCAAATACCATACACTCTCAAGTCCCCGGGTGCCCTAGGCCTTATCTCAATAAGGCCCGGACACCAAGGCCCTGGTACCAGGACTGCCGGGTATGAAGACAGTCCCGGGTACCCAGATGGGAGGGTGATACAATAATACCTTACAAACATAAAGTCAAACTCGAGTACATACAGACTACGGCCATCTACCCAAGCATTATAATACCGGGTGGTATTATAACAATGCAACCAGGTCGTAACATAATACCATAAAATCGGCCGGGCTCCAGTAAGCCAGTTTACCAAGTACTCTAACGACTGTCAAGACGACAGCACATATTACTTTACCGAGTACTCTGACGACTGTGAAGACAACAGCATATATCACAACAAAATTCTTTTGAATGTCTCGGTTACTCTAGGCCTAGCCTAAAAAAAAAAAAAAAAAAAATCCAACGGGTACCCTAAGCGGACCCAAAATTTAATTTAAAAAACAGACCAAGTCCCAATATAAAAATTAATTAGAAATTATTACCAGGTACTCTAGGTTAGGTCAGACGTTAATAAAGAAGTCAGACCCTATTAACTAATAGTTAACATAACTAACAGAATTAAGATAAGTACGAGAGCTTAAATGAGTAAATTTTTTAATCGGTTTAACCCTCCAGCCCCGGCTATGTAATATATATATATTCCCCGAAACCCGGGTGTTTTGGCCGAAAAATGTCTACGCCTAGGCTACCGTATCTTTGTTATTCTAACTGCTTCCGTATTCCCGCGCATCCCCAAGCGTAGATGTGTTTATTACCTGTAGAATGGCGTTAAGTAGAGCTCTCTAAGTCAACTGGTTGAGTTGTGATGATGATTTCAGTGGAGATAACTTTATGACAAAAACAGCTACTTTACACTACTTTTCGATACTTAACAACAACATACAGGCACACACAAACAAGCGACGCACTCCTTCTTGTGGCCGGAGATGCGGGGCGTCGGTCCAGCCGGCTGTTTTTTACATGCGTCGGACCGACGCCTCACACACCAAGCTCACAGGCTTTCAAGCAATGGGCGTTAAAAAGCCCTTCCGGGTAGCTCGTGTATGCTTTTTTATGGGCGTTCAAGAGCCCTTCCGGGAACGAAGGGTTAATTTAAAAAAAAAAAAAAAAAAAAAAAATGCCATGCCAATATTCCCGGGTGACATCAGACCGCCACCACCATAAGGGTGCCAGGTGATTCAAGGCTGTGCCATACTGGGACAAGGACAATGCCAGGTCCCAGTAAGAGAAACAAATATTATTTTACCCAGTACCCCAAAACTTTGTCATACTTTATGAAAAACAAACCAGGGTTCCAAGAAAGGAATCGTGGAAATTCTTGCCGGTTACTCTAGGCTTGGTCATACCTATAATTTTATTTAAAATAAACAATACAAGGCTAGTGCCCATTTTTGCCCAAATGAAGTAGGCCCAAATAAGCCCTATTGTCATCTCACTATGCAACATTAACTCCGTGGTATGATTCACAGGCTCAGGGAATGCACTACGTTCCCAGAGAAGAATCTGGACAATTAGAACGTCCCCTCCCAGCCAAAGGATAACCACAGCAGCAGTGGAACAGCATTCCAGTTTACAAGGCCATGGTAGACATGACCATCTCACCTGTTGCTCCCTTCATTCGGCTAAATAACCGATATCTCTAAAGTGAGTTCACTGGGCAAAACTCTAGACATTTCCAAGTCATCTACGAAGTGTATTCTCACTAATTACATACTTTAACTAATTTCCAGGAAACAAGTACAAGTTTCCTTTCCCTTCCTAAAAAGGCTATACTGTACTTGCCTAACAAATTTCCGGGTAATTATATCCAGTTATACCGAATATTAATTCATTAGGCTACTTCTTACATATAAGACAATGGGAGTCTGATTAAAATAAACGGGACATGCCTAGACCCTATTTTACCAAAACTTATGTAGACCTAATAATTCCGGTATTAATTCCACCATACAACACTGACTCCCTGTTATAATCTCCAGGCTCAAGGAGTGACAACACTACCAAAGAAGAATCTTCTCAACAAGTAAAACATCCCCTCCCGCTCCAAGTGACAACCACTGGAGTATCCTAACACCTTATATGTTAAGGTGAGTCCATTTGACAAATTACTAGACGTTTCCGGTTCACCGGCTAAGTGTACCTTCACTATTCATATAGCTTTGCTTATAACAATGACCCAAAAAACATGTATACCCTCGGGCATATTACCTTTATGGAGTTCAGTAAAATCTAACAATTTAGGCACTTTTTACAAAAAATCTCCAAGTTCCAGCAATACTAAAATATGTAGCTTTTTAGAATTATCTCTTCTAGAACTCCTAGCTAGTCCCCATCTCCTGACAAGAAAATGTCCGGATCTAGCAAGAAAAAGACATAGGTCGGTCGGCTCAGAGCCTTCCAGTAAAATACGGAAGAATAATAACAATAACATTTACTCAATTAGCTTTTACAGAATGGGTACCACATAATATGTTACAAATATGACGGGTACCAACCGGGCTTAATCCCAACTAAGGAGAGCCCATTAAAGCCTTTAGACATATTCCCATTGGGGTCCTTGGAAGTTAACAAACCACAAACATAAAAGCGACCCACCTTCGAAGTCCCTGACTCGCAATCAGGATTTCAAGTCCTGCACCCTACACATATCTCCAGGCCTGAGACATTTATCTGACATGGCCGGTCACCCTGCTAATCCTGTTTTCTTCGAATAAACAGAGAATTACCTGCCCCCTCTACCGCCTTGGCTGAGTCAAGTGCTGAACATGTCATCCCCTCCCCCTCCTTCCCTAGTATGGCTAGGTGATACTATTGAACATGTTGATCCAACCCCGTTGTTTTCTCCATCCACATTGATTCTCCCTAAAAAAAATGATTCAGATGGATACTGAAGTTGAAATACATAAACCCAGGAGGCTAGTTGGGCTAATTTCAAGTAATTTTTATTAAATCCATGCAGGAATGTGGCAAGCAAATCCAACGGAATTTGTTTACGCCTTTAGATAAGACTATCCGAGATCTCAAGTTAGTTCTCTTGCTCCTTCCAGATCACAATATGACATACCAAACACAGTTCC
This sequence comes from Paralithodes platypus, assembly GCA_032716605.1. Lineage (NCBI taxonomy): Eukaryota > Metazoa > Arthropoda > Malacostraca > Decapoda > Lithodidae > Paralithodes > Paralithodes platypus. Next base: position 39,295,792 of record CM064498.1, on the reverse strand, counting down.
ACTGGCTCAGGTGCCTGTCCATCCTGAACAACCTGCTCGGAAAATAACAACTCCCGATACTAGAAACAACCACCAGAGTAACACCTACTAATGCTGACACAAGTCATCCAAATTTAGTATCAATACCAAAGTAGTGGATTATTAAAATGGACGAGCTGAAGAATATACGTGCAAGAAGCACAAGGCCATTTGCTGGACGTATTTAAAAAAACAAAAAAAAACAAAAAAAAAACACTTCCCAATTCGATTGGAGACGAAGTACTTTTCTTACTCACAGACACCCACGGTTCCTTCGGGAAACGCTGCAAACCATGGTCTGGCGTGAATAAGACGGATGGACATATTACCATTTAATCCCCCTAATCTCTATAAATCCACAGGTTGCTCCACAAAAATGTCAAGGAACAAAAACCCTATGATGGGGGTATACACTCTAGAGATAACCCAGGGGCCAAGTGGTTGACTGAGTATGAGTGATTGACCCTGTCTTGGGGGGATGCCTCCTACCTCCCCCCCACAAAACCCCCATTGGAAGATCTCCAAGTTACCACTAGGCATACATAAAAAAACTCCTACTCTATTCCCCAGAAGTTCGGGAAATATCTCAGATCCCCAAATAAGAAGTTGTAACCAACTAATTGACCCCATGATAAATACACCTACCCTGCAGGATTGACAAAGACGTTAGACTGCGTCAAAGAATCCATAGGTTGCTGTCAAAATGTTATCACACAACAACATCCCGTTCAAGCCATGTGGCAAGTAGCAGAGTCTATCCCTCAACAACACTCCAAGTCCACACTTCATTTTATCAGAAGAACTTCACAGGGTAATTCTCGGACGACCACCGGGAATGCCAAGAATTGCTCTTGTTTTCGCTTGTAGTGATGTAGGTGAAATCACCAAGGTCGATCAGGGGATCCGCCTTTATTACAAATGTTGAAGCAACTAGAACTAGACAGTATCCACTCATCCAATTGTCCAAGAATACCCAAAGATATGGCCACTCTAGCACTCTCTTCACCTCGATTCACATGTAGTTTGATTCCCCAAACAACCTGAACGAAGTTCACCCTCGGTTACTAAGCCCTCAGATAGAGAGGTTGGAGCAGTTTAATAAACAAGCTAACCCCTCCTCAGAGTTCAGGCCAACAATGGACAACTACCTCTAGAATCAAAACATTAATGAACCAAATGTTGACAGACAATGTTATGACTTAGGTGCCAGAAGGCATTCCAGTTTTCTATCACACACAATTCTCTCCCCAAAAGACAGTCTACGACTAAAACCCTACGATAGACATGTTTACTCCTCAACAAATCAATTCACAATAGAAAGTTCAGGATATTAATGAGTTCCCAAGTAGAAGTAATTCTACAATCAAAGGTCTGGATAATTGCTCCAGATATAGAAGAGTCCTCTGGCACATCCCAATACAAGAGGTACCAAAAAAGGTCCTAGCTATCCCATTCAGAATCAGAGCGAGAATGTTCACCAGAATTCCTTCCAGCATGGACATAGCTCCCAGTTTTTCACCAAGGGAGTGAAACAAACTCTTCTCCCTCCACTCAAAAGTCAGCGTAAAAATACGGTTTAGCCTTCAAGATTGTAGAATACTGTGGTCTTCTCCACTCCATAGCCATAAAACAAACCCTGATAGTCACGTAACATGTGACAAAAGGAGGTTTCAGAATAAATTTAGAGAAATCAAAATTCTCACTCCTACACAATCAGCAGAAGGAATAGGATTAATCTGGGATACACAACTCCAGACTATAAAACAAAGCCCATCCATTGCCAAAAGTCTTCAAATATAACCATTCACAGTATTACATACCAAGACTGTAAACAGGAACCTTGATAATCTCCGACAGGCTCCTTAAAAAATTAGGTTTAAAAATTACAAGGCTCCTAAGCTTCCGCAGGTTGAAGGAACTAAGCTGACCAGGCAACAAAACCATTCTGCTAACACCTCACAATCCCCTTCTATTCATCCCAAAGAGAATTCGACATCCCCTGGCATTGCAGGGGAAAAATCTCAAGTAAAGGTAATCAGTGACACATTGGCCAGATCCACCTCCCACTTTTGGGATTGGACACAGACGCTTCGAGTCTGATAGGTTGACACTATCAGTCGTTCTGAAGTTCATCAGTCAAAGAAAACGGACAACCTTAAGTCTGTCACACCATACCCAAGAACTAACAGCTCTTCTATTTTCCCAAAGTTCATGCAATATCATTGACCTCCAGGTCAATGTCATACCAGATGGACACCATGACTACTGTAATTGGCTTGGAGAAACAGGTCCCCACCCGGACCAGTTTTATCTAGAATTGCTCGGGTAAAAGATATGCTTTCTAGCTCAAAACATTCCCCTTTAACCCATGCAACAACTCTACCAGGGTTCCCCAACCCATAGACAGATATAACACTTGCGATATGGACATCCTCTAATCCAAATGGCTACCATCCTGCGACAAGGAAGTCACAGATACACTCACTAGCCAATACACAGCTTCAACTCTAAGACAGGATAGTTCACGCTTGAAACAATTTACACCTTGGAGTGCAAGTTCAAAACCAGCAGTCTCAATCGGTTGCTGGGTCGCTGAAGCACCTAAATTTCTAAATTGACCTTAAAAGAGCTAACAATTAACACACTTATAAACCACGTATCGTCATAAAGAAACCCTTCTTGACGCGTACTAGTTTATCTCTGCCCCAGAAAGACCAACAGGGTTTGTTAGACAGGCTGGTGTTAAGCTCAGAACCCCTAATCACCATTCGCTTCCTCAATGGTCAATCTCGAAGGACCTAACTTTGTCACAGTCTAGGCCTTCTCCTGTGAGACCACATATGACAAGAAACTTAATAAGTGCGTATTGTCAAAGGACCCAGACCATTGGCCAATGGGTCTCAAAACTGACACCCATGACAAGGTCTACCTAGTTTTGCTACTAAGAAAGACTCTGTACATAGTGTTACTACACCAGAGTAATCACAAAAAGGAACACCAGGAACATCTCCCCACACCTTTCTCTATTCCTGCCTTGACAAGAGCAAAAATACTCCATGCTCTATTCCCTGTTAATGCACTATATACTCTAAGTCTATTATTCCTAGGAATAAGACACAATTGTGCTTCCCCCATGATGGTCTAATAAAGGGGGAAAGAAAGTGTTAGCATCCCTTTTGCAAAGATAATGAAGGAAGCTGAACCTCAGGTGATCGCAAAATCCCATGATAGGCACATATGGTCCGCTACCATTAGTTTTCCTAAATGGGTGTTTTCAGGGGAAGATATAACTCAGACGGGCCTGTTGGTCCTCTAGCAATGCGTCCCTAGCCATATACTTGTCGGTACATCTGGAGAAGTCCCAAATTACCAAACATAGCTGTAGGGCAGGATGATGCCCCCCTAAGCCAATAAGTAGATGGTTATGTTTATTCAATGCCTTATTACCATGGTGTACGGTAATAGAAAGTGCATCCTACCTGTCACCTTAAATGAAAAAAAGTGGGGGGGGGGGGGGGGGGGCGCGTGTAAGTCCAGGACAAGTTGGCAGGACACACAATCCGGAATGAATAACAAGAGTGCTATTACTGCACTAGATCTGTTACATAACAATATCTATACGTTATTGCAACTATAAATACATAACTTTAGTTTAATTTTAATGTTGTGATATAGAATTATCAGTATTCACACCTCAGTAGTTCTGTCTTTCCGTGATAAGGCTTCTTTAATGGTACCCGCCTTATACATCCTTTTCTTACGACTATACTCTTTTATTTTGACACATGTCACAGTTTTCGTTTTGGTCTTCCTAATAGATTCTCGCGGTTTAGCGTGATGAGCATACGTAGGTCCCTCCACTGGTCGTGATATTCTAGGCTCTTACGTCATTGACGTAAGGAGCCACCAATTAAATTACGGTTTTGACAACCCGTAGGGAAGGAAGGAAAAACTAATATTTATTGGTGGCTCCTGGAGTCAATGACGAAAAGTGCCCTCCCACCATCCCCTTCCCATACACATGCTCAACTTGATATTACATTAGAGATAGTCCCTGAAAGGGACAGGTAGATAGCTGTGTATGGGAAACGGAGGAAGATCAGAGCGCGCGTAGGCGCGGTGTTCAAACTGTGCTAATTCTTTTCTTTTATTTCCTACTTTTCAGTGGCTCCGACCCAATGACGTACCGTAGGAATGATTAAGGGGTACCCCCTATGTTGATCTTGGTTCTCGACCGCCGTGATCTAGGTTAACCCGGGCTTAGAGGAGCCCGGAACGAGGCCATATTAACATAGGCTCTTACGTCATTGACTCCAGAAGCCACCAATAAATATTAGCTTTTCCTTTCTAAGCGTAGTAGGGAAGGTGCACAATAGGGTAGTGATTGAGAGTGAGAGCGATAACGGAGAAATGGATAGGTGACGAGCAGGGCGGTTTTAGGAAGGGAAGAGGATGTGTAGATCAGATTTTTACCCTGAAATGTGTTGTGGAGAAATATCTGGAGAAGCAACAAAAACTGTATGTTGCCTTTATGGACTTGGAGAAGGCCTATGACTGAGTGGATAGAGAAGGTATGTGGAAAGTACTTGGAATATACAGAGTAGATGGCAAGTTGCTGAAAGCAGTGAAAAGCATGTATGAGGGTGCAAAGGCGTCAGTATGTGTGGAGAATGAGCAGAGCGAGTTCTTTGATCTGAATGTTCGGTTGAAACAGCGGTGTGTGATATCCCCGTGGTTGTTTACTGTATATATGGATGGAATCATGAAAGAAATACAAGGAAGAGCAGTGGATGTTGGTGTATAGCTGATAAGGGAGGGAAACGAGTGGAAGCTACCTGTACTGCTGTTTGCTGATGATACAGTTCTGATGAGCGATACAGAATGGGAGTTGCAGGGTCTGGTAAATATGTTTGGAACTGTGTGCGAAAAACGGAATCTGAAGGTAAATGTGAGGAAGAACAAGGTTATGGTCTTCGAAAGGGGTGAAGCCACAGAGTGTGAGGTGAAGTTGAATGGTCAGGCTATGGAGATTGTCAGCTCATTTAAGTATCTGGGCAGTGTGCTGAGTAAAGATGGGACAATGGATGAAGAAGTGCGGGAGTGGGTGCAACAGGGGAAGAGGGTTGTAGGAACGCTGAAAGCAGTCACAAGAAATAGGGTGGTCAGTATGGAAGTGAAGAAGTCCTTGCATGACAGTGTGGTAATCCCGACACTGACTTACGGAAGCGAAGCATGGACGTTTGTGGAGAAACTCAGACCAAGAGTGAAATGAGTTACTTGAGAAGTGCGTGCGGAGTTACATGGAGGGATAGACAGACGAATGAGGAAGTAAGAAGGAAGTGTGATGTGGCGGTAGATGTGCTGGAAAGTGTGAAAAGGAACACCTTGAGATGGTTCGGCCATATGAAACGTATGGGAAGCGAGAGAATGACTAAGAGGGTGTACGCAAGCGAGGTGGAAGGACAGAGGGAGAGGTGGAAGGATGGAGTGAAGAAGTATATGGGTGAAGGCGGTGCTGGTTGGGAGGAGGGGCGTCGACTGACTGGGGACAGGTGCATGGGGGCATTTCGTTCGTAGCCACCCCTTTGGGGATCACGGCGTCAGACAATAGATAGATAGACCCATTACTGTGCAAAAAAAAAAAAAAAAAAAATCCAATCACCAAAAACCATTGTATTGAAGAGTGAAACTGACCTGCTGGTGTGGAACTCTGAGTTAGCATCCAAAAGCTCCACCTCTTCCTCCTCCTCCACCACATCTTCTAACACTTCACCCTCCACTAGGTCATCCTCATCCTGGAAACAAGAATAGCTGTTTAGTTTATCGGATTATTGTGCAATTTCCTTGTTACATCAAGTAAGAGCTCTGAATATTAGGGTGCACAATATATAAATACAGTAACTATAGCATTTATTGTGTAACTCATTCCCTACCTTTGATGTCCTTTTATGCTCAAGGAAGCCATTGCTGTTAGCTTCAAATGAACAGGTGGTTCAAAAATTAGTATATTTTTAGGGGGAGTTGACTACAGTACTTAGTGTCAGTACCAGTATATAAAAAGTGAATTGTTACTTCATAAAGGAAGACATGGAGCAGCTTACAGTGCAAAATAATTCATACAAATAAAAGACGCCTACACACATTACTTGAGCAACAGTTTTTCAAATATTTTTGTAAACAACACATTTTATAATGAGTAAAATTTAAGCTATACTACACAACTTTGATTAAAATTAACATGTAGAATATTTTGGGTGAATATGACTGACAATAGTAAGTATGAAAGGGTGTCATTGGTACTGACATAATACTGTGTCCTGGAGACAAGGAGGCTGACTCTGGTACCACAACCAGCAAACAGTTCTTCTGTCTGGTTCCTAGTCGTCAGCTCCACACCATTGATCTGAAACAACCACCATTATTAGTAACAACACTAACCTAAAACAGAAAATGTAATACTACTTACGGTAGATAGGCCTACTACGAGAAAGTTTTCTACAGTATTTGTTTTATTGATAACTGTAACAGGTCCAAAACAGTGATCAATAATTATTGCAAATGCATCAAGTACATTTATTTGTTAAAGCTATTGAATAACTTTTTAATACTACTTACGGTAGATAGGCCTACTACGAGAAAGTTTTCTACAGTATTTGTTTTATTGATAACTGTAACAGGTCCAAAACAGTGATCAATAATTATTGCAAATGCATCAAGTACATTTATTTGTTAAAACTATTGAATAACTTTTATCTTGTAATGTTAGTAGGTGGAAATGCCTATCACCCATATTCTATGAACAATGTTTTGGTTCAAGAATGTATCTTTGCTGGAAAGTGTATCATGAGTCGACCAGTTACATTTTACAACATCACGTCAAGGTGGCTGACCTGTAGCCTGGGGCGACAGTAAGTATATACAGTAGACCTCTGTACCTGTGAGCAGGGTGCTGCTCCATCACTCACATTATGTACCCTATAGGTGAGATGGTGGTGCTGGAGACGGGCTCCCACATAACTGTCAAGGGTTGCCACCTTTTCATAACCAAGGCTTTCTTGTACATGCTTGTCTGTCTTGCATGCATATATCTGAAGCCTTTAGTTTATTAGGAAGTTCAGGGTGACATGCCAGGGTCAAGTTTGTACTCAACCCTTTCAAAACATATTACTGTACAGTATATAATTTTTCCTTTTCTAGCAGATCCTCTACTAACATGTGTTCCTCAACTGGTTAACTTCAGAGGTAGCCTCTTGCTTTGGAAATGAAGCATGGGAAGATTACAGAAATGGCTGGGATTATATAATATTCACAGACCTAATCATTTGTGTAAATATACAGTAAGTACCGGTAGTAAGTAATCACGTTAATCAGTTTACCTGCAAAATCTGATCACCAATTCTGAGTCTAGCATCTCTACTGGCGACGGTCCCTGGCTCTATCTGTGACACCAGTACCTCCGTGACGACCCCCTTGTACGCCTCCTCCTGTGCTCCTCCTCTACCTGCACCCCCACCACCTTCATCCTCACCCACACCCACACCTTCATCTTGGTCTGTGATGTGGTGGGGAGGAGGGGGTGCAGGGGCACTACTGTAGTATAAGGTCAGGCCAAGCTTCTCTGAGGGAGACTCGCGCTCCAGAATGATCTCCTGTGGAAGAATAACATGTTTTAATAATAAGTGAGAATAGTAAATAGCATAATAATAATAACAAATATTGTGCCATTAAAAAAAAGGGCACCTTATTATTCAAGGCGGTGATGAAATGACACTGACACGAAATGAGATTGAAACAAAAATGAGTATATCGAATAGATGCTTTATGTCCTGTAGTAAACACTAATAATTCCTATTATAATATAGACAAAAGTTCTGAATAGGCTGCCTTTATTAACCCACCATCTGCCAATAACGTATATACAGTATACGTCAAGCAGGTCCAACACAGCCAGTGCCAAGGACATATACAGTACTGTACTTGTATATACTGTACAGGTATGTCATGAACTTCAAAAAATCGTAAATCCGGTCAAAATGGGATTTCGTCAAAACCAGTTTGGCAACACGTGGGCGGTCTGCCCACGTGTTGCCAAACTGGTTTTGACGAAATCCCATATGGCTTTACGAGGGAAGGCACGCTCCTCGGTGCCACTCGAAGAGTGGTGAACCCAACAATCGGTGACAACAACAACAATCGGTGACACGGGGCTGTTCGGCCAGGCAGCTTAGGGAACAACAACAACAACAATCGGTGACAACAACAACAATCGGTGACAACAACAACAATAGGCTGACCAGTACCCAAAGTATGAGTTACTTCTGACTTGTCATGCCCGCTCCAGACAAAATTGCCTGCCTAGTTAAAGCTCTATGTGTGACTCCCGCCACATACCACACACTTTACCACTTCTAGTGTGAAAAAGATGAAACAATGAATATAGAAAAGTGTATTTTTGTGTTTGTAAATATGCTGTAGTAATAGGGGAATAACATAAGAAAAACTAAAAACAATTACTACAGGTAGTAAGTTACTCCGGAATTGTAATACAGTGTACTGTATAAGCCCTGCCCATAATTCCCAGGAATCGGTACTTGAAACAGGATTGGCAGATGTGATTCGACGGCTGAGCATTCAAAGGTTCTGATTAATTTGATTACCACTCCTCTCCTGTTGTAAAATGAGAGGGAGAGTTATAAAATGTAGCTGCTCGGTTTAAACAAATATGAACCAGTAATACTCCCTCCCACACACATATATACACAAACACACGCCTGTATATATGCAATATATATATATATATATATATATTTTTTTTTTTCTATATTCCAACTTACTTCCTCTTGGGCATAGGCTGAGAGCCTTAACATTCACCGCTTTACAATGAACAGTGAAGCCTGTGAGGTCTTGTTCCAGTCTAGGGAGTGAGACATGTGAAGCACATAGAGTACAACGAGCACCTGCCATCTTGCCTTCACATGAGGCACGGTGCTCACTCATGGCCCGAAACGACCCCATCTCTGAAGCCACCTCGTTCCCGTGCTTCACTGTCTCAACCCCTACACTCGGACTCTCACACTTACACACACACACACAACGCCATTTGAATATGGGAATATTCATACAGTGCTATTTAATCAGGGAACAATGAGGGTATTTTATTGACGTTTCGGTGGGCTTGTGGTAATGCACTGATACCAGGTACAGCACAAATTCCATCCCAATAATATCTTCCCATTGATACATCGGGATTTGAACCCGGGACCTTTGGATTACCAGGCCAGTGGCAAGACCACTCCACCACACCTCCCCTATATATATATAAAAAAAAAAATATATATATATATATATATATATATATACTGTATATATATATATATATATATATATATATATACATACATACTGGCTTACAAAAAGGCTTGTCATTACATGTGTTTTATTCTATCTATCTATCTATTGCCTGACACCGTGATCCCCGAAGGGGTGGCCACGAACGAACCGCCCCCATGCACCTCTGTCCCCAGTCAGTCGACGCCCCTCCCCCCAACCAGCACCGCCTTCGTTCATGTACTTCCTCACTCCATCCTTCCACCTCTCATTCGGTCTACCTCTCCCTCTCTGTCCCTCCACCTCGCTCTCATACACCCTCTTAGTCATTCTCTCGCTACATGTGTTTTATTGCCTGAATTAATTTGTCTTCTCATTCTTAAACAATGTATCATAATATGACAATAATAAAGTGTTTAAAGTGTTTATATATATATATATATATATATACCGGTATACAGTAAAAGTCTGTTAATCCGACGACCGATGATTCGAATCTCCCAATAGTCCAAATTTTTCAATTTGAGGCCAAATCCGAATTCACCCGATGGTCCGAATTTCAAGAAGTCCCAAAGTCCCCTTTTTGAGGCATTAGGCCACTCAAATGACACATAATGGAGCACACACATATCATATGTTCATGAGTTCACTTTAAAAGTTTACCATTGTCATTGTAGCCTATTACCTACTTCAAAACATTCAGATTACTGGTCAAAGGAAGCTACTGATATAAACGTAAACACCTTCTTCTTCTTCTTCTTCCACATCGTCTGCTAGAGAGTTTGTTTTGCTCTTGAACGCATCCTTGGGACGCTCCGATGCGCTACTGGCTTGCACCGCATTTTCTGCAAGCGCATTCAGTCTTGAGCTTGAAAACGCACCTTTGGACGTATTAGTCTTGAGCTTGAAAACGCACCTTTGGACGTTCCGATACGCTACTATTTATAGTTCAGTGATCGGAGCGTCCCAAGGGTGCTTTCAAGACATGACAAGGGTGCTTTCAATACAATATAATATAACAGAGCACGTCACAAAAGGAAAATCACAAAATGAAAATTACAAGAACCTCTCAGGGAAGTGCCGTTGTTAAGGCATTACTTCCCGAACCACATCTGATCTGATCTTCAAGAGCAAGACAAACTCGCTAGTAGACGGAAGAAGAAGAAGAAGAAGACGTTTATAGCAGCAGATTCCTTTGACCATTAATCTGAATGTTTTGAAGTAGGTAATAGGCTACAATGACAATGGTAAACTTTTGAAGTGATTTCATGAACATATGATATGTGTGTGTGCACCATTGTGTCATTTGGGTGGCCTAATGCCTCAATGTTTTCGTCATACACAGGTTCATAGGGGTAAAGTCCGATAATCCGAAAAATCCACTAATCCGAACGAGGGCCGGTCCGCTGCCCTTCGGATTAACGTAAGTTTACTGTATATATATTGTATACAGTATATACAGTATATTGTATGTATAGGCCTATATGATGCAGTTTTTACCACCATACACTCCCTGCTGAATAGCTGAGCTAGGGTGGGTGCCCTGACGAATCAGAGACTTCAGTGAATAGTTGCCTCAGATTGCTAGACCGCATCGTTTACCAACAGCTCTGACGTCTGCCAATAACACACTGGCTGGCCCGAGGCTCGAACCGTCAACCTCACGGTTAGCAGGCAAACGTTTTACCAATCGAGCTACGGCCTGTATACTGTATATACTGTATACATTATATGATGCCGTTAAAAGTGTTATACAGTATATAGAATAAAGTTTGGGAAAGACGCTGGGAGCTCCGGCATTGTCGCTGAGATGCTAAAGGCAGCGGGAGATATTGGGGTAAAATTAGTCACAGAGTTGATTAAGAATAATGCTATCATAAAGGAGGAAAAAATTACTGGTGCATGGCAGAAAAGTTTGATAGTAAATATACTGTATACAAAGGCAAGGGTGACTCCTTAGACAGGGGAAATTATAGGGGTTTGAAAATGCTCGACCAAGTCATGAAAGTCAGCAAAAGGGTCTTTGAATGCATGATTCAATGATCAGTGTTGCATGAAAGTGTTGCCATCAGCAATATGTAGTTTGGATTTATGCCGGGATGTGGCACAACTGATGCTATCTTCATTCTTAGGCAACTGCAAGAGAGGTTCCTAGAGAAGGGAGTTGTACCTAATTTTTGTAGACCTGGAGAAGGCCTTTGACTGGGTGCCAAGGGAAGTAATGTAGTGGGCTAGGAGTTGTGGTTGGTGCGTGTGATAATGAGAATGTATGAGGGGTAACTGGCAGCAGTTAGAGTGCATGGGGGTCTGAGTGAAAAGTTCCCAGTGAAAGATGAGTTCACCAAAGTTCAGTGCTGAGCCCATTACTGTTTGTTTTGGTCCTGAGACTTTAGAACAGTACATCCATGGGAGTTGTTATATGCTAATGGCCTAATTCTCATCGCAGATAGTGTACAGGAAGCAGAGGTAAAGTTCAATATATGGAGGGAGGGTTTGGCAAACAAGGGGCTAAAGAGTTAATATACTAATAAAACGAAGGTCATGTTCAGTGGAGTAGGCCACGGAAGTATGGAAAGAAGCGGTGACTATCCATGCGCAGGGGGTGGGAAGTAACTTGATTCAATGTTGCGTCAGTGGTCACTGGGGACACAAGAGATGTAGTGGGGCTCGAGGACCTTTGACGAGAACCATAGACATAACACTCACATGCACACACCATGACCCAAAAAGAGCAACAGATCTCCTTCAACCCTATCTCAACACACTACATGGCTGGTGCACTACAAACAGACTTAATCTAGCCCCAGCCAAATCCACCGCAACCCTGCTCACAAGTTGGACAGGAGAACACGAATACATCCCTCAACTCACCATAAACAACACACCCCTAACACATACACACACACCCAAAATCCTAGGAGTAACATATGATACTCATATGACATTCAAACAGCACACCACAAACATTAAAAAGAAACTGACACCCAGACTTAATGCCCTCAGGTCACTTGCTCACACAAAATTTGGACACAACAAAGAAACTACCACCACAGTATATAAACAATACATAAGATCAGTGATGGAATACGCAAGCCCAGCCTGGGCTTCTAACCTAGCTGAAACACATCATAAGACCTTACAGACTATTCAAAACAAAGCCCTGAAGATCATTACAGGTTGCACAGCTACTGCACCCACAGATCACCTACATCAAGAAACCAAAATCCTCAAAGTCAAAGACCATCCGGACATGAGAGGCACTCAATTCCTGGCAGCAGCCTCCACGAACCAAGACCACCCACTAAACTACATGGCAACACACCCACAGACACCAAGAAATATCAAAACAACACCCAGCACACGGTATCACACACAATTATTGTCCTCCCTCCCTCCCTGCCCACCCCGAACTAACTTCCAGAAGCACATCCATACTTATATCTCTCACCGATCCATCCACTCACTCACAGACAACAGGCAGCTGCATGCACGACCTCCCGAAATCCATCCTTCCGAATCCTCCCTTCCTCGCGAGGACAGAGTCCACCTGGCCAGGCCGAGATGCGGACACCATCCAGCTCTCCTGAGCTATCAAAAGAGACTGGATGACTCCGTTGTCGACGCCTGCCCGGGATGTAACACAGCACCCCATACCATTAAACACATCATAGAAGACTGCATTTCACACAACCACTTACGCCAACAACACAATCTACACTCAATGAGAGCTCTGTGGGAAAGCCCAATCGTGGCCATGGCCTTTCTCAGGGACTCGGGGCTGTTCGGCCAGGCAGCTAAGGGAACAACAACAACAACCATAGACTTTGAATGTGCAGTGTGCAAGGGAGAACTTGTGTTAAATGACCCGCATGTTAGTGTTGATTTTGGCAGAGTAGCGCTGGAGTGTGTGAATAAATTCTGCTACTTGGGCGATGCGGTTTCCGTCGGAGGTGACACTGAAGCTGGCTCCATTGCTAGAGTCAGAAGTCGCTGGAGGAAGTTTAGATAGCTGTTGCTGCTCCTAACCATGAGAGGACTTACACTTCACCTTAAAGGGAAGGTGTATACCTCGCGTGTGACCACTTCACCTTAAAGGGAAGGTGTATACCTCGTGTGTGAGTGTGATGACCTATGCCTCGGAGACGTGGCCGGTTAAAGAAGAGGATATCAATAGAATGGGAACGGAATGAGAATAGAATGGTGAGATGGATATGTGGGGTTAACCTCAGGGACGGGGTATTGAGTGAAGAATTAAGAAAGCGTCTGGGCATTAGGAGCATCAGTGAAGTGATGCGCACAAGCTGACTTGGTTGGTTTGGACTGTGGAGAGAATGGATAATCAGAGCTGGGTGAAGAAATGCCAGACTGTGAACATGGGTGGAGCTGCACGTGCTGCACGTACGGGTAAACCTAGAAGACGTGGCATCAGGTATTCCGGTCCAATCTTAAAATATAGAACTTGACAACAGAGGCAGCCCTTGACAGGGTCGCCTGGAATGACGCCATTTCGGACGTGAGACTGTAACTACTCTCTCTGTGGATAAAACGGTCTTTAACCCTCCAAGCCCGGGTGCATTCTTAGAAGGTATTAGCCACTTTCCCCGTGGGCCCCAGGTGGCCACTTAACCTCTGAAGTGCGCATGGGGGTAATTGGAAACGTCCCCCTGTGCTGACGTATTTGAGGTGTTTCCGTCACTAAAATATTCATTGTGCCATTAATAGCATTAATACTTATCCATATGCGCCTATTATGGGTTGATTATAAAGGTATTAACCTGAAACAACAATAAAACGAGTGAAAACAGCGTTTGGATGGTCAAAATCGGAGATATAGCCCGCGAGTTGTATAATGTATGGGTAAGGCAATCTGCTTTCCCGCCAATTTCCCCCAAGGCCACTGAGACACAGTCGATCGATACTCTCTCTCTCTCTCTCTTGCACTCGCTTGCTATCAGTGATGACCACACCCTCCAATCGGATTTCTAATGTTAGCACGAAAATATACCTCAGAATAAGGGAATAACAGGGAAAATAGGTGATAACTGAAGGAGAGGAGGAAAGTGGGGAAGGAGGGGAGGTAGAGGACTGAGATTTTGCATGGCCCAGGGGCCAAAAAAAAAAAAAATAAATTTTTTTTTTTTTTTTTCGATGTCAAAAGTTGATTTTTTTTTTCTCTGACTCTTAAGAGTCTCCCCGCAGTGCGCCGGGGGAACTCTTAAGAGTCTCCCCGCAGCTCCCGGGTTAACAGCCTAAAGGCTATTCTAAGTTTTAAAACCACTTACAACTGCACTAGAGAAAGTTTTGTGGTCTTGGCAGGTGGTCTGTATAACCAACAAGAACAAGAACACACAGCCAGCCAGTCATGTGACTCTTGCTTGCAAAGCAAGCCTTATGAAAGCTTGTACCGTATTGATTATCCTGAGTCCCAAACCATGAATGAAAGCAGACAACAGTGACTTAGGAATGGTTATAATGGTGCAATAAATCAGGAATCAATAATCAATATAGTGTGACGTTAACCTCCTCCAGAATTATTGTATCAGCTCGAATTAGCTAAGATCAAAGAGAGAAAGGCTATCAGGGTATGTGAGCTTCAGCATCAGCATCAGCAGCAAATAGAATTAGCCAAGATAGAAGAGAGAGCCAAGATAGAAGAGAGAGCCAAGATAGAAGAGAGAAAAAGTCACCAGCACATAGAGCTAGCAAAAATCCAAGCTGATTTAGAGTCGACTAGGTACTGTGCCGACATGGACGTAGAGAAGTCGCGAGTAGAGACAACGGGACAGCGACTTGGGGCTGGTAACCGTGCTCCTGATCAATCTCTCTCGCACTTATTGAAACTGGTTCCGGTGTTTGATGAGAGTGGGGTAACAGAATTTTTCGCACGCTTTGAGAAGAAGTGCCAGGAACACCAGTGGCCAGAGAATAAATGGGCAGCACTTGTATCCTCTAGATTAATAGGCAAGGGTCTTAAAGCCTACGATGCGTTACCTTTGGAGTCATGTATTGTGTATGAGGATCTCAAGGAGGCTGTCCTGAGGGCTTACGAACTGCAATCAGAAACGTACCGTTTGAAGTTCCGGGGTGTAACTAAGGGAAGAGATAGCACCTTTTTGGAACACGCCCGGGACTTGTCCGATGCTATGGGGAACTGGCTCCGATCTGAGAAGGTAACAACGTTTGATGGAGTTAAGCAGTTGATGATGTTGGAGCAGTTCTTTAAGAGCACGGGCGGTGATCTAACTTTGAACTTGAAGGAGAAAAACCCAAGAACTCTAGTCGAAGCAGCAGAAATGGCTGATCGACGGCTGTCGTTGATTCGGGGTTGCGGGTCCTCACAGAAGTACGATGCAAGTGCTAGGGACCGTTATCCTCCCCCTCCCCGTAGCAATGACACATTTAAACAAAAGAGCAATGAAACTAAAACTGAATCCAAACCTAACACCACGCCGTATGTGAAAAGTCAGGGGCCTTTTACATCACAGTATAAGCCGAAACCTAATTTTATGTGTTTTAAGTGCCACCAGGAGGGTCATAAGGCAAATGAGTGCCCTAGTCGACCTCCTCCGGCAGCCGTGTCTTTTGCTCACGGCATTGGAGTGTTCAAGAGGACATCGGAGTTTGCTAGAGGCATTTCTTCCGAGGTAAATACACTGCCAGTGCAGAAGGATCCGGAAGGCTTATTCCCTGTCCGTGATGCCTTTAGTGACCACAGGGGACTCGGTTGTGTGGAGTGGGGGGGTAGAAGACATGGTGAGAATTTTGCATGACACTGGGGCATCGCAAACATTGTTGAGGAATTTCACTGGTAAACCTGTAAATACGGCGCGGGTGGTTGTGGTTCAGGGAGTTAATGCAACAAGGTCATACCCGCTTGTAAGAATGAAGGTGGAAGTTGATGGTGTGATTCGTGACCTGGATGTAGGAATTGTGGAGAAGTTACCTGTTGGGGGCGTCGACCTCCTTCTCGGCAACGACTTTGCGGGGCCTACTTCTGAGGCTCCACCCTTAGTCGTTGCCGAGAAGCCGGCCGACGTGAGTAGGGAGGAGCAGGAGTGGGTTGAGAAGTGTCCGGTGCAACCTATGGCGTGTGTTGCCACCAGAGATCTTGCATCCAGGGAGTCACATTCTGGTCAACAGTCTTTAGACAATCGGAGGAAAGGTACCGAGAAGGGGTTGGAAGTTGATGCGGTTGAGAGTTTAGTATCAACGGACATTCTCGGGGACTCATTATTAGGACCGATTTCCGAGTCTGGAGAAGACCCATTAACTGTTACTGAGAAGGCAGAGGATGGGATTAAAAAGACGAAGAGACAGCAACGATACACAGAGAGAGAGCAACGGGAGGCTAAATTCAGTGTAGGAGGGGGGCATGAGTTGTTTCGCAAACACTTAGATAAGCTTGCTCCTTCGGACATTCGTAAATTGCACTTAGAAGACCCGGAGGTTCTTGAATGTGGTACCGGTGCTGTCGAGTTGAAGGAGGACAGTGATGCACAGTCGGGAGATTTTTACAAGTATCCCCTGACCATCATGGAGGTAGCAACAAGGTACCCTGACGCGTACCCTATGAGAAATGGGTCAGCGAAGACGGTGGTCCGAAACTTGCTAGTGTATTTTTCCCGGTATGGTTACCCGCAGGTAATTCAGTCAGACCAAGGATCCAACTTCACTTATGGCCTCTTTGTTCAAGCAATGCCGCAGCATGGGATTGTTACGGTTGTGTCATCTGCGTATCATCCGGAGAGCCAGGGTGTGTTAGAGCGATGGCACTCAGCCTTGGAATCTGTGCTTCGTTGTTGTTGCTTTGAGAGTGGGAATGGTTGGGATCTTGGCCTGCCATGTGTTTTATTTGCTGCATGGGAGGTACCTGGGGAAAGTTTGGGATTCAGCCCTAATGAGCTCGTCTTTGGACACCGTGTCAGAGGGCCTCTCCATATGGTTGAAGAAATATGGGAGGGCGCAGAAAAACCTTGTTCTAGGCTCAAGTATGTCCTCGACAGTCGAGAACGGATGTTGCGCAGTCTGGAGTTGGCTGGCCGTAATTCGACTAGCTCTCAGGCCCTCATGAAGGACAGGTACGACCTCAAGGTTAAACTCAGGGAGTTTCGCGTGGGTCAGGAGGTGTTGATTCTACTGCCCCTTGTAGGTCACCCCTTATCTGCGAAGTACACTGGTCCTTATAGGGTGGTGGAGAGGCTGTCGGACCTGGATTGCTTGGTGGCCGCTCCAGACAGACGTATGCGCAATCAGTTAGGTCACGTTAATCTCATGAAGGAGTATGTGAGGCACCCCCCTGAGCCTTTCACTGTGCCTGTGATGACGTTTAGCAGTCAAGGTGGAGAAGGAGAATGGGACAGTCAAGCTCAGGTGGAGGATAACTGGAAGGATAAGAAAGTCAAATGGGCGCCTGAGTGTGAGAAGGCGTTTGGAGTAGTAAAACACCTGTTGTGCACTCACCCGATCCTCAGGGCCCCTGACTTTAGCCTACCTTTCCAACTAGCAACGGATGCTAGTGGTGTGGGGGCTGGTGCCGTCCTTGTGGAAAAGGACGATGATGGGCTGGAGCATCCTGTTAGTTTCTGCTCGGTGAAGTTCAATTCAGCCCAGAGGAGCTGCTCTGTTGTCGAGGAGGAGCTGCTGGCGGTTGTGCTTGCGCTGGGGCATTTCGGGGTCTATGTTCCAGCCTATGGTCCGGTCGTTGTAGTTTACCCAGATCATCACCCTCTCAAGTTCTTGGACCAGTTTCACAATCGGAATATGAGGCTGACCAGGTGGTCACTAAGGTTACTGGTATATAACCTGGACATACGCCATATTGCCGGTTGTGACAACGTGGTTGCAGATTGTCTTTCAAGGGTATATGATCCTGGGTAGATTGACACACGGGTAGCCTCCTGCTTTAGTTTGAATAGTATTTTGCGCTTGGTGCTTGTTGGCTTGCGGTTGTAGCCCAGCGTATTGGGTCGTAAAGCAGGAGTTGAGCGTTTGGTATAGAAGAAAAAACTAGGCTTGCCCCTATAGTGCAGCCGAAATAAACAAATTAAAAACATAAAAATCAAATAAAAACTCTTTCTTTGATAGTTGAATTTTTTCAGTATGTTATAGCAGTAATTCTGAGTTGCACTCCTCTCAGAATGCTGGGCTAGAGAAGCTCGCTCTTGAGGAGCATAACTACATATGATTTAACCTATTGTGTTGGGGAGGGTTATAATTTTGTAAAATGTTTTGTTGAGAACTGTGCCAGATATTTTACTGCCGCTGGGTGATGGGAAGTAGAGATATAGCATGGGTTCTAACAATCAGAATTTTGTGATCCTTGGGCCTCTGAGAAAAATCTTGGGGGGGGTGTGACGTTAACCACTCCGTTAGAACCGCATGGCTTGTCCTACAGTGACTCGCTAGGATCGCCAGGGCAGTGGATGTGGCTACAGTTGATGTATTGTTGTGTGCTTTATTTCATATGAAAGCTTGTGTCATGGGCAGTCCAGAAAGGCTCTTTGTTTTCACCCATGTCAAGGCTTTATATATTTAATTGCAAAGTATATGTTTTATCATTAAGTAGTAATGATAGGATTTGAGAGGAGAGAGAGAGAGAGAGAGAGAGAGAGAGAGAGAGAGAGAGAGAGAGGAGAGGAGAGAGAGAGAGAAGAGAGAGAGAGAGAGAGAGAGAGAGAGAGAGAGAGAGAGAGAGAGAGAGAGAGAGAGAGAGAGAGAGAGAGAGAGAGAGAGAGAGAGAGAGAGAGAGAGAGAGAGAGAGAGAGAGAGAGAGAGAGAGAGAGTAGAACAGAGTGTGGGGAGGCGCGCAGTGTTTTGCTATACTCGATGACGTCATAGCTGGCTGGCTGGAGTTTTACCATGCTTGGTAACATCATGTTTAGCTAGCTTCTTTAGCATTGGCTAGAGGACTTGTTACCGCTTTCCTACGCGGTTCGAACTAGTGCTAGTATATATACAGCTCTCTCGCTACTTCCTCCCTCAGATCTGGTTTCTAGAACGCATCCCTCTTATCCCTTTGATACCTGTCCCCCTCACTTCACCTGAGAACCTTTTCCTCTGCCTATCTCTCTCATTTTCCATATCTTTCACCACCTTTTATTAATATTATACCCCCTCTGGTTAACTCTGCAAAATCAGCTTCATGCTGGCCAGTTGTATTGTGCGTTAAGGTCTTATATAACCCATGTATGTTAGTTGTTAAGATAAGTTGATCACGAAGCATTGGTTGGCATTCATATTGTTCAGTACTGCTTCCTGTAATTATTAGTGTTCTGCTGGATTAGATAATGCTAGACTAGGAGTCTGATATTATAAGGTATTGTTTCCGATGAGTGCTGGCTTTAGTTAAAAGCTGCACGACATACCTGAGAACTGGAGTTGATTGGGTAAATTCTAGTCTGTGTGCCATTGAGAGTAGAGCATGCACGAATGAGGGCTTTTTGCCTATACCATTCTGCACTGTTCTAGGCTCGATTGTTTGTCTTTGAGGTACGCCAGGAGAACGCTTAATACTTCGGTATTAAGGTTTCTCAAGAGAGCTACCCTTCCCTATAACGTAATATTTGACGCACAGACTTGAGATTTGCACTAGGCTATGCGGCATGCCATGCGCACCAGTATCTCGTATCATTGACTCTAGCTAGACTTTATCAGTCATAGTAGACATTAAGTATATTAAACCAATTACTCTCATTATGCATACCCGTTTATGATTACACAAGCATTTCGCAGCCTAGTTTGATGTATTGAGACACAAACGACTTAGGCTCTTTTTGTTGATAGGAATACTGCATTGTCGTGGCGATTATTATTATTGTTGTAGCGTTTAGGATATTCTTGGCTCCGACTGCATAATATATCCTGCCTTTTTGTGTGCATAGCCTGCACGAGCATTGTTCCGCTGCCTGCCTTTTTGGGTTCCATTTCCGATTCGAGCATCTTGATAGCATCTAACATTTAAAGAAGATTCCTTGTTGGTGCTGAAGGACTTTAGTGCACTTTCTTTCATGCAGGAGTGCCTGACATTTATTGATTAAAGTAACGTAAGCTGTAACTCCCCTTACCATCTTACTTTGCATACCATAACCAAGCACCTTCGGTTATAGGTAGTAATAGGCTGTTTTCACATAACATTAAGCCTAGAGTAGACGCACATTTATTGAGAGTTTGATAACCTATTATTGCATATAGAACTCTGGAGAGTATTTGTGTTCTTTGTTCACTGGGAATATACATCAGAGGTTGGATCTAGCACTTTCCGTTGTAGCATTTATGCCATTACTAGTCCAATGAATAAGAACCCTGATATATTTAAACCCCAGTCGTAACAATAGGCCTAATCAATATTATTACATACCGTAATACATAATCTATAATCAATAGTCAATAATAAATTGTTGAACGATTATAAACAGACCGTAGTCGCAGCCGGCGATACGGTGTCGCCGCATTCGGACGATGCTCTGTATTTCATGCAAACTATCGGTCTTATATCCCACCTCACACAAAAACCACTCAATGTATTCTAGTCTTCACCTATCGCAAGGCAACGCCCATATCTGCCTGTGGTATGTATAGAAACTTGGTTAGGTAATTTATTTGCAGAGATATGAGTATCGACAAATGCCGAAAAACGGGAGTAAATACCGATTCCTAGGCTTTCGTCCGCCATACTGACCTAATTATTTTCATCATAAAAACTGAACCACTTGGTCTAGAGACTTTTAGTTTTCACCCATCGCAAGATAACAACAACAACTACCGCTGGATATATTATATATTATATTATATTATATTATATATATATATATAATCGAAGTTAGGCAATTTTTGGCGTACTGTATTTACATGCGCCCCAAAATCCTGAGAATTCGCCAATTTAGACGGATCAGGCACTCGCGGAAAAATTTAAAGGTACGAGGGCCTGTGGTACGAGGGTTAAACTTGTAGCCTATGTACAGTATGTATTGATCACTTTTCGTAGTGAAAATTTCACGAGGATCAAATTCTTTGTCTTTTGCCACCACATAAAATTATGAAGGCTTGGGAATGCAATTAGTGTGTTTGTACACTTAAGGAAAAGCCTCCAAACCCCTCAATTAGCGGTTCTGCATCTCAAGGAGTTGATTACCGGTACTAAAGAGAATGGAATTGACCAAAATTATGCAAATCAGCACTAATTATTTCACAGACCAATAGGCCCTATATCATAGCAATTATAGGAAACTGGATGTGGCTTATTTTACATTATATATCTATCAATCTAACGGTACGATTTTAGTTACTGGTACTGGACACCTATTTGACAGGTACCACCGAGGATTTAATACATATTTGTTTTCGGTTTCCACGCATCCAACACCAAGCTACACCTTTTTCTGGTCCGGTAATAGTATTGAAAACGATATAATAACTTTTTAAATGTGGTTTTCGACGAGAATACAACGGGGCGTTTGGGCCGAAAATCGGCGGCGGGGGGAGTCCGTCGTCGCTTCGGATCGTCGTGGTTTGTTTACCCAGGACGCTCGAGGTTACGGCCAGCTGTCTTACTTGCCCCCTGCTGGCCACATAGATGACGATTATTATTATTCACGGGGGGGGGGGGGCTCTCTCTCTCTCTCCTGTCCTGTATCCCATGCCCTATAACGCAAGTTTTTATCAAAAAATTGACCCAACAAGCTTAGCCATTTTAAGTCGACCGCCAAGGCGGGACCGGGAAGTCACTCCGAGCGTAAAGTAAACAAAGCGACGCTACTTCCACGAACGCAACCGAGTTGTCTTTACATTTCGTCTCATATTATCATTATTAAAGTGTCCCCATTGCTTTTTTAGTGTTTCGTACACCAGAAAAGGGTGTAGCTTGGTGTTGGATGCGTGGAAACCGAAACAAAATATGTATTAAATCGTTGGCGGTACCTGTCAAATAGGTGTCCAGTAACTAAAATCGTACCTTCCCCTAGCCTACTCAGGTTGCCGACCAATGCTGACGAGTCCCATCCACCCAAATTTTTGGTTTAATGTTATTTTAATACCACGAATTTTGTTGATATATTTGAAGATAAATAATGAATCTATATGCACTAAAGATCATAAGAAAATTTGTTTTAACCCTCGGCAAAACCTAATAAAAAAGTATGGTACTAAAATTTCTTTTTCGTAACAAGGTTGTCAATACGGTACTTTCAGTCATCGATAGCTCTAAAGATCATATGAAAATGTGTTAAACCCTCGGAAAAACCTAATATAAAAGTATGGTACTAAAATTTAATTTTTGTAACAAGGTTGTCAATACGGTACTTTCCCGTTATCAATGTAGAATCAAGCTGAAGATTGCAGAGTAAACACCATAGACTTCATCGACTTTTCAGTATAACTCCATTTATTGGTCACCAATTATTTTAACATATTTGAAGACAGATATGGAATCTATATGCTCTAAGCATCATATTAAAATTAGTTTCAACCCTCGGCAAAACCTATTAAAAAAAACGGTAACAACATGTCTACCTACCGTAAAACGGTTGTCAATAATCTCTTATAGACGGCGCGGGTTTCAGCGACGCCATTTTTTCGTGAACTGGAGAGCTCTATCCTTCAACTTTTGTAATACTATCACGCCATCTGCCAATCCTCATTGGAAATACTGAGTTTTATTTCCTAACTCCTGCGCAATACGTCACGAGACACTTCTGGATTCTTATTGGGGGTTTTTTCTGACCACGTCATTAAACTCATAGATTCCGTCACGCATACAACCAGCAACCTATCAGGTGAGTTTATTGACCTTCATTACGTCATTGCACTGAACCAATCACAGATACACACCTTCATTTAAGTTTCTCCTCACTTTAGTCATGGACGCCGCTTGTACACCCCTCCCACATTCAGTTATTATTGAGACTACAAGGAACAATTGTGCAGCCCTTAAGGTTTTTACTGAGCATGGTTGTTTACCTACCTCTGTTTCCTGCAAACTGTGCTCAAACCAATGCTACTATTATGAACCGGCAGACCAGTGGCGATGCGGTCATTATTGGTTTTTAAATAAAACTACTACTCGTCGGAACTGTGGCTTTCGCACTACCCACAGAAAAGGGACATTTCTGGAAAATGTTCATATTGAACCATGGCAAATTCTGGGATATGTAAATTTATGGCTAAACAAAAACTTTGAGCACTGGGAGGCAATTATGAACTTGGGAATCACTTATACTACTAGTGTAGATTGGCGAAGTTTTTGTAGTGAGGTGACAGGTGCTTGGTTTGACAATCAGCAGCCCATTGGGGGGCCAAATATTGTTGTCGAGATAGATGAAACTTTTATTACCAAGGCAAAGTTTCATGTGGGACGAGAACTGGCCAAGAAACAGTATTGGTTATTTGGGGGCATCGAGCGAGTGTCGGGGAAACGCTTTGTGGTACCGCTAATAGATGACAACTTCGACCCGCTCCCACGTAGTAGAGATGTTTTGCTCCCACTAATAAACAAATATTTTGCCCGGTTCAATTATTTACTCTGACTGCTGGAGGGCTTACAGCACCATTGGTCAGCACGGGTATGAACACGGAACCGTCAACCACAAAGTCAACTTCATCAACCCTGAAAACAAAGAAATTCACACGCAGACAGTCGAGCGCCTATGGAGAGATGTGAAAGAGTATATTAAGAAGCCTGGCATCCGTCCACATTTTTTAAAACAATATCTTGCAAGATATCTGTTTCTGAAGTCGTATAGCCGCCGTAGAGCACTACACGCTTTTCTCATTGAGGCTGCTACCTTGTATTCTCCACAAGTTGAAAAGCCTTCACCTCAGCCTCACGACCCAGACTCAGAAATTGACTTCCAAGAATCAGACTGTGACGATTTTTATGGTTTTGATGACCCATGCCCTGCTCAATATCCTCAATCACAGACTCCTCACGGTAGTGCATCATCGTCACCAAGAACATCTTCACCTCCACTTCCGGGCCCCTCCACCTCTTCACCTACACGTCGAGTTAGACATCCAACAGGTCGACGTGAGAGACCTCGCCGAACACTTGAGCCTCCACACTCTCACAACCCTCCACCTCAGCATAAAGTCCCTCATCGTGAAGTTGACTTTCATGATTCACACCGTGCTACATCATCCTCTCCCACTGCAAAACGCCCACGTCCTGACTCACCCAACTCACTGCCCAGTACATCCAGCTCTTTACCTCCACGTCCCTCGCCCTCTTCACTTCCACGTGCATCTCCCTCCACCTCATCACCTCCACGTCCCTCGACTTGTTCGCCTCGACGTGCCTGCCCCTCTTCACCTACACGTACGGGTCCCTCCACCCATTCATCTACACGTGCAGGTCGCCTTGCAACACGTCGACGTGGCCGACCTCCTCGTCGAAAACGTGGACGCATCTCTTCCCCACCTACTCCCTCCACATCTCAATAAGGTATGCAATTACGCTTTCATATTTTCGCGGGTTTAAAAATGGCGAAAACAAAATTATTTAAGCAAAACTGGGCTCGTGTTTTAAGGTATTTCCGTAATTGTTTAATCGAAGTCCTTTGTTTTTCTAGTTATTAAAAACGTATTCTATGGTGTATTATATGATATATAGAAGCAATAGAACTGTTCAAATGACCTGGGAAGTGTATATTAAACCAAATACAATACTTTTAATAATGAGGTCAGAGATATGTCTTTTTTATCACTTTTCATCCCAAGACCAGCGGGGGTCTGGGGGCAACAACCCCCAGGATGCCCAGGTTACCTTAGGTTAGGTTAGGTTAGGTTAGGTTAGGTTAGGTTAGGTTAGGTTAGGTTAATGACCAGCTATGTAAATACAGTAGTGAACATTTGGTTTAGTCTGTGCTCAAAAATCCATTTTCTTTAGCAGGCCATACACTAAACAATTACCCCTTTTCACAGACAAGTACAGAAACAATCTGTCAAAGATGCAAATAGCGGGGGTGTGGGGGCAGCAGCCCCCACCCATAATACTAGGATAGGTTAGGTCAGGTTGTTAGGTTAGGCTAATGTCCTTTGAAAGGGGTATAGGCTTGTAAATACTATGATAGCTTAACATGAGCCAAAAATCGAAATTAGGTTAGTGTAATTTGTTTACTCTTAAAACTCGCAAAATCAGAGCCAAGTTTTCCCAAAACTTTGCTCAGGTTTTCCAAAATTCGGGTTTTATGCCTTTGCAATTTCGGGAAACCTGAGCCAAATTTCTAAATGAGGTTACTGTCATTTGTTTGTTTACAAACTCGCAAAATCCGAGCCAGCTTTGGCCCAAACCTGGCTCGGGTTTTTCAAAATTCGGGTTTTATGGCTTTGCAATTTTGGGAAACCTGAGCCAAATTTGTAAATGAAGTTACTGTCATTTGCTTGTTTACAAACTCGCAAAATCCGAGCCAACTTTGGCCAAAACCTGGCTCGGGTTTTCCAAAATTCGGGTTTTATGGCTTTGCAATTTTGGGAAACTTGAGCCAAATTTCTAAATGAAGTTACTGTCATTTTGTTGTCTACAAACTCGCAAAATCCGAGCCAACTTTGGCCAAAACTTGGCTCGGGTTTTCGAAATATTGGGTTTTAGGCCTTTGAAATACCTTCAAACCCGAGCCAAGTTTTGCTTGAATACGTTTGTATCGCCGTTTTACGCATTTAACCCCTCATTTTCCCTGTACTTCATAGCCCTCCCCACTATCGGGCGGCGTGTCTTAAGATCGTTGTATAATGGGGAAAACGGTTTCGCCGAGGGTTCTAATTATTTCTAAACACTATATATTGATGAAAACTAACAGGGAAAAATAAAAAAATCCATGGGAAAATTGGTGACCAATAAATGGAGTTTTTCCGACTTTTCTTTCACCTTCGTATAATCGACAGCCAATTTTTTTTTTTTATTAAGGGATTAGTACTCAACCAGCGGGGGTGTGGGGGCGGCAGCCCCCACCCATAATACTAGGTTAGGTTAGGTTAGGTAAGGTTGTTAGGTTAGGCTAATGTCTTCAAATCACTATAGAGGGGCTGTCTCAACATCGATCGATAGGCCTAATGGGGAAAATAGGTTTTCCCGAGATTTCTAATTAATTACAAACACTATATATTGATGCAAGTTACCAATTTTGTTTATAAAAAACACTCGGAAAATTCGTGGTATTAAAATAACATTTTTCCAAATTTTTATAAGGATGTCTCCCCTAGATGGGTTGTCGACCAAGGCTAAAGAATCCCATCCACCCGGATTTTTGTGAGGTTGTCTCCCCTAGATGGGTTGCAGACCAAAGCGGACGCGTTTTAACCATCCGATTAAACAGTTAGTGTGAACAAAGAAATAAGAAGTGTTAGTTACACTACTTACTCCTTATAACCTCACATAGTGTAATGTGACTAATGTAAGAGTGCAAGTGCAATCATTGGGATTAAAAACAATCATAAAACATGCCAAGGACCCACAAAAACTTCATTATGTAGGCTACACCAAACTAATAACAAATTCTCCCTACCAACAATTCCTTGAGACCTCTGGTGGACTTTTCTGAACTAGCGTCAGAGCTACGACTGTTGACATCACTATACCCAACACCTAGGATATGCACAGTTTATCTCAATATTTGTGTGATTCTAAAAGTTTTTATTATACAGTATACGACTACACTAAGTGCTTATATAGTATAGTAATAAAGGGAAAGTCCATATTATGCAGCTGATAATGACTACAACCATAATTATACGCTGATTAATTATAACAAAATTGGCGGGAAAACACCTGCTGACTTTGTATTGTAAATATACGTTATTTATGAATATGGGTGATTTTAAGATATATAAAACAAAAGTATGCATAGACCAAAGTATGTGTCGGCTACAGAAATTTTGACTAACTGCATAGCCTACATTATAGAATTGTTGAAGGAGAGGGAGGGTGCATTGTCGCCCATTTTCCACAATGCACAGCGGTAAACCTTGAGTTCAGCGCCTCTATCGGCCACTGTAGGCATTTATTGGTAGGGAGAATTAGTTTAAAAGTCTATGGTATCCGCGCACCAAGTTTCAGACATAAAATGCACACAGAGGGCCAAAGATCCACTAATATGGCAACAGTGAATAGGCCTACTATTTTGACGGTTTTCCTTGGTATCTTGATATTTTGCATGCCCCCCCCCCCCAATGTATCCTGTACAAACTACAGGACAGGTCTCCATATATGAAAGGTAGTACCAGCTCGGACTGCCTTGTGTTACAGTAGCCGAATAAAGTTAATTGAAACTGAGGAAGTGTTTTTTTCCGATCAAAAGAACAAATTGTATAATCTCCAATATAATTTTAGGTCAAACAAAATCCTAACCCTTTCTAAAACAAACAAAACGGTGCATTCTGGGAGTGAATGCAAGGGGTCCATATTGGTTTGGGTTTAGCTAGTACTGCTAGTTAATAATCACTGTATCGTATGTTACTACAAGGTATATTAATATTTGTTTGTGGCTTCAACTACTAAGCAATTAATTAATAATAATAATAATAATAATAGTAATAATAATAATAATAATAAACATATACACGGTAGGTAAATCAGAAATAGTAAAGTACGATAGCTTAATAACTATAGTATTAACATAATCACAGAGGGCATAATG
This sequence comes from Paralithodes platypus, assembly GCA_032716605.1. NCBI lineage: Eukaryota > Metazoa > Arthropoda > Malacostraca > Decapoda > Lithodidae > Paralithodes > Paralithodes platypus. The sequence continues at coordinate 39,267,824 of CM064498.1, read as the reverse complement.
TATGAGAATATATATTCCAGTACGGGCACCCCACACAGGTAAATAGTACCGGTAACTTAGTTGTAAATCACAAGAAATATAAAGTAGTTTGGTGTTAAAATAAATACCCCAAATGGCAATACCAGGAGCTTAAGCACTTACTTACCACTGAAGATGGAGCACAAAGAGCTGGGAAAACAGGGGCGAGGGGAGCACAAAGGCAGGTAGTGGCCGGATAAGTGATCAGGGAAGCTACAATGTTCACAGGTAGGTTCGCCCACAGTCACTTCGCCCACATCTACAGTAATTGATTTGTCTACACCTAACACATCTAGCCAAAGCTAGCCTAATCTCCAACAACCTACTATTCTCATCTAGCCTAACCTCATTTAACCTAATTCATTTAACTTAGCCTGACTTTTCCACATAAACCAGACAAACCTTTACTGAACCTGATCTAACCTCACCTTACGTGATCGAACCATAGGTAACCTCAATATTAACCCTCAACATAATCTTAACTCATCTAACCCAACATAACCTACTTCATAACGTGTACAAAACAAATGTAGAGTCGGGGAAAAGACTTGTGGACGAAAAACCTAGATTGGTAGCCAGCCTTGAAAGGGAGCAAGTGAGAGTTGAAGGAAGGCATAAAGGACGGACGGACAGGCAGGGGGGCCATAGATCACAAGTGAGAGACAAGTGCTTTTTATACCGGAATGGAACGGGTAGCTGAATACGGATGGGGGAGAGTGATAACTTATGTGGTTTAGGAGAATAGGTGAATGGGGATCAAATGCTATGTGGTGTGATGGCATGTGAATGAATAGGGGATATGGGGGAATAATGTATGATGCGGAGTAAGGATATAGATGAGATGTTATGTGGTGTGATATAGTCTATTCGCTGTAAGTAGGCGACAAATCAGGACATCTAACCTCTGTAACTAAAAAACGACTAGAGTAATCGAGCTATTATTTCTACCATTTGGGAAGAGTCAGTAAAGGAATAGATGTGGAAATTTACAGCCAATTTGCTCTAGCCCTTTTTGCGTTATAGAGGATAGCGGTCATGATTTCTCGCCTACTTACAGCGAATAGACTATAGCATGTGGATGAGTAGGGATATGAGGGAATAATGTATGATGCGGAGTAAGGATATGGACGAGATGTTATGTGATGTGATGTTATGTGGATGAGTGGAGATATGAGGGAATAATGTATGATGCGGAGTAAGGATATGGATGAGATGTTATGTGGTGTGATGTTATGTGGATGAGTGGAGATATGAGGGAATAATGTATGATGCGGAGTAAGGATATGGATGAGATGTTATGTGGAGAAGAATTATTATTACCATACTTTAAAGTTTAAAGGCCAGATGACATGCCAATGTGAGGCAGAATGACTGGAAAATACGCGTGGAACTGACTTTTAAAAGATGAGGGATTGAGATCACAGGGAAGCCTTAGGAAGATGAGTGATGAGGTTTTAGACCAACTGACATCGATCCCGTGACTGTATTACTACCGTTCATCGTGTATTTAATCTTTGGGTATTATGACTAGCAAATACGAATGACTGACATCAACGCTATAGTGCATAACTATTATATAAAATATATTTGTAATCGACCTGCAAACTTCATCAATTATATTACTTCAGGGTTATTTTATAATTAAGCAAGTTTACTGATGGAAAGTTAAACACTTAATTCACAAGTAAAATATCATAATTATAAAGATATCGATTATAAGGAAACAATACTCTATTTCCACACACTCAGTCTCTCTCTCTCTCTCTCTCTCTCTCTCTCTCTCTCTCTCTATATATATATATATATATATATATATATATATATATATATATATATATATATATATATATATATATTATATATATATATATATATGTGTGTGTGTGTGTGTGTGTGTGTGTAGATGAAGGAGACAAAAGGCAGGTTGCCTGTAACGAGTGTCTCTCCCAAAGCCAAAGGAGTGACAGAGCCAAATTCAAGGGACGTTGGAGACAAAATGCCTGGAAAAATTAAGTTTAAAGCAGTTTAAGTTATAGGATGAAGGAAAAATTAATTGAGGGAGAGAGTTCCAGAGTTCACTTGTTAAGTAGAAGAAAGACTGAGAAAATTTGCCAATTCTTGGGTTGGAGAGCTGGATAGAATAGGAGTGGGACTGTTGAAAAACGGGTGCCTCGCACTCGCCGCAAGGGAGAGGGACGTATGCACTGAGAGAGCTCTAAAGAACATCGATTGCTGTAATAGCGATAGAAGAGTGAAAAATATGCAACATTGCGGCATGTAGAAAGAGATTGTAGGGAACTAGTAAGAGGAAGCGAGTTGATGAAGCGAAATGCTTTTGATTCTACTCTTTTGAGAAGTGTGGTATGGGTGGAGCCTCCCCACACATGCGAACAATACTCAATACAGGGGCGCACTGTGCCCCGATACAGAGCAAGAAGCTGTGCGGGGGTGAAGAACCCACGGAGATGGTTGAGCACACCTAACTTTAGGGAAGCTGTTTTTAAAAAGAGTGGTAATATGATATTTCCAAGAAAGGTCGGATGAAAAAGATACACATAGAATATTGAGAGAAGATGAAGGGTTGAGTTGTATATTGTTGAAGAATAGTTGATAGTCTTGTGGAAGATTGTGATGGAGAGATGAAACTGCATAATTATCCATTATCCTCTACTTAGATACGGCAGTATAATGAAGGAAGTTTATTGGATAATAAAAGTAGGTAACCTTAGTGAAATATGAAGTCTATTGAGGTAGCCTAACTAAATTTGCTTATGAAAAAAAATTATAGCTACTTTATAGTGAATTGGAAGAGTACACCAGGATACTATCATAATTCAATAGTCATACAGTTTAACCACTTGAGTACCGGTGTCGTTCTTTTAACTTTACTCTGGCTACTATTAGACGATTATATTCAGTTTAAAAAGGACCTTCAGCAATAAACAGGCTTCAAACTATCTCCCTCAACCCTTTTTACTACCATAGATTTTTCTTAAACTGCACAAAATCACCTGAATATAGCTAGAGTAAAATTAAAAAGACATTGCCGGTACAGAAGGGGTTAATACATATATGTTTGATTATTTATGTAATGACAATGTGTAATGTGAATATCAGTCTTAATCTTGGCAAACATTGCAATTACTCGAATGTGTAGGGTTATATAGGCCTATATGTCCATCATGATAAAACAGTATCTGCAAGTCGGGGTCTCGGGGAATCGGTTACTTGAACCAGAAGCTGTCCAGTCGAGTTAGAAGAAAAACAAATAGGGTAAACAGAGATCTTCAAAGGCAATACATTTTTTGTGGTGGTTCTCTCTCATCCATGAAATACCACCAGATGCTATTAAACTGATCAAAGCCAGTGTCCCTAAAAAGGAAAAGGGATCCTCGAGGGGAAAGAAACAAAAATGTGATGGCAAGACAAATAGTAGGCTACCGCATTACTGTTCAGAGGTTGAAAAAAACATAAAAAAAACAGAGAGAGAGAGAGGGGAATTATTGAATAACGCATTATCGAGTCTAGTTATTTGAAAATGCTTATAACCGAATACGGGCTCAATCTCTATAACATCACTCAGTAATACGGTATAGCACATATGGCTTGAACGAAAAAGTATAACTCAGACTTGCCCATATCGGTTGTCCACGCGGCGGAATTGACATCAGAACTGAGAACACACATTCAAAGTAATTTAGTTATTCAAAAATGAACTTATGGATCGGCTACTGGTCCAATCTCTGTAGAAGCATAGCAGTATAGCACATATGGTTAAACTATGGAGCTAATATAAACGAATACTCTACCTTATCGCTAGCCCACGTTGTCTTGTTTACATTTTTTTTTTTTTTTTTTTTTTAGTAGTTAAGGGATGAGGTCACAGGAACCTATTTACCCTGGCATAGACCTATTTTACTGTTAGGCGATCTCTTGTTTACATGATATCCGCCCTGTGATCAAGTCGTCTTATTAGGGAATTTCGCCACCGGCTTCACAACAAGCGATATTTACCCAAGATAAATTATGACACTGCTCAAGGGTGAGGTAAATATATGCTAACCGACTTTAAAAAATGGCTGGATATCTTCAATCGCCTCCTTCCCGCGCAAGAAGACTATATAATGACGGTTTGTAGAGTTTGAACATTTACGACTTATGGTGGGTTCACACATTCACGTATATTGCTCCCGTCCGGCGTATCGCCAATTTATGTAAAGACGCGAGTAGTTTCTGCCGTTGAACGCCCGTTCTTCCAAGTCTATTGCACTTCCCGACAGACTTAGCGTAACGGGGCCAGTGTTACGTCAGACGTAATGGAGTCGTATTGAACTACGTACGTGTTTGCGACGTGCGTAAGCATAGCCCCGTTCGACCTCATGGGCTGCACGATTTGCGGGAACACAGGCCACGCCCATGCCACGCCCCCTCAAGACCGGCGTAGATGAGGCCGCATGTCTTGGGATTTGTTAGGTCGTACCTGGACCGGTTCTGGCCAATCGTAGGCACACCCCGTCTGACCAAACACAGACAAAGACAGTCTTTGTCAACCACGTAGGTCTGGGTTGGAATCTGGGAACTACAAAAGGGCAGGAATGGCCACACCATTCCCATTCCCAGTCCTTCATCGGCACCATGAACAACATCGAGGAATTCATCCTGGAGGAGTAACATCGAGGAATTCATCCTGGAGGAGTAACCCACTGAGTGCCAGCAAATTTTGACGGTGTGCTTCTGCCAGTGCCATATTTTTTTTTATTTTTTTTTGGCTAAATCTATTAAGTTGGGAGAGAAATGTTAAAAAAAAACACTCCCCTCGCCAGAAATCAGGTCCCCGATGGTCCCGAAAGTAGCTGAAAAGACACTATAGACTACAGAGACTTTTATGGTATCGGAATGTATGGGTGGGAGGGTTGGTTGGGGGAAGGTAGAAGGGTAATTGACTTGTGTTACACATATGAAGCCGATTGGTGAGGTAGTTTCGCCACCACGGATTTTCCTTTTTTTCCTTTCCTTCGTACGGATACGCTAGAAGTGGGTGGTGGGAGGAGGTTGGGGGTGTGGTGGGGGGAAGGCAGAAGGGTAAGAGACTTGTCACACAAATATGGAACCGATTGGTGCAGTCGTTTCGCCGCCACAGATTTTCCTTTTTTTTCCTTTTCTTCGTACGGATACGCTAGAAGTGGGTGGTGGGAGGAGGTTGGGGGTGTGGTGGGGGGAAGGCAGAAGGGTAAGAGACTTGTCACACAAATATGGAACCGATTGGTGCAGTCGTTTCGCCGCCACAGATTTTCCTTTTTTTTTCTTCTGACGGGACCGACAGTCAGCGAGTGGGTGGGAGGAGGGATTTGGGATTTTTGTGGTGGGTAGCCTAAAGGGTAAGGTACATGTGGTAAAAATATGAAAGCCATAGGTGCAGTCGTTTCGCTGCTACGATTTGTTTTCGGCAGGGTGCAGAGGGTGGCAGGGTTGGCTTGTTGGTTGCTGCTCCGGTGTGGTGAGAGGTGTGACTGGAGGGTCCCTCGCTGGTCCCGTTGTCCCCTCGTACAACGATGCCGCGTCTTCCCGCCAACCCGCAGTGCGGCGGTTCTGCCAGATGCGGCCTAACTAACTTATACTTCCATGTTCGACTGGACAATCTGTTCGACTGGAACTTTCTACGATTTGACGAGAGCAGCTCTCGTCTCACGTGGTAGCTGCTACGTCCGACGAGGATGCTCTGGTCAGACGACCGTGGTGGCCTGGTCGGTCGTAAGTTTCCCCGTCTTTTGACATACGTGAGGGCGAGCCACGTTCCTGATTCGACTCGAATCAGCAACCGCGCGGCCTTGGCCGCACCCACAACATTCCCGACCCACGTGGGCTACTCGTTTCTACTCGCGCCATGCGAGAGTACCCCCCCCCCGACTGGCCGTAATTTCATTAAAGTTTTGCGGATTATGCCATTACGTTTTACGTAATCGGTTGCCAACTACCAATATACCTTCGTTTACAACAGACGGGAGCTGACGGGAGCAATATACGTGAATGTGTGAACCCACCATTAGGCTACCGCGGGGCTAAAGGAACGGGTCCCAGGAAAAGAGGTTACCCAAGGTCCATAGATAATAACCCTTAAGGTTACCAAGGCTTTTTATGGAACAGCGGAAAATTGAAAACACCAAACCTATAGTAATATTATGGAGTTATGTACAGTACTGAATTTCAAATGTTCTAGTAACTTAGTAAGGAATAAACTATTAAACTTCCTTATTAAGCATCATCATCCTTTACTGGATAAGGGTTGCTTCAATTGCTTGTGAAATGTTATTGTTCAGTTGGAATGGCTGTACATGGACGTGTGTGTAGTCTGTAACTAGGGTAATAAGGCATGATCAACATAACCCCTATTTTTCGCCCCTGCAGCAGTAATGTTTCTGAAAGTGACGCCCGAACGTTTAACCGATTCTCATATATGGGACACTTGTTGTATCCTCTAAATTATCATCGATATCACAATCTGTCAATTATACGTTCGGCTTTAGAAGTTCTCAATTATATACCGATGGAAAGGGAGTAATTACTCTCACTCTCCCCTACAGGCAGCCCTAAAAGCCTATGGCTATGTATGTATTAAGTTAGGGTAGCGGGGAAGGGCGCACATAATAGTGCAGGCTACTGATCCATTCCCTATATTTGTAGTCAGATGGGCTGGTCACTTATTTAAGAACTGTCTAAGGGCGGTCTTCTCTCACTTCTATCCAATTTTACATTTTTAAAGTCGTTACTCATATTCTAAAGCCTACCGGTACAGGAAAATTGAAAGAAGTTACCAATAATTCACATATACTGTAGGCCTATATAGGCCTACAGATCACTATATAAGACAAATCAATTAGAAAAAATTGCAAAATATTATTCGGATTACAAGCTGCATCTCATAACTATACTTAGTGCTCCAAAAACATTTGATATATAATAACTACAAAAGCCCTGCAAACTGTTAACTGCATAACATCAAATCAGTTAATTATGGGGCAGTATGATGTGCATGGTGTCGTGAGAAAGGATCTGTAGACATTATAGGATTATAGCATATCACAACACAACTACATATGGTATACCACACTCTAAATAAATATAGGTATAAAAAGAGTATTTAACCCTTAATTAGCGGCGAGCAACATAAGTCGAGTTAAATAAAGCTGGACTATGTGGCGGCGCTCGACATAGGTCGAGTGGCAATTTCAGCACGTAATGTGGCTGAGAGAGAGAGACAAGTGGTGGCAGGAGACTAGCGAGCGTATGACTGCTCCAGACCACCGCGGCGAACCTACTGACACAAATCTCAGCTCCCTCCTCCCTCTCTCACTCGCTACATACTCAATTATGTACCGAAAGTACCGAATTACCTGCTTTTTGCACTCGCGTTGCACGGTTATTGCAAGAAAACTATCCATCATACAAGGATCGTTATGGTGTCATTCGAAAGCTCGGTTTATGCCCTTTCAGGGATAGGTACTTGTTTTACGTTCTGGGTCTTATTTAGGCATGAAAATGATCACGTAAACAGCCCTATTTTGGCTAAAAACACCCCGCTGTGCGGTACATATAAATAAACCGCATAGGCCGCTCGTAAGGTGTTAACCCTTAACTGTCGGCGCACAACATAAGTCGAGTTAAATAAAGCTGGACTATGTGGCGGCGCTCGACATAGGTCGTGTGGCAATTTCAGCACGTAATGTTGCTGAGAGAGAGAGACAAGTGGTGGCAGGAGAGTAGCGAGCGTATGACTGCTCCAGACCACCGCGGCGAACCTACTGACACGAATCCCACCTCCTCCCTCCCTCTCTCACTCGCTATATACGGAATTGTATGGGGAAAGTGCCTAATTACATGCTTTTTGCACTCGCGTTGCACGGTTGTTGCAAGAAAACTAGCCATCATAAAAGGATCGTTATGGTGTCATTCGAAAGCTCTGTTTATGCCCTTTCAGGGATAGATACTTGTTTTACATTCTGGGTCTTATTTAGGCATGAAAATGATCACGTAAACAGCCCTATTTTGGCTAAAAACACCCCGCTGGGCGGTACATATAAATAAACCGCCTAGGCCGCTAATAAGGTGTTAAAGTGTCCCAAATAATATACCTTTAGAAAAGTATAGGCTATTGGTAATATATAATACAAAGATAGATATGTAAATACCTATCAATATAGGCTACCCAATGATTGTATATATGTTTATATCCTTGATAATACACAGTGCAGGATACCTTCCACAGGCACCACACCTTACTCCACAAATTTATGATAGTATTACCAAATAATAATAAAAGCATGACAATATATAAAAGGTAAGATGAATGTGAAATTCCGTCTCAGCCTCCTTTTAGCGTGATTGTGGGTTACCGTGACGGGACTGTTACCCCAGCTCTCTTCAGGAGTCACATACTACAGTCTTTCGGCAACATCCAATCAATATTTTTATACTGGCAACAATTTTTGGCTCTTTAAATATTGGTGTCGACAACTTGACTAAATGTAAATTATTATAGTAGACAAATTACTTATAAAAGTTAAATTCAGAAACTTCTAAACATGATATGCTGTGAAAGGATGCCGGAAAAAGGCGCTCATGTGTCTGGGCCCTTACTTACCTACATTATTACCAAACGTCATCCATCTCACTGAACCAAACCACCACCACCACCAACCCACTTCCAGGTAACTTAAGCCCCATTATGGATTTCTAGAAGTAGGATATGCGTCATTAAATATATTCACTTTCACTCAATGGGTAGAATACAATCTCCTCTTCCTTATGTTATTTCCCTTTTATAACTAACGAACAGACGAAGTGACTGGCTCTCTCTCTCTCTCTCTCTCAAAACACACTGTACTGTACAAGTGGTTGTCATGTTTTCCAGTGCACGAGGATTATCTAGGACTCCTTATCTCGAAAAACTGTACTAACTGCATTGATCTTATGATTAATATAATAGGCCCATGATGCACATAGCCAAGACAGTGATATTCTGCGCCAAAGATATTATTGGGAAGGAATTTGTGCTGTACCTAGTATCAGTGCATTACCACAAAGCCCACCGAAACGCCCTGATTACATAGCACTGTATGAATATTCCCATATTCAAAATAGGCTACAGGGGGGCAATGCCTAGTGAGTTAATTGCTCAATAGGTGGCATTCTGAGAGTGAGGGTCCGAGTCTAGGGGATGAGACAGTGAAGCGCATAAGGTAAACCAGCTTCAGAGATGGGGCTGCTTCGAGCTGTGGGTGTGCAACCGGGCCTCGTGCATCTTGCGAAGGCAAGATGGCAGGGGCTGGTTGCAGCTAAAAACGCTTCACATGTCTCACTCCCTAGACTGGAACGAGACCTCACAGGCTTCACCGTTGACGTTGAATGTACAGGCTCTAAGCCTATGCCCGGAATGAAGTAGTTGGAAAATAGAAGGAAAAAAAAAAAATGTAACTGAAATATTTAATCACAAATTATTATTGTATCGAAATGTATTAATGTCTGCCCGCTTCCACTTTGTCAGGCTGTAAATATAGGATATTAAGTCAAATCAAGTTTCGCTTTCGCTCTCTCACACTATATATATATATATATATATATATATATACAGTATATAAAGTATATCACACAAATACGCGTGAGCTACTAAGTGTTTTTATACTCTTAGTCGTACTCGAACCACCGACAGTTAAGACGAGTGTCCACGCTTTAATCCACTAAACCACAGCGTGATATAGGATACTTAACCCGAGTTACATGAGGGTACTTGTAAAAATCCTAGTACGGTATCCTGGAATATGGATCCTACGACTTGTGTATGAACTGAAATACATTCTACAAGTTGGATTTCCTTTCTTAATATCAAAAGGAAAAGGGTAAGTATCCTTTATCACACCATGCTGTAGTGGATAAAAAAAACATGGACACTCGTCCTGACTGTCGGTGGTTCGAATCCAGCTGAGAGAATATACAAATTTAGTAGCTCACGCGTATTTGTGTGATATACTTTATATATACTATATATATATATATATATATATATATATATATATATATATATATATATACTGTATATACAGGAAATGGTTGGCTAACTTACATCATGCCTTGGTCTAGTTGGTTAAGATGTCAACCTGATTGAATGTCCTCCTAGTCCTGGTGGCGGGATAAACATTTAATGATTTATGTGCGATCTCGCTGTACATGTTTAATGTTTACTTTGAATGCAGAGTACGTTTATTTTTTAAGTAATTCATCCTTAAATATTTTAAATTGACAGAAAGCTTCAGACTGTTTGCATCTACATGTTCAGTTCATGTTGCTTTTACCTTTTTCTTATTAATCTGCAACTCAATTTGACTTTTTCAAGCTGATTTTCAAGCCAACTATAATTTGGGGCATGGGTAGGACGACCGACTTATACTACTACTACTACTACTACTACTACTACTACTACTACTACTAATAATATTAATTATTATCTTACCTCCACCAACCGACTTTGCTCCTAAACTCAATTAATGAAATCAACAAATACATGTGGCAGTCCAGGGATTCGAACCTAGGATGCTCACACCGAAATTCAGTGCATTTATTCATTGCGCTACGAATAATAATACAAATACTACTACTACTACTACTAATAATAATGATAATACAAATAATTGTTGGTTTATTGTTCAATTGCAGCCAAGATGTCGACTATCTTCAGTTTCTCTTAACCGAAGTTCAGTACAATGCTTATTCTACCTACTGTAACTACGAGATCACGTGCGACCTTTGGCGATTGTAAGGTGCCGGAGTTTCAACAACAGTACATATGCAGATGCACGTTGTATTGGTGAACTACGTGTGGGCTAACACAAGTTTGGCTAAGAACGGACCACAATACTATCTTTCTCCGTAGGGATGTTTAAAAAAAAACTGTCGTATTCTGGGAGCTTTGAACCCTGACGTACTTTGGCCGTAACTGCCTGAGCAGCTAATTGGCGCCTTAGTACGCTGGACAATGTGTTTCTTCACCTTTTAATTTTGGCGCATTGCCTGGGGAACGGGTAGACGATTCAAGCCCTTTCCCACAGTCCCAAACTGTTCGTGACAGCACGCCGCACTGTCCCGAACTGAATTTTATTAATTTTTTTCGTAGCTCGACTTTGTGGCATCACAGCCTTATTCTTCTACGAATTGGCTACGCATTGTTATGATGTACTTATGAACACATATGACTCGGCAACGAATCGTGCTGAATTTATGCCAAACTGTTATGAACTGTCTACGAAGTTTCACGATTTACCTACGAAGTACCTATGAGACCTCACAATTTGTTACAAATTGTCAAGACTTGTCAAGAACTGCTACGATTTCCCATGAACCCCCTATGATTTGGTAAGACTTCGTAACAGTGTATAAGAATTCGTATATGAATTGTGGTAATTCGGCATTTTATTGGACTTTACAATTCATTACAAAGAGGTACCCGGTACGAACCACCTACGAAGCTCTACGAACCGCTACGAAGTCCTACAAACCGCTACGATCCACCTACGAATAACTTAGGAACTGCTACGACTTTTTTTTTAATCGGCGACTAAATTTAATATCGTCAAGCATGCTCAAATTATATTTAGACGGATACGATTTCTCCTGAACCGCTACGAGCCGTACCAAACTCCTAGACAATCTCCCTACGATTTCCAGATCACAGCGGTTAGGAATCAAATTTGGGAATGTGGAAAAGGGATTTTAGGTCCATCCATAACACTACTGAATGTATTAGTTTAAGAACCCTCGTTCTCAAATGATACCGTCATATCCTCTCCATGCACTAGGTGTGAGTTCGCATTTCTACCGAGTCCCCTTTGGAATTTACTTCCTATGAGTACCTTTTCACCAGCCTTCAAAGTTCAAACTACCGTACATAAGTTTAACTACTGTAGTTGTAGGCCTACATTTGTCAAAAATGGAAGATGCATCGGTTTTGGTTTAATTGAATTATTGCTTCCTTCCTCTATTCTTGTATGTAAATATATGTATATCCTCATTAAGTTCTATTTATATATCGATCGGCTGAATATTTTATCCCATATTGTGTACTGTAGCCTACAGTCATGATCAGGAAAACTTGAACACCACTTTATGATATACACGAGCCAATGAGTATGAATTAAAGAAAATCAGTAATCCGACAATGTGGTTCGACCAAGTTTTCAAATTGCTTCGTTAGTGTATCATAATTGCTGATCCATATATGATATAACAATTGCTGACCACGACTATACCTTTAATTATTATGCTCTCTCCACTAACCAACTTTACTCCTAAACTCGATTAATGAAATTAACAAACACATGTGGCAGTCCGGGGATTCGAACCTAGGATGCTCACACCGAAAATCAACAAACTTATGCATTGCACCATCAGGTGCAAAGTTCACTTATCTGTCCAGTATGACCTTATGATTTATTTGTCTCGCTATTTATTCTCCGTCTCATACATACCTCTTCTCCTTCCCTTTTTCTCCTATACTGGAATTTTCATTAGCTCCTAAGTATGCTCCCCCATTCTCGTAAACTTTGCTTTTCTCCTTCCAAACTATTTAACATTCTTGTTTCGCCTTCCCTTTTACATTCTAACATGTTTTTACGTTTTACTCCTAGTTTTGTGTCCCATAATTTACCATTCACTTTAATCTTCCCCAGTCTTTCAATTCCCATTTCTAAGAATCTTCCATATTTCTCCCTCTTTTAACTTGGTTTATATTTTTCCCCTACACTTTGCATCCTCTTTCCACAGTATATTTTGTACACCCCTTCATATTGTCTTTCACATTCGGTGTCCCCTTTCTCTTGCTAAATTTATCTCTCCTTGACCATTTATATTTCTTTTGCACATATTATTGTCTTTCCTTGGTAATTCCTCTCAATTGCGAATCTCATGTCCTTTCTTGGTAAATTCAACTTTGCTTCCTCTTCTTATGCCACATGTACTGTCGTAACTCTTGGAATATAATATTACTACTTTTCCCTCGCACTTAATTTACCCACTCTTTCGTTCCCACACACCTTTCACTCCATATGGGTAGGAGAAATAGGAAACCCCCAAACGATGCTCTGATTCACGTTTGGGTAAGTTTACTGGGTAGTGAGTTTCAAAGGTTAATTCGCCATAGACACCACCACCACCTTTACCTTTTCAAGACAGATGAAATTATACACAAATACTAGCTTCTTACTAAAAGACATTGTTAGTAATATATATGAAATAGTTTTGGGGCAGTCGTATTATAATGACAATGTCGTCATCTTATTGAGATGGCTAACTTTGTCAGTATTTGGGGACGCATATTTACACTTTATTCTGGTTATAATTAGACGATTTTATGTAATTTAGGAAGGATATCTAGGCATCATATGGGTAAAAACTATCTCAATTATGTCTCTAGCTCCCACACGTTTTTCCTAAACTGAATAAAATTGTCTAATATTGGCTTGAATAAACTGTCAAAACACGGTATAATAATCAAGGGGTAAATTTATCTCACACATACTGCCACACATAACTTTATCATCTCACCAAGTAAGTCAGTCAGTCAGTCAGTCAGTCAGTCTCTCTCTCTTTATCTCTCAGTTCCTTAATCCAGGGACACACCGCCTTCCCTCCCCCTCTCTCAGGTTACACCCTATCATATACGCAGACTAACTTTATTTTACATTTTACCATCCAGGGGGAAAAGGGATAGGAGGAAGGGGAAAGGGGATTGGGAAAAGAGAAAGAGGAAATGAAGAGGGGGATAGGGATAGGATATAATAGAAGGAGGGAGGATCGCAAACCAGGGGAAGGGGAGGGCGAGAGAAGAGGGAGGAGGAAAATAGAAGGGGAAAGGAGGGGTGGGGGGAAGGCTAGGAGAGAAATGTAAGGGGAGGAACAACATGAGGAACAGGGAGACGATGGAGTGAAAGGAGTTCGGAGTAGATGAAGGAGAGGGGATAAGGAAAGGGAAATATGATGAGTGAAAAGATGGGATGAGTTGAAGAGAGGAGAGGTTGGAAGGATAAGAGAAGATTGGAAAGTTGAGGAAAGGGAAGGAGGGGAGGATAAATGAACAGAAAATGCGAGGGAGGGGTAAGAGAGGCTTAAGGAGAGATGGGTCGTTTTCTAAATCACCTTCTTATTCATGTTTAGTCCCATTAGTTTTCAGATGTTATGATGTTTGCCCCATTAGTTTGTCGATTTTAAGACCTTCCGCCCCATTTCCTTGGCAATATTAAGATCTTTCGTGGTATTTAGGTGTCGAATCTTTTCCTGGCCAACGACAGTGAGCCTGTAATTTTGGAAGAATCGGCCTTCGGCCGGAAATTTTTTCTACCGAAAAATGTACAAATTTGTCTAGAAGGGGGATCTATTGGACGTTTTTTAAAAGTTTGATGGAGGTCTAGGGAGGAAACTAGAAAAAAATAATTAATACATGAAAAACAAAAGTATGTGAAGATACAGGAGGAAGGGATGACTGTCAAAAGAAGACAATGTTAATAAAGTAGACGTGCCGTTTTGCCCAAAATTAAAACGGCATACCCAACTCTGCGATGGGTCACCATCATCACTGCTTACGCAGAGTTGATAAAACATGAAAACAACGAAAACTACAAAACCAAATATAAAAATATATAAAATAGCTGTATTTCCCTCTGATTCCTAGCCGAGCCCACCAGTTAGGGCCGTATCTTAAGATTAATGGATAATGGGTAAAACAAAAATTCCGGTGGCCTCCAATATCTTAAAACCGTGAATAACATCAAAAACTAAAACACAATATAAAAATATTCGGGGCGTCATCTCCAGTAACCATCACCAATACTTTCAACATCATCACTACTACTATCCCCATCATCTACTACCGTCATCACTGCTACTATCACAACTACTTTTAAAACTACTTTCACAATCACGACTGCCCTCACTACCATAATAACCATCATCATCACTACTGGCAATATCATAACTGCTACCATCATCATTACTGGTCACCATCATCAATACTATTATGACCATCATCACTACTACTAGTACTATCACCATCATCATATCTACTACTGTTATCATCATCACTACTGTCATCATCATCAATACAACTACAACCATCATCACTACTATTATCACCATAATCACTACTATCACCATCAATCCCACTATTACTACCATCACTTCTAATGCCAACTAAACTAACTTAACCTAGCAAATACGGAGCGAGATGATTTCGCCCCCAGAACGAATGCGTTCACAGTGTGTGAGGAACGCCATCATTGCTGGGGGAGGGGGGGATATGGGAGGAGGGGAGTCCGGGAGAGGGGGGGGGGGGGGCTCCGGGGGGGGGGAGGGGGCTTGGTAAAACCATATTTTGGACCTAAAATCATAACTATTGCATAAATTCAAAAAATCTTTTTTGACTGACGTTCGCATTCACGCAACAAATGTTTGTGTGAAATTTGGTGAAAATCCGTCCAACGGTCTAGGAGTTCCGAGACAGACGGACAACGACGACAACGACAGAATTTTTTTTCGTGTGGTACCCACTATACGGGGGGGGGGGGGGGGGGGGCGGCGGCGGCGGCGGCGATACCAAACTCTGTTAACGGAGAGTTGATAACTTAAATATAGCTGTATGGTACTACTAAAGAACATGATGTGGCACTTTGTTGCTCCCTACTCTTCAACAACTTTAAGTTCTTGGAGATAAGCCACTTTAACACCTTACGAGCGGCCTAGGCGGTTTATTTATATGTACCGCCCAGCGGGGTGTTTTTACCCAAAATAGGCCTGTTTACGTGATCATTTTCATGCCTAAATAAGATCCAGAGCGTAAAACAAGTATCTATCCCTGAAAGGGCACAAACAGAGCTTTCCAATGACACCATAACGATCCTTTTATGATGGCTAGTTTTCTTGCAACAACCGTGCAACGCGAGTGCAAAATGCATGTAATTCGGGACTTTCCCCATACAATTCCGTATATAGCGAGTAAGAGACGGAGGGAGGAGGTTGGATTCGTGTCAGTAGGTTCGCCGCGGTGGTCTGGAGCAGTCATACGCTCGCTACTCTCCTGCCACCACTTGTCTCTCTCTCTCAGCAACATTACGTGCTGAAATTGCCACACGACCTATGTCGAGCGCCGCCAGATAGTCCAGATTTATTATACTCGACTTATGTTGCTCACCGCTAATTAAGGGTTAATAATCCTGTATACTCTCGCTTTCTTTCGTAGGGGTATATTTCACACGTTTAGCTCGGGTTTTCCTCCTTTTATAGCTTTATATATATCTGTTCGCTTAAAGCCTTATCAATTTGTTGTGGGCTAGCTACCTTTATAAGAAGCCCAGCAGAATGATACGGCTAAGAACGAAATCAGAGATAGGGATAAGAATGAAAGCAGATATAGGGCTAAAAACGAAAGCAGAGATAGGACTATGAACGAAAGCAGAGATAGGGTTAAACCCTTCCGCACGATGACGCCTTTCGTACCTTTTATTCTAGCTGACAATAGACGAGTTTTTTGCTGTTTAAGAAGTTCCTATATTAATCAGAGGGTTGATTGATATATTATGTATTCCTTTAATGTCTGATGGTAGGCTATAATCTAATGGTGAGCAGAGTAAGACGAACATTACGTCATCGTGCTGAAGGGGTTGAAAATACAGAAAGAACCAAGCAAAATGCGTAAAATAAATCCCAACCAAAGAAAGTAGGAGTATTATTAAAGTGGCAAGACTCCAAGAGCATAAAGTTGTTAAAGTGTGTGGGGCAGCAAAGTGCCACACCAGACTCTTGACAACTCGGCAATAGTTGAACTTCCTAGGCTACAAAAAGGTGTCGAGTTATTTAGAGTAGCTGTGGGTGTCTTTATAATTGGTAATGTTAAGGTATTATATATGAGTGTACAGTGTATACAGACATATGTGATCTTGCTTACCCATACACAAACACACACACACAAGCATACAAACAACCCACAAACATACAAACACAGACACAAAGTAAACTCACACACACTTTCTCTTTCATAAACACACATACACTCTCTCTCTCTCCCTCACACACACACACACACACACACACACACACACACACACACACACACTACTAATGATGTTCTGTGCAGTAATTAGCGCCTCACGTCAAAATCTGTCTCGCAACATTTTCTGACTACTAAATAGTCTGTACGTATATATCCTTTTAACGTATTCTGAACTTAGATAAATCGCCAAGAGTAACACGCATTAAATATAGAATAAATGTATAAATTCCGATGTAAGAGGTGTGTTTATTTTTGCTTACATAATACATACCACACATGCTATTAATTATTTCATTAAGGGGAGGTCTCCAATTGAGGGATTTTTTTCTTGACCCCTTTCTCCCTCATGGTTAGCCCCATTGTTTTTGAGATTTTAAGACGTTTGCCCCATTAGTTTGGTGATTTTAAGAATTTCCGCCCCATTCTGTCAATTTTAAGACCTTTCGTGCAATTTAGGTGTCGATTTTATCCTGGCGAGCGATACCGAGCCTGTAATTTAAGAGTAACCGGCCTTTTGGCCGGGAAATTTTTCTACCGAAAAATGTACAAATTTATCTTGAAAGGGGATCAAGGGGGTGACATTTTAAGATTGCTGGAGGAGTAGGAAACAAACTAGAAACCTCCCCTTAAGTATATACGTAATTGCGTCCTATTGATGCTAAACTATATTATTTAGCTTATGAAAGTTCAATTGTTGTCAAGGAGATTGATTGCACATGCCTCTAAGAATGAAATAAAATAAAATAGAAAGATTCCTCTAGAAATTAATTATAATTATTTAATAGAAATACTCCTCTAGGCATAAGTAATGAAGTCACCGTTTTTTTTTTTTTTTTTTATCTTTCTCTCCTTTTCTCTCTTTCCCTGACTTGTATCCATTCGGCCCCATTCAGCCAACTGTTTTAAGACGTTTATCCCCATCCAGGTGTCGATTTCTTCCTGGCGAGCGATAGCGAGCCAGTATTGTATGGAGAAATCCGGCTTCGCCTGAGAAATTTTTCTATCGAAAAATGTACAAATTTAGCTTGCTGTCAAAACAAAACTATATATATGCTGGCCCGCTACCGCTCGCCAGGAAAATATTGACACCTGGATGGGGGTAAACTTCTTAAAATAGTAGGCTAAATGGGGCCGAATGGATACAAGCCAAAGAGAGAGGGAGAGAAAGAGAAAAACAGCGAGGTGGGCTCCCTTAAGAAAACAAAATAGTTGTAGAAGGAAACCTGTCATTATTTGACGAACCGCAAGGATTATTTTAACATTTAATGGTGACAGAATGACTACACACACACACACATATACAGACACACACACACACAGACACACACAAACACACCAACTCCTCAAAGCTGTATTACACGGGCGTATTTTTGTCGTTTACCCAAACATACTGTCGATTCTGGCTATCAAGTTTTCATTCCGTATTGTCTGATTTTACCTTCGATTACTTGATTCATGTAAGCCGAAATCGACTCCCGGTCCCAGCTGTTTAGTTTGTGTGTGTGTGTGTGTGTGTGTGTGTGTGTGTGTGTGTGTGTGTGTGTGTGTGTGTGTGTGTGTGTGTGTGTGTGTGTGTGTGTGTCTGTGGTGTGTGGTGTGTGTGTGTGTGTGTGTGTGTGTGTGTGTGTGTGTGTGTGTGTGTGTGTTGTGTGTGTGTGTGTGTGTGTGTGTGTGTGTGTGTGTGTGTTTTGTGTGTGTGTGTGTGTGTGCATTTGACTATGAGACTGAAATTTTATGATCGCTTATAATAACGGTTAGTGGCTTTACCCTGTTCCACGTAAGTAGGCCAAAACTCTTGAACATTAACCTCTATAACTAACAAACGACTACAGAAATCAAGCTAATATTTCTATCATTTGAGAAGGGTCAGCCAAGGTATAGGTGTGATTTACAGCCCATTTGCTCAAGCCCTTTTCGAGTGATAGAGATTATGCTTCACGATTTCAGGTCTACCCATCTAATACAGGGTATAGTAAAAACGCCTACAAAAATGCCAGTGTAAAGCCAGGATAACTCTCCCAGCTCCCTTATCATATTTCCAGGTATTTCTCCCGCCCCCCTATAACTCTTCTTCTATTTCATTTCCCTTCCTTTTCCCATCCCATTTCCCTCGTGTCACCATACTATATCACATTTTTTAATCGGTACATTTCACTATTCTGTGTCTGTTTACAAGAGTAAACGTGATTAAACTTAAGTGTCTCTGACGACTTAGAGGAACAAATGTGATTAACTTTTGGTTAAGACAAGGAAGGCTACTTGTTGGTTCCAAATTAACTTTGCTGCAAATTGCCACAAACAAATCACACGAAAATTCATCCTCCAACCAAAATTTACTGTACCGAGCAACCTTTGTACTCTTAGCAAGTAAAGTAGTATATATGCTTCCTACTCGTACGCGATTTTATTGACAGACGACGTACTGACACACACACACACACACACACAAATATAGACGTACCTGATGACGTAGTTAAGACAGACGACGTATTGTGGCTTGTGATCCTTGGTTCCATTGATGAGTGTCGCCTGAGTGACCAACCACACGTAGCCACCACCCCGGGCCAAGAAACGGTACCGGCCCGTCTCTACCTGACCCTTGCTACGTACTGAAATAAACAAAACGCACAATATTACATACTGAAACAAACAAAACACACAATATTACATACTGAAACAAATAAAACACACAACATGTTACCAAGTGTTAAAGATATATAAATACTTTTAATAATAAAGGGAATGTAATAAATCTTAATAAGCAGGGATGTTAAATTCAGTTACTTT